>JARHVA010001063.1:520000-760000 GCA_037957365.1 Torreya grandis
GGTTCTTCTTCAAGGAATCACATTCCTCATCCATGCCAAGCTCCCACTATTTCTTGGATCTACCTGCTCTGCTTCTTTAACAACTTCCTGATTCTTGACCATCAGTGAGCAACAAGTAGTGTAAAGAAGGGAAATGATGAATTTGAGGCTTACTTACCCTTTCAATCCTCCATATGGGTGCTTGAGACTCCTTGACAGCTTGCTATCTACCCAAAATTCATCTCAGTGACCGATGTCAGTCACATCTCAGTCTGCATTCGACCGATCTCGATTCCATGCAACTGCCTCATCACCGACGTCGGTTCTCCATGACCGATGCTGATGTCTACTAGTCCTTGAGTCACCGACATCAATCTACACATAGCCGATGTTGGTCCTTGTATGGACGCTGATGTCAGTTTTCTAATCGACGTCGGTCTCTGTGTGTTACTTGTGAGTGATGACTTTTACCTGCTAGCTCCTTTTGGGTTAAAACCCTATTCAAATTAACATAGCCCTGCTTAGAATAATTCAGTCCCCATAGCTGATCTCTATCCATCATCTCCTCCATGAACACTAAGGCTTTCCAGTTCTTAAGTTTATCAAAGATATCTATCTTTCACTTAAGAACATGCATTCCCCTCCTACATATGTGACCAAGCCTACAAAGCCACATCTCTGCAATAGAAGGTGAATTAGTAATATATGTAGATAGATAAAAGATACCTACTTTCTTACCACCATCTAATTCAAGTGCATCCACTGTGAGAGTTACTGTGCGTCTCTCATCACCCAACTTTCCTGAAGAAATTAGACTCATCTCCAAGACTGGTACTTACATGACCTCCTTCAACACCTGTGTGTTATCCGTCTATAATTTCAGCTTCACTTCCCCTTTGTCAACAATCTGACAAGGCTCACCAACCCATAAATAAATCTCTCCAAAGTCTCCCTGGACATACTCATGAAAAGATGCTCTATTTCAGGTTACATGGAAAGATGCAAAAGAATCTGTAAACCAAGATTCTACTTTATCCAGAGCATCATGTGAAACATCACTTGCAACATCTACTTCTTCCTTTTCTTCATGCTAATCTTCTACCAACCAACAATCTTTCTTTACTTGCTCTTTCTTTCCATCAATCAAACCATTCGTGCTATTCAGTTTCTCCATTCGTAGCTTACTTTCTTCTATCATTGCTATACTCCCACTCAATCAGAAACCCCTGTGAGTACCCTATAATCAACAAACACTAACCAGATTTGAAACAACTTATTAGTAACCTAACTAAAAGCTCTGATACCATGTGTCAGTGGTATCACTCTCTTAAACCTACAACTAGGCTCTGATACCAACTATCAAGATCTTACTCTCCCATAAGAGTATATATGATTACCTCTTGTATAAGCAACTAAACACAGAATTTAACTAGAATGAATAAGTAACTATAAATATGAAACAACATAGAATATGAGAGATAATACCCAATTGTATTAATACTTATCCAGAAGGAAATACAATAAAAAAGATGCTACTTCTTCTCCACACCTTTTAGAATCTTCCCACACCTCAAGTGTTCACCAGTAATTCTCCTCCACAAGTTCACTTTCTCAATCATGGTCACAACAATCAACTCCAATACAAAGTTGTTGTTCACCTCCAGTAGTCAGTAACAACGCTGCTAGTACACCAAGTACATAACCATACTCCAAGTAGATCTCCTTTTCCTTGCTGCCACCTACAAATCAATAGACCTTACTCACCATGTAGATATCTCTACACCCTGAAGAACCCTTGTCCTTGCCTCACCAAGTCCTTATGATTCTTCAACCAGTACCCCAGTGGATCTCCTAGTAGAACTTGCATAACCTGCAAATCTCCATGATCACACACACTCAACACCCCTTTGGAACTAGGAGGAGTTACTCTAGCTCTCTCTACAAGCCCAATGGCTTTCTAGCACACTTTTACAATACAACCCATGAGTCTATTATATAGATCTCATTCATACAATAATTAGACTTTCTTAATTACAATAATTAGACTCGCAACTCTAAGAATAAAAATAGTCTTTACATGCAAACTGCCTATCCAAAAATAGACCAGTCTAGAACCTACATGCAAACTGCATGCACACATAGGTTGCTCACATCAGCTCCTTTCTGACTGATGTTAGCCAAATTATAACTGACATCGGTTTCCACTACTATATGACCGACGTCATTTGGCCTGCCCGACGCCGGTTCCTCTACAACTCATTCTGCAACTCGCTCTGCAACTCAGCAACCCAGCAACCTCCTCCATGTTTGCATCAGTGAAGCTTTTAGCTCTACAACGTAACAAAATATGCTTATGGCACTAAGGTAACCTAGTACCTTACCATGGGGAATTTCCATTTTGTAGTATGTTGAGATTATATCATGTGGCATATGAGTTTTTGATCCAACAAAGTAAAAAATACTATCAAATTTGTACACACACACACATACACTATACTACACTTGTAACTTTAAAATTATCAAATGAATGATATAACATTTTCCATGAATTTATTAAAATAAAATAGAATTAACAATTCGAGGAACATAGGTTGTGATAAAAGCCTCTAAGAAACCAAACCCTACCACTATCTCTGCGAGGAAATAATGGGGGAAAAAATACGTAATAAAAAAATAACTCCTGTTAACGACACACAATGGCTTCTATGGATGTAGAATCCAGTGTTGAAATTCAAAGGGTGGAAGCATAGAAAATCTTTCCCTCTTTACTTCCATGTGTATGACCAAAATGTAGAAGTGGAAAATGAAAACTCTTATCCTCAAACCTATTTATAAAATGAATTTAGGTTTATTTTTGGGTTTTCTTAGGGAATTTTTGTCCAATGCTTGAAATCCATTCAATCTAAGGGTTGGGACTTAAAGTCCTTTAAGACTTGATTTTAATATAAAAAATTAATTATTATAGGAGGTTGGTAGGGATAAATAGAACTAATTATTACATCCTAAGGATCTTAATTAGAGTGAACAAAATATTTGAGGGTATAAAAGTTTTGAGGAGAAGACGTTTCATTTTTAATGGGTGGAGAGAGTTAGAATTTAACCATCATCTTGTGAAGGTGTGTGTAAGAAATTCATTATTTTTAACAAATTAAGATGACATGTATTAATATAATTCATGATCATAACTATAGGATTCATTCCATTATTGTGCACTAATTTGTTAAATCCTTGAATGTGAGGAAGGTGCATACGAGAGATTTATCCTTAAATATGTCAGAAAAGATAGTTATAATAGGTATGACCATGGAAGGAATGAGATTTTATAAATAAAAAGGATCCAAGAGGAATAAATGAAGTAATTTCTTAGAGGAAAGGTGAAACTAGCCAAATACTAGGCTGGGTACCTAAGAGAATCCCTTCCATGGTGCTAGAGTGAAGTTTTGTTACAAATAATGAAGTATGTGACGCTGAAAGGAAGGTTTAGATGTGAATTATATTACCATATCACATTAATTAACCAATTTCATTCTATATAACTTTTAATTAATCATTTATTTTTATTAATGTCTCCAAATAAATTTTTCATTATGTCCAACTGGGGAAGGATGGCGTTCCCCTACATCACACCTTCATAGTTATATTAGTTCAAGATACTAAAGAACAATATGATACACTTGGCCCAGTCTTGAAGGCTACCTTATTGCAAGTAGGTCCTATTTTATATCCCACTAAACCTACTTTGACTCTAGAGGTCTAGATGCACAAATATGTCTTCATTAAAATTCCTTTAAGAGGAAGGAAGCCTTTAAGAAGGAGATAGAGGTAGATAAAGTAAAGAATTATAAAATTTTGAATAAGGACTATTATTTGGTTGATATAATATATGTCAAAGCCTTTAGATATGATTTATGAAAAGACCTACCTAATTTGTCTTCTTATAAATTCAATTCAACCCAAGATGAAAGGAAAGTGCACCTACAAGGAAATGTCATCGTAGAGGAAGAGAAAATGAATCAAACCAGTAATGATAATATACTAAATGAAGAGGTGTGGGAAATAATACTTAAGTATGATATATTAAAAAGGTCTTAGGAGAACCTACATGAATTTATCAACACCTTGGAGAAGGAATATCACCTACATCATTGCATAATGACATGGTTCATATAAGAAAATGAGAGATTGAAGTCAAGAGTTAAGTTGATACATCAATAGATTAATGGAGACCAGCCCTAACTATAGATTAGGATCCCATTCAACTAGGATCTTTGGTATATGACATGCATTATAATTGAATTGAAAAATGAAGTGTCATAGTTAAAATTAAAATTATTCCAAATGGAGGGAAGCCTTTAAATGATGCCTTGAAGAATGTGTTGCATCTAAGTGAAGTGAATATCAAAAATATTGTTGCAATAATCAGTATGATTCAAGAGGAGATTAAAAAAATGAAAGAGATTCATAGTGAGATTAGATCAAGTAAGAGAATAAGCATGCAGGGTAAAGGAAACCAAACTGAGGACAAGGTATTTGACCTATAAATTTTGAAGACCACCTCAAGTTTTTTTTATAAAGAATGGTAATTATCTAAAACTCTACATGAATTTGGCTCACCTTAGTATTTTTTAGTTTTTTCAATCTTTGTTGCTAGTTTGTTATAGCTAGTATTTTTATTATGGTTTGTCAGCATTTTCTCAACAAGGGTTGTAGATCACCATGTCTTGAAATTTGTTTCTTTTGTTGGATTTTATTATCATATATTTTGTTTTGAGGATATATAAGCATTTTAGAACTTTAAAAAACCTAATTTTACCTCATAGAAAAAATAATATATTTTTTTATTTAATTAATATAGTTGGGACTTTGGTAAATTTTTAGTCGCATGCTATTTGTATCAATGCAATATATTTTTTGAATAATGTTAGTTTATTTCATGTAACACTTTGAAAATTATTAATTTATTATTTGTGGTAAATATAAGTTTAGAAAACTTGGTGTAATATTTAACCAAGTACACGTGGGGATATTTTATAAAAAAATAGATTTACACTCTTTGATTGTCATTTAGTTTTATAGCCACTATCTTGTAGATTTGTATACATCTCAATATTGGACAATGTAAATTTTTATTAATGTCATGAAATGTTCAATTAATAATATTTGGTTTCAAGAAGTTTCCAAAATAAATCCCATAATTTAGTCTAATCGGGATTCTGTGATTATTGGTTTGTTTGAGAGCTACATATTTGTATGAGAGCTTGGTTTCAATATCAAGATATCTTGAAGGTATTTTTCTTAAGATGTGGGCTAACCATGTTGATAATCCATTCCTTCCTTAATTTTTAAATGGTGACTTAAATCATAAATGATGGAAAAAAATGGGACATGACTCTCCAAATAAAAAATTAATAGGGGACCATCTGATATAAACAATCCCTAGAGAGATTAAATCTGAACTTTAGCTAGAAATTATATAGTAAAATCATTGGGAGACCCACATGGATATGGGGAAATAAGTTATGCAATCAATTCATCAGCTTATCATAATTTTTGAGGATAATCTAGTTCCTATTAGTGATGGACCTTGTGAACATGTCCAATGACCACTCCCTAGAAGGGACTATAGACAATAGACATTACTACAAGGAGTGTCTCAATAATAATAATAATATTAGACCCAAAAATATAATCCTCTATAATGTCCTTAGCACAACCAAGGTTGAGGGTAGGCACAAGCGAACCATCATTAGAGGCAAGGGAAAATACCCTTCCAAACCTGACAATCTAGAAAATCAAGTGCTAATAGGATACTAGTAACTAATGGGTCCTCCATTTTTCATGATTTTTCAAGGGGTTGTTTTTTGTGCATATGACCTCATTGGGCCAAATAGTACCCACTTTGTATCATAAATACCAGTAAATATTTGTATTAGTACCTAAAAGAAGTAGTATATTTTTACTCACATCCTTAAAATTTTAGGGAATAATCTGAAATCATAGAATGGACTTCTAATTTATAGTTCATGCTGATTTTGTAATTAGAATTTCATTATATACCATAGATACATATTTTAATTATGTCATTCAAACATTTTGTAAATATATTATACATCATTCAATTCTAAGAGATATATTTACATAGGATTAAACTATAGTCTAAAAAAGTTATAAATGAAAGCTCTTATGTTTATTAGTAGCATAAATATGATATTTGAGATCGCATAGGAATCATTTCATTCCATAGATAATGGTAAGTAATCAACTTGATATAAATTATGTTTGTATATGAAGAATTTAAGGTATGAGGAGTTCTTGTAATAATGATTAGTAGTCTTGATATAGGAAGTATGTGCTGTGGGCCATGTCCACAAATGACAAATCCTCATCTTGGCCCATATGACTTTTCAATTTCACATTGGGATCTTATTTTTATTCCCTAATTGGGAAAAAAATTTGTAAACCTACCTGGAAATTTTTAAACATAACTCTAACTTTTTAGGTTTTTCTCAATGATAGTACATGACTCAAAAGATTCATACTTTTTTCTTAAAGAAAAAGAAGGTATAATTTCATGAAGTTAGATATGATTATTTTATCTATCATGATGATTAAAAACCATTGTTAGTATCTCAACCTATATTTATGCATGATTATTATACATCTCTTATTGGATACATTTGAACTTATATTATGCTATTATTGGGTATGTATCGACCTTGTTCCATATAATTATTGTATTTCTTATAAAAATATTCCATGATGAAATTATGTTATTATGTTTCTATGTTCTTTATATTATGGACATGATTATCGTATTTGGCACTATTTAGTCCCATATGGTTATCCACAAATATTTTCACAATTCTTGAAATTTAATTTGGGTTAATACCAGTTATTGGCCTTGTGTCAAGGGCATCATGTTTTACCCACATTTTTTTATATAAATTATGATGTTTGAACTTAAAAAAAACATGATTCTTTTCACTAAATAAAGTAGTGGCACCTTGTTACCTAGTGATCCTAATGAAAATAATTAAAGTTTTATTGGAAAGACTATTACTCAAACCTTATTTTTTGTTAGAGTTTTTCCCTTAGATATATGTTATTGTGGATTTGTTTTTCTATTTTGGCCCATGGAAGCCCTATGGACATATAAATTTTTATTTTATGGGGCATATGTGCTTAAATTTTTCTACTTGTGGAATCTTGTCCTAATACACACAATATTTTATAATATGAACCTCATCAAGCACTGACCATTTGATGCTTTTCTCAATTGATAACTAGTTTTCTAGTAGATTCTAATATTGTTTTGATGCTTTGGATGAACTTTCACCCCCCTTATTATGGAGAGTAGGGTTAATTTTAACAATCCCTATAGGAAAACCTCTTCGAATTCTTTGCAAAATCTATGGAAGATTAATTTGTAGGCATGAAAAATCCTATATGCATGATGGTGAATCCATAAATATTTAAGAGGAGTGTTAGGACACAAAATATTCACCTTTTCTTATTTTTTATACCATCATTCAGTTGAACTAAAAAAATATGTCGAATAGATATGCTGAAGAGTATTGTTAAATGACTGAACTGAATGGCCAAATCAAATGACTAGATTGAATGACATTGTCTAATGACACTACCAAATGGTGTTGTTGAATGGTGTTGCCAGATAGTTTTATCAAATGGTGTTGCCAAATAGTTGTGCTAGATGGCGTTGCTAAATGATTATGTCAGCCAATGTTTCTAAATGATTGTGAGAGACAACACTACTAAACATTTCACCTAGCTAGTGTTATCAGATGGTGATGCATCTTAGAGATGTTGTTCAGTGTGGCCAATTGGCATGTGATTTATTTAGTTGCATGTTTTTTTGTTTGGTTCTACCGAGTAACTTGTGTAGCTAGTATGCTAGTTGGTGGCCTAGTTGTCACCCTTAGATTATAAATACCCCCCTTGCCCCCATTTTAACCATTTTTTAGAATAGTTTTCTTGTCCCCCCTTTACCCCACCCATAGTGATTCAACTAATCACACAACCAGCCACATCTAGGATCCACCTACTCTATAGTCAAATGTCATGGAAAGAAAATACATTTTCAATAATTTTTTATGCCTAGAGATTTTGAAACTAGTACAATAACCAGATGTGTTCCATAATTAGATATTGAAATGTAGATTTGGTGGTCTATTTTACATACCCTCGCATGAAATATACCATGGGTTTCTAAAATAATTAATGTCTTGTTATTATATGAGTGAGATGAGGTTCACAATGAATATCAACTCTAGATTGATCTCCTTTAGTACCTTGATAACAAACATTCATAATCTGATAGGGATTTCATTCCACAATGTTAATCTTATAAATCCAAAGTCAATGCTAATGGATGATGACAAGAAATATTTAGAGTCAGATTTCAACTTACAAATCAGTCGAACTAGTATGTAAATTGGTTTTTCATATTTAAAATTCAGCCTTTTTTATTTGTCATCCTTTTGACTCAATTTATGTATTTTTTAATTTTTTTCTGATAGTCACAAGAAGGGCCTCCATGTGGATGACATTTGTGACCATTTTTTAAAGAAATGGTTCATTTTTTCCTTTTGAGAATAGTATTGCAAAGAATACTAAAAAACATTCCCTTTTGGGTTGTTGTTTACATTCTTCATACTTTTAGCACTCTAGGTTGTGCCCTAGCTAAAAGGAGGAGTGCTCAAGTCCTATTCTCAAACCTAGAATAGCATGGGAATGGTCTAAGGTCATGGGTTACCTATATATATAATAGACCTCTAATATTTTTAATGAGGCTAGCTCCTCTAATGCATCATTTTGGAACTTTGATTCTAAAACCTAAAGCTAGTTGGGGTAAAAAGGGAAAAGGAGTTGAAAAAAGTAAAACCTAATCTAATTTATGGTAATGCACCATGAAGATTATCCATCCACTCATACTCAAGCCTTTAAAACAATAGTGAGATAGAAAAGAATAACAAGATCCATGATTCCAAATGCCTATCATGAATCAACATTTCATGAAGAGGTTCATCAAGTGAGCAAAAACTAAGGGAGATGATGGAGAGACCTAGTTCAAGGCACTAATCCAGTCAACATGTTCAATGTTGGCTTTATTCAAATGACATTGAACACTAACATAACTTGCATAACTATAAAATCTACTAGCTAGGTGAGATCAATACTTGGAAAGGGAGAAGGCTCTACCACTTATCTAAATCAAACTAACCTAAACACACTAGGCTAATATCGTGAAATCTAAAAATAGTCATCTTATTTATCTCAAGAGGTTATAAGGCTCAATATTGGTAGAGTATAGTCATACCCAAGAGAAGGATCCAAAATAATAGTTCAAAGGCTATACTTATAGTAAAAGGGAAGCGAGATAGAGGGGGTTTTGGCATTCAAAGAGTGGAGGAAAGCCCTCTAGATCAAGGAGTGAGGTGGCAGCCTTTGATTTTCTTTTACATGAATATCTTGATCAAAAAATAGACCTCTTGATATCCCACTAATTCCTGAGCTCCTCTCATTAAATGAGAGTGTTGTACTAGAGATAAGGGTTTTTTACATGATGATCAAGTCTGTTTGAGTAGAAATAAAACCCCTAACTACCTCTCCAAGTACCAGCTCACCACTTTAGGACCTTAAGTCCACTTGTCATGCTTATGAGGATCAAATCCTTGAGTCTTGATATTGATAATCATTCCATGTCATGGGTGGTAGAGTACCTACTTTGTTGACGATGGGCACCTTTGCATTTATTTCATATTCATTCCTTTTATATATTTGGATCATAGGTCCCACTTATAGTCAAAAAATGAATCTAAAGACATTGGTTTTCTTATAATATTTATATTAAAATAGACCTAGAGACCAAAGCTTTTTTTGGACTCCATCAAGTCTAAATAAATCCAATTGTAGGAGCCAAGAGATCACTATGTATGGATCCTTATTTAGAAATGGTGAACCAATCATGAGAAAGAACCCTGCACATTACTACTTGTCAAAATAGAGATCAATATTTAGCCCCAATAGTGGTTCCTTATGTTCCTCATACTTGACTCCATCAGTTGGATTGATTTAGGTAATTTGAATAAGTTTTAATGGCATCAAAAAGACCCTACAAAGTCTTACTTTCCATGGTAAAAAATGGATTCTCCACCTTTGTTGAAAACCCTAGGCTCACCATTATTTTTGACCTTAATTTTCATTAGTTATCAATGTTCGATTCAGATCCTTGAGTCATTAACCAACTCAATCCATTGATCAGCCTATGTATGGATGCCCATGAGCCATCGAATCTTATTTGAAATGTCAATCTTGTCTTCACTTATGCCATGTGTCAAACATGTATTAATCCATAGGATCTTGTTGTCAATCTATAGTTTCACATGCTTGTGCCATATGTCAACCCCTCGATCTCTTTGAATATTTGAATCATATCACATTGTTAGATTGGGATGTAAAATTGAGAAAGGACCATTGATCTTTCTAGGACCCATTATTTGAAATCCAATGACTAGTCCATAGTCTTAAAATTGATGTCCTCACTCCCATCATTTAACATTCATGTGATGGTCATTGACAGTCATGTGACCATAAAATTTAAGTTCAAAAGGGCCTAATTTATTTGAATTTAAACTTTAAATTCACACAAATGTCTCACTATATAGGTCCATATTTGAATATTTATATCTTGAGCCATAAAGCTCATGTGGGTTTAAATTTTTTTTAAGATAATCCTGCATGCAAATTTACATTTGTATTTGATTTATTGATCATGTGAGGATTCTTGGGTAAGATACTAAATGCACAATTTTATTTCTCCACTTTATCTTGCATGATGTCCTGGTGATGATTGAGGTTAAATGACTAAGTATGGGAAACCTAGTAGAAATGCCTGGGAGCCCAACTTTGCACATATATAACTCCATTTTCACTTTGATAGGACCTCAAAATTGGTTCATAAAAACTTGGAACCAATGTGAACAAACCAATATGATTAATTTCCCCTAAAATTACCACATGTGTGAGATATTGCTTTGTGAAAGTGCTCACTCGACTTTACTAAAACCTTCCTAAAAATGGCTAACTATGGGAAAACAAGCAGAAAGTGACTAAGGAGCCAACTTTAGACCTTTATAAATTTTAATGTGCTTGGATGGAGGAAATTATATTTGGTTCATATGAGCTTGGTATAAAAGTGAACAAAATCATATGACCAATTCTTTTTTACTCATCTACACGTGTGATATCTAGCCTTAGTAGAATTCCCACTTGTACTTTTTGCCATTAGACCCAAGATACCAAGATGAATACAATGAAGAATTGGATGAACACCAAGATCTTCCTAAGTTATTCCAATAACTTTTGACACCTTATAGGGGCTCTACAACTCTGGACCATGTCCTAAATGTAAAAAAGGACACATGAGAACTTGCATGGTCTCTTCTATTTTGCAATCTTGGACCCCTTTTCGAGCCTTGTATCTACTTCTTAATCAAACCATGAAAGAGTTGTCTTATGTGGGATAAAATTAGCCAACATCTTTGGTGACTCATAGGGAAGCATGCTTTCTATGCTTGGAGAAACTAGACCATGTGCCAATCTTGTTCTAACCTATTGAAACAAAACAAAGACCAAAAGGAGAAAAACAAAATATAAGGAGAACCTAAACTACCCACATAAGGAACACTAACCTATAGAATAATAAGGGAAAGAACCAAAATAACCGACAATCTTATGCAAAGTAATTATTTAGAAGGAAAAAAAACTATTAAAAAATAACCTATATTGGCTTCATTCCCCCATGATCAAATGGGAATTTATTTGATGAAACATGGGTTTTTGAAATATTATTTCTTCTCTTTAATGCCCTCCTCTTGTATATGGGATTAAAAGGGTACTCATGTCTTTTTCAAGATGTAACTGGTCCTCCTATTTCCATCCTTAGGTGTAGGGATTAAAGATATGGATCCAAGGCCTGATCATCTTCCTTCCAAACTGTTTTTTGTTGCATCATGAGCTTTATCTCCCTTTTAGCTAAGTGATGCAACTTATTCAATTCCTTGGACTCCAAGTGGTCAATTATCACATCACCTTTGATGATTTATTTCTCTTTGGGCCTTAACTGATGGATTTTTGAGGCATTTAGGTTTAGGTAAAAGTATTCTTAGTTTTCCCAAAATGACATCTCATCTCATTTAATGTACAAATCACCAGGCTCTTTTCTACTCCTACCATCTATTTGTAAGAGATTAGGTTGATTACCCACTCTTTTTTCTTAGGCAAGGTCATCACAAGGATCTTGGTTAATTGAGGTTTGCTCATCTTCTTCATCAATAGAGAGGGGTGATAAATCATCAGTCCACTCAAGTAGAATCTCTTCTTGTATTAAAAAATCTAAAGTTGCACTACTTTCCCTATCTGAGACATTAGCCTATTTTTCAATCTTATCACTCAAATCTACCACAACTAGTTTCTTAATCTTGTAGACACCTAAAACTAGCCATCGATGACGTCCAACTAGGATTTTGACTAATTTCCATCTAAAATGCACAATTTGGCCTAAAAACACTAAAACATGATAAATGATGTGAAACTGACATACTCAAGTGCTGATTGTGGCTAGGGTATCCCTAAATGGGGTAATGAAATTTATGGAATAACTAACTTTGATCAAATCATTCTGAGTCAAAATGCCAATTTTATACCTAGGTACTCTAGATTGATCTTTCCTATCAAATATATTGCACAAGACATGTGCCTTTATTATTTGATATTGGTAACATCCTAAACGGGATAACACATCCAATGCATATGATAGTGACTTCCAATTCTAATCCAATTGAATTTTGGACCAATAACAAGGCATTTTGATCAATTTGTGCACAAAGTGCTTAAACATGATTAAGAGATAATTAATCCAAATCAAGGCCTAATTAAGAATTTCATGGAAACTTGTTGAAAAATTATTTTTGGAAATGGATATTGAATATCTACATCATCAGGTGACCTCATTTCTTGGGAAGACATCCCTAGGCCATAAATGCCACAAATATCAGGAGTCATACCCTCAATGCCTCATCAATGCCTTCTATGATGCCCTCCATGCCTCTTAATTACCCCTTCTAATGCCATGATGAGGATAATTATAAACTTAATTCCAAAAATTGAATTAATCCTCAACCACACATCTCAATCTCAGGATGGATGGTTCAAATTGATTCTAGACATTCTCAAAAAATTATAAATAGAAAGGCCATAAACATCATTTCTAAGATATTTTGGTGCAAAGTTATAATGCATAAATATCTTCAAAAAGCCATTGAAATTAGTGTTATCATGCCAAATTGATTCCAATCCAAGCTAAGCCACAAGCCAAAGGTACCAAGGAGAAGAGGAGATAGCCAAACCTCCTTTGATGAAGAATTCATGAGAACAAATCAAGTTAGCCATTATAAAAAGCATTTTGGAGCATCTAAAGAAGGTAAAAGATGGTTTATTTTGCATTTTAGTCGTGTGTTTTATTCATGTTTGTTAAATAAACTCTCCCTAGTATCTAGGCCTAGATATGTTATGCTAGTTAGTGTGTTTTTTTAATTTTGTTTTCATTTTGAAACTAACACCATACTAACCATCCTCTCTTGATTCAAATTCCTATATCACATAATAGCATGCTTGGCAGGATTAGATGCATCCCACACATGAAAAAGATCATTTTTTAGCTCTAAAACATTCATTTGGACCATTAAAAATCTTGAAAATTGATTTTCTAACTTTGTTTTACCATTTTTCTTTATCATGAGTTTACACAGTAACTGACATCGATTAGTAAGACTGACATCAGTTGGATAGCTTAACCAACATTGGTTAGTAAAAATTGGCATTGGTTGGATAGCTGTCATCGGTCACATTGGTATAACCAATGTTAGTTAGATAACTATCATCGATTAGAAAATGTAACCATCATTAGTTATATAACTGACATCAGTCACTATGTTTTTCTTAAAACATAGACTCGAGAGCTCTTTTTTTAAAGTTCATTATTTCAAACCTAAAAAAGCTTCAAGGTTAAAGGACAAGCTAACATTTTTTTTATAGGACCAAGATTGAAATTTACTAAAAACATGTTTTAGATCACCTTTTGCATGCTTTAAAATAAATTAGGAACCTTGTTTTGGTGTTTAACAAAAAAAATTGGATGTTTATGGTGAATTTTTTCAAAGTTTGCAACTAAGACCAAGGGGTCAAATGAACACCACCTCATTTTCCATTTGGGCTTATAAATGAACTCAATTTTTGAAATATTTTTGTATTTACTTAGTTGTTTAGATTAAATTTTTGTTTGGCAAAAAGAGGGATGTTGTGTGTATGCTCTTCCATTTGTCCCCTTTAGGGAACCCTTGGAATCAAAAGCACCATTCCTATTTCAAGTAGCCTAGTCCAAGGCTTAGAAAGAAATTAATATAAAGCACTCCCCAAAAACTCATCAATGTTTGGGTGACCTTGAAAATTACCCTAAAGTCTCTTTACTTTTGTGATTTCTTTATTTTTATGTAAACTTGGCTTGCGAGGGGGACTTCATCAACTCTCATGACTTCTTTAGGGAAGCTTTGACTTGAGGTTTCACCTCCCATAATTAAATTCATTTAGATCCTAATTGGAGTTACAAATGGGACATAGTGGCACTTTGGATATCACACTACAGTGAGTGAACAATAAGATGTAGTGGTTGAAAAAAGGACTAGACCTTTTTACGACAAGCCAAGTGATACAGATCCAAAATCCATGCTTTATTTTGAATATTTTGGCATGAAAGTCATTTTGAAATCAATTCCCATAGAACATTCAAAAAAAATTTAGATCATAGACAAATCCCCACTTTTCATAGAATTATTATTGGTGTAAGGTGTGCCTCAAGGTCCATGTCATAGTACTATCATTTGAGAGAAGGGAGGGGGGTATAAAAAACCTACTATATAATGAACATTTACTTTTGGATAAACACTTAAAATCCTCTCAAATGATATATATTCATGGATTCCAATAATACCAAGAAACCTTTTAAATTTAGGATCTAAGAGTGATTAATTAGTTGGTCTTGTCCTAGATTAAAGTCTTGTTTGAAGTCAAAACTTGGTGTAAACAAAAAATTCAAACCAAAGACATGGTCCTCATTTTCTTTTGAATAAAGAGGCATTATGCTGCCTATGTGAGATCATCAATTTTCCTTGTTTAAATTTTATCAAAATCTTGGGAGTCATATCATCTACTTTGGCATAGTTATGTTTCCCAATTAAGTCTAGACCTTTACCAAAGTTTTTTTAAGTTCTTCACTTATAATCTAAATTCAGAATTGTGCCTTTATAGGTTCATAGGGTTGACATGTTAAGTGGGTTCACCATTTTCACTAAACTTGAGAGAACTTAGGTTATTTCCAATTTGGGGTGAAGGCCGTTAAGACTCATAATCATTGTCATCACTTGATAGACTTATTCCATTTTGTGATAAACACTTGCACTTTGAGTCTATGCACCACAACATTTTGAGTCAAGAAAAATAGTGTTATGCTATCAAAATTGTGGGAAATTATCTTTGCCTTAGAGAGTTTTTGAAACAAAATTTTTGGTCACACATTTTGGGTAGTGTAGTGTATTTACACTACCCAAAAAATTTCAAATATTTTTTCATAGACCCTCTTACATAGAGTTCCAAATTTGTTCCTACATTTTTGGACCAATCTGAGTGTACTTTTGTGATCTTTTGTCTAGAGCACAGTTATACCATTCACTTTTATCTAGATTATTTGTCAAAAGAACTAAGTTTTATACCATTATTTATGAGAAAATAAACTATCTCTAAAAGTGTTTTTGTTTCATACCTTATACCTAGTTGATCAAGTTCATGTCCAAGAATCAAATGCCTAGTGTTTGTTAGAAGTGTTTTAAATATGTTATATTAAAACTTTCATCTATTTCAAAGTATAGATTTTGACATAATTTGGCCAAGATTCCTAGCGCATGCCTTATTTGAGCCTAGATTTTGATTCCACATTTGGCCAAAAGACCTAGCAAATTTTAAATTTCTAGATTAGACTAATTTGAAACACTTCAACCTTAGATTTTGGCATTTTAATTTTTGGTCCTTTTTACTTGCTTATCTTTGTGTGAACAATGAAACATTAGATACTTCATGCTAGCTTGTTTCCTCACAAATATTTGCATAAACGTTTTGATCCTTTTGATGAATCTAGAACAAGTTGGAACATCATCTATTTTAGATTCTATCCTTTTTAGAGTTTGTAGAAATCTTTGACCTTTTATCACAAAGTAATGACTATGGATCCCAACATGTATTTGTACACTCGTAGTGGACTCATAAATAATCCAGGGATTAGTAATGTAGTTGCACAAGAATAAATGGTGCAAGACCCCTATGCGGATAATATTTCTTATGAGATGTATTCGTATCCCTCTTATAATACTCAATCAGGGGAAAAAATCCAAGATCCATTGGCTAACTATCTGGTTAATACACCACCTTATTTAGAACAAGACCAAGATCAAACCACACAATACCTAGCTACAATACTCATAGTGGATGAACCTATTCTTAAACAGTCATATTCTACTAATACAGCTTCCACGTATGATCCATTTTTGTTTGAGAGACATTTTTTAGAGAACAAAGATGAGATTATGGTTAGATCCATAGAGGTAGGGGCCAAGTTTCTAGCAGACTTCCCTCATGAAAATTTACCAAGTCTAGTAAGAGTGCCCCACAATATCATTTACGATCAACATGATTCTTTAAAGTAATCCTATGGCTCTAGTCTAAAAAACATATCAAGACCCTAATATATTTAATCAAGGCTAAAACATCATGGAAGATAACTTTAGCCAAATGTAGATAGCATATCAAACCTACCTGAATCTAGCACATAATTTCAATAAAATGAACATGGTAAGTAAGCCTCTTATTGACCTAGTTCCTTCAACTAAAGTCTTGATAGAGTTAATTAGATAAGATAATTTGATTTCTAACCTATTTGCATAAACTGATTTGATAGATAACTTGATGCATATGCCCATTATTAAAGAAGTGTCTTCAGCCTCTACATAGAATAGTGAGCCTAATGTAGTGGACACTGTATAAACAACATCTAATCCTGATCAAAGTGCTACTAACACATTAAAAACTAGCCAACATGTGCCTATAGTTAATCTCATGAGTATATCATCATACCAAGGAATAGGAGTTTTTACACCCTAAACTCAATCAATTGCTTCCTCAAGTGTACAACCTATGGGATTAGGTAATCAATTAATGGCCAATGTCATGCCTCAATGACAGAATGTGATAAACACTACTCCTCCTCAACAAGTAATGAGTAGTATTCCATAATAGTAGGCACAATCTAGTGTATCAATGCAACAGAAGACAAATACATTGCCACCTCAATTAGGGGCAACTAATGTTCCACCTCGCCAAGTAACAACAAACATGCCTCTTCAATCATAGACTAATATGTCAATTTAAAACCAAGAAATGACTAGTCAATAATGTGTAAATATTGGTTAATGATAGATGTCAAATCTATAACCTATTTTCACTTCCCCATAGGGATTTGTGCAACAAGAAGGTTTCCATGTTTCTCAAGTACCTACTAGATAACTATTGGTTAAAAATGTGCTACAAATTTAGAGGTAGGGTCTTCATCCACAAGTTCTCACTCAACATCAAGGTTCAATTAGTCGACAACATGTCCATTTTCAACCATAATAGACATAGTATAGTTATATCCCTCCATCTCAACCATAAAATATTCTAAGTCAAACCTTTATCACCAACCCAAACTAGAATATCACACAACCAAATGTGCAATTTCATGTATATCTTAATCCATGTATGCATATTCCTAGTCCATTCCCCAACCAAACTAATGTACCCCAATAGGTATCTCCATCATACCCTAGTCAAAGTTTCCCACTTGTGACCTACCAACCATCTACCCAAACTAATATTATCCCTCAAACCCATGTTATTTTAATTTCTTATCCTAAGAATTGCAATAAGTGAAGGATGCAATTGCTACCATTTAGGCTGGGAAATATACTAAAAATTTCAAATTTGATGATGTATGTTTCTACCAATTCAACATGGAGTATTTGTAAATACCATATCCTCCAGGATATAAACCATCAAAATTTGACAAATACAAAGGGAAAGGTGACCCTAAGGCTCATTTGACTGAATTCTTTGTCACATGTCAACCAATGGCATATAATGACATATACCTTTTTCAATTGTTTCTAAGGAGCTTGTATAGACAAGCCTTGGAGTGCTTTTTAAAGTTACCCAAAAATTTAGTAACAGCTTTTGATGATCTTTCTTATAAGTTTGTGTAGTACTTTTCCTATAATCTCAAGCATGAGATTTCATTAGTGGACTCAACACAAACAAAGCAAAAAGCTGGTGAGAGTTTTATAAGTTATTTACAATGATATAGAGCCCTTGCAAGCCATTTCACCCATAGTTTACCAGATAAATAATTAGCTTCTATGTTTACTAAAAAATTGCATACTGAGATAGCTTATCATCTGGAACTACAATTTTTACATACTTTCAAAGAGATCATTGATAAAGGTTTATTGATCAAGTGGGTGCTCATCAATAAAGATGTCATCAAGCTTAATTCAACTAATCAAAATCAAGGTACCAATCAAGTAAATGGCCAACATCAACATCCTATTCAAGTGTAAGCATCACAATTGACATAGGACAATAACCAAAAAAGACCAAAGCAATGCAACTATAATAAGAATGTTATGGGAAATGGAGTAACCAAATCCCATCATGTACAAATAGTGAAAACATCATCTGTACCAAATTTTTAGCTTACTCCTACCCAATAACCTCTCAAACCAATGCCACAAGCACAAAAAACAAGGCCTACATAAAAAATGCAGTAGCCTTTACCATTGTAAACCCCTCCTAGGAGAACCGTACTTGCACGTCGTGTCTTTAGTGACCTAAGAGAACCTATTAAGTATAAATTTTGTAATCTTTCTACCACTAATATTATTAGTTTCCCTATACCAAAACATTATCTATAAGGCATTCCTTACCCTGATTAGTACCATGAAAATGAATTCTTTGACTATCATCAGGTCAATGGGCATAACCTATGAAGATGTGTCCAAATCAAGCATTTAATTGAGAATATATTGGAAAATGGGGAGATAATATTGTATAATGGTGCTTCCACTTCCAATCAAACTCTTGGGATTTATAAAATCTCCTTTCCTTGACATAACAATCAGTAGTAGAAAAATGACTAGCAACAACAACAACAACCAGTGTAGAAGCAAAATCAATAGTATCAAAATCAAAGGCCAAACCAATAGAATCAACAAAATCAGTATTAAAACTGACAATGATAGAACAATGGACAAAACCAAGGTCAAAATGGTAACAACCAATAAACCTACCATGTAATTTCACATGACTACAACATGGTTGTATGTCATATTGAAGGGGGTAGCATTAATACCATCTCCATTAATCCTAGACCAAGCACTAATTAGCCTAGATCATTTATAAACAACAACATTTAGCCAAATTACATGGATAATCCTTCTTTGACTTGTGAATGCATATAGGGAAACTAGAAAACTAAGACTTCCCCTTTTGGACCTTATATTGACAACTCATCCTTGCCATGTGACCACATATGAGTGCATTGGTAACTGAGACTTGTCCTATCTAGTCCCACACCATTCCCAACATTAGTTAGCAATAATGGTCTAATATTTAATCTTGATTATGTAATCACAACTCAAAGGTTGAAGATTACTATCCGAGGCCCATAACCATCCACCACCTTTCCTATCACCCAACCAACCATTCAACCTCAAAATAAACCATTCACTACTGACCAAGATAAGAAATTTGATATTATGGAACAATTTTAGAAGACACCAACATAAATTTCTATTTTAGATTTTTTGTGAATGTCAATAATCCACAAGAACATCTTGAATGAGTTTTTGACCCAATCCACTGTTGATAGTGATATATCCCCTGGTAAATTTAAATCTTTGGTTGAATATCTAGCTTTATCCCAACAAGTCACATTCAACCAAAGTGATATGTCTTCCCCTGGCCAGCTCCATAATAATCCATTATACATAGAAGTTTATATAAGATGGCATAAAGTGAAATGTGTCCTTATAGACAATGAATCCGGCCTTAACATAGTGTCTCTAAAGCTCATCAAGATTCTTGGGTACACAATGGTAGATCTCTAGCTAGAAACAATAACCATCAAAGCCTATGATAATTAGGAAAGAGAATTATAAAGCACCAGTAGTTTTCCAATTATCATTGGGACTTTGACCCATGATACACTTTACTATGTGATTGATCTTGAGTTATCATAAAATATGCTTCTAGGTAGGCCTTGCTTATATGAGATTCATTCAGTCCTATCAATGCTACACCAATGTATTAGTTTTTCCACTCAGGGATGGAAGTGAATATTTTAAGAGATTTTCACTCATATGAACACTACAAGCATCTTGAGGCTGAATTTTGAAGCTATAATTATTAGTAAAACATGAATCTAAGTTCCAAATAGGATAAAGGAAAGGATATACTTATTGATTCTTCACCAGATAATTACATAGATCCTAATACCTTGGATTCCCTTTCCCACATGCCACCTCTTGAAGCTTCTAATCATTTCACCATTTTAGATAATGGATAGGGAGAGTATGTGACCAATGATACATTTCATATTACCAATCTTCCTTACAATCTAAAAACCTTTGGGTGACCTAAAGTCACCCCACATATGCATTAGAAACAATAGAATAAAGTTAAGGGACCTATCACATTTATACCAGCATCTGGCCTAGAAACTGACCCTCTTGAAGGGGATGAATCGTGGTTATATAATGACAACAAAGATGATTGTTATAAAAATGCAAAGTATCTTATTCCCAATAGGATCATGGAGCATCATAATTATGAAGGAAGAGGCCTCAAACTGAATCAACAAGGAACCATCGAGCCAATTTCTATGACTAAGTATGAAAGACCTTATGAACTTGGATTTAAACCACCTAGGGTTAACCCCACATATATTATTCAAACTCCATCACTAACGACTAGTGATGATGATGTCCACAATAAAGTAGAGTCTAATCATAGCCTCACCTTTGATGACCTAGTTGAAACCAACTTGTTTGATAATAATGTCATTTTTACCCTTACCCTGGCCATTCATCACAACCTTTTGCCATTATATTATCCCCAACTGATAGATTGGGACCAACAAGAATCTAGTCTATCAATTGATGAGTTCTAAAATGATGAGGCATTCTATGACTTTTTAGGCCTTAGAGACAACATTCTATTGGGAGATTGCAAATTAGGATTCTCAATCACATTGGATCATATAGCCTATTTTAGAGAGCGAGTGAACACCCTTAGCCAAAAATAAATAAGTAAAACATTGAGGTCCCAAAGTGAAAACCTCTTTGAAGTGTTTTTTGACTAGGGAAAAAGTAAAGATAAAGGCTAGTCTAGTGGTGAAAACCTATTTCAGGAAACATTATATGGGGGTGCTCATTCTTCTTCAGATTTAGACCAAAAGACCACCAATAATGAATTTACCTGTGGATCTAAATTTAACTTTGAGTAACAACAAGTATTTGATCAAATTATTCAAGAATTTATGATTGTTTTTGTCACATGGCTAGATCTCCCATTAGGGGACTCAGATTCATCATGCCTAGGAGAAGTTGAAGAGCAAGTCCTAAACAAGGACCCTGACATTATCCAATAGTTCAAGTCATTGCATACTATCCTAGAAGATGATTCAACCTTTCTAGTCAAAGATATAATAAAGGTACATATCGGGACTCCATTAGACTTAAAATGGATAAAATTAGGCACATCCCTCATTGAGGAGGAAATGATGTCTTTACAGCTCTGTTGAGAGAATTTGTAGATATCTTTGCATGGGTCTATTTTGACATGCTAGGTTTAGACCCTACCTTGGTTCTACACCACCTTATGGTTAATCCTAATGCCAAATTGGTAAAATAAAAGCTACGTAAGATGCATCTTCACATTTTTTTATTGGTAAATAAAGAGTTGGGAAAGCTCTTAGAAGTAGGATGTATTTGATCCATTGACTACTCAAATTAGATCTCTAATATGGTACCTATTAGTAAAAAGTTTGAAGGGATCAAAATTTATACTAATTTTCAAGACATTAACAAAGCTTGTCCTAAAGATGATATTCCCTTGCCTAATATCGACATGATCATTGACTCCATGATAGGTTATGAAGTGATTTCACTTGTGGATGGATTTTTAAGATATAACTAGATCAGAATAGCACTAGAAGACCAACATAAAATAGCATTCACCACTCCAGAGGGAACATTTTATTATCAAGTAATGCCATTTGGCCTTAAGAATGTGAGAGCTACGTATCAAAGAGCCATTATTGTCATATTCCATGATATGATGCATGATATTATTGAAGACTATGTAGATGACATATTAGGAAAATCCAAAACTAAGACAAACCATCCAATAGTGTTACATAAGATATTTGAAAGATTACAAGAGTACAAAGTCAGATTTAATCCAAAGAAATGTGTCTTTAGTGTAAATTCAGGCAAATTAATTGGCTTTATTATGTCTCATAGAGGTATTGAAGTTGATATGGTTAAAGTTCATGCTATATCCAAGATGTCACCACCAACCAATTTAAAGCAACTCCATAGTTTCTAGGGTAAAATCTAGTTAATCTAATGTTTCATCTCTTAGTTAGCAGACAAGTGTCATCCCTTTACACACCTTTTAAAGAAGGGAGTTGTATTTCACTAGGATGATCATTGCCAAATATATTTCCAACAACTCAAAGACTATCTTGTTAATCCACCTATTTTATTACCTCCTATGCTGGGAAATCCATTCTTGTTATACCTATCAGCTACCAACCATGATCTGGGGGCACTCTTGGCTCAACATGATAACAGTTAAAAAGAGCATGTTGTATAATACCTAAGTTGTACCTTGGTTACATATGAATATAACTATGCACCTATTGAAAAATCTTGTTTGGCCATGGTTTTCATAGCTCAAAAATGGTGTCATTATGTGTTGAATAATAATACCATGTTCATTTTAAAAGTAGATCCGCTTAAGTTTCTACTATCTAAAATAGCTTTGTCAGGTAGAATGGCTAAATGGATCATGATTCTCAGTGAGTTTGACATCGAGTATGTCAATCAAATGACAATCAAGGGATAAATTCTTGCAAATCAACTTGCTGAAGTACCTCTCATAGACACATAACCACTCACGTTTCAATTTCTTGATAAATACATAATGACCATCATTGACACACCCCTTGAAGAATAGCCCTAAAAACTATATTTTGATGGTTTATTTATTTCCATGGATTGGAATTAGGCCTATTGTTTATTACACCATAGGGGGATCTAATCCCTAAATCATTCAGAATCATCTTTCCTTGTACTAATAACATAGTCGAGTATGAAGCACTTATTTTAGGACTTTGACAACTAGTGCATTAGATTATATCTCATCTTTGATTTTATGGTGATTCTTGGTTAATCATCAATCAAGTCACAGATTATTTTTAGACCAAAGATGACAAGTTGGTTCATTATAAAGCCATGGTTGACACTTTTAAATAAAAAATTACCAACATTTAGTTTAAGCACTTACCAAGGGCTAGTAACAAAACTATAGATGCCATGGCTACTATTGTCTCTCTAATTAGACAAATAAATAAAGCTAGAGAGTATCAGTTCCTCATTGAATATTTGTTATCACCAGCTCATGAACCTTTAATCATTACAATTATTTGTGATATTATTGGTCCTAATTTTATTTGGTACTCATAACTTTATAACTACCTTCATGACCAAGTTCTATCACCTAACCTCTCTAGAAAACAAACCAAAGCCTTCATTCATCATTATACTCATTATACTCTACTTGGATGCACCCTTTACCATCACAATTTTGATGGAACTTTCCTTTATTGTTTAAATTTAGTAGAGTCTACACTAGAATTAAGAGAAGTTCATGAAGGATTATGTGGATCTCATTCTAGCAGGGAAATCCTATCTAAAAGGATATTGCGTACTAGTTATTATTGGCCCATGATGGATGCAAATGCCACTGAATAAAGAAGTGTGACAAATGTCAATGGCATGATAATTTGATTCATGCCCTAGAAAAAACTTTGAAATTTATGTTGACACCATGGCCATTTTTTACATGAGGACTTGACCTCATTGGGAAAATCAACCCCACTTCATCTAAACATATCCTTACCCCCACCAAATATTTCACTAAGTGGGTTGAAGCTATACCCCTCACTTACATGACTAGAAATCAAATTTCCAAATTCATCTTCAAGCATCTCATTTGCCACTACAATATCCCCTCTAACATTATATCTAATAATGGAGGATCATTTAAGAACAAGGATGTAGATCATCTATATATTGAATATAACATCATACAACATTTTTATACAACATATTACCTTTAAGGTAATGGCCAAGCTAAGGCATATAATAAAACTATTGTCAATATTCTCAAAAATATTATTAATGATACTGGTCATGATTGGCACCTCTAGATATTTCTTACCGTTTGGTCATACCGTACCAATCATTGTAACACCATAAGAGCCACTTCATACTCACTTGTTTATAGTATTAAATCCATCTTTACCATTGAGGTTGAAATGCCTTCACTATGTATCTATTTCAAGCATGTCCCAGATTATCATGACTATTAAGTAGCTTGCATGCAAGAGCTAGACCTACTTGATAAGAAACACATAGCTACGCTCAACAATCTTCAAGCATACTAGAACTAACTCAAAGGCCACTATAATCAGTGTGTTAAGTATCAAACATTTGAACTTGGTGATCTTGTTCTTAAAGAAAACTAAAAGAATACCACAGCTAAGAAGAAGCATAATGGGAAATTCAAACCAAATTAGATAGATCCTTTCATCATTACTATAGATTATGGATCAGGATCATATAGGATTTCCACACCAAATGGACATGAACTTCCTGAACTGATGAATATTATTAATCTCAAGTAGTATTATTCTTGAGGGCTAAGGTATATTATCTATAAGGACCATTTTATTTATGCCATTTGATCACTATTCTTCTTTGTACAAATATCATCCTTATCCATACTCTTAGTCGTATCCACTTTCCACTTCTGACCTATTGGCCTAGTGTGTTCTAAATCCTAAACTGTTTAACCTTGGTTTTGGCCATTCATTATGTAGTTTCAGCATCAAGGTATCTGATCAGCTTCATTAGTTACTTCAAGTAATTTAGATAGAGATCATATTTTGGAATAGTGTGACAAAATTTTTGGTAGTAGCATCCTTCATTTGTTATTCCTTTCTTACCACCAGTCTTTCTACTAATTATAACTACCTTTGGGAAAATTAGTACCATTAATCTATTTCATTGTGTCCTAGTTATAACTGCCTATGGGAAAACTAGGGGAAACATTAAGCCTTGATGTACCAACTTGAAACTTCTTATGTCATACTATGTCTTTTTACTAACTATGCCTATTTTTTTTAAGTGACTGCTACACTAGTCAAATTCCTCCACTATAAGGGTGGAACTACAGTGACTTGAGGTCCTACTCTAGGACTATGTAGGTAACACTTGAGACTTGTTGAGGTTAGCTCAGTCACCCTTACAACCATGCTCTTAGTGTTTTATGAACCACTTAAGCCACGCTCTCACCATTTTGCAAGCAACTTAAGCCACACTCTTGTTGTTTTGTGAGCCACCTAGGCCATGCTCTCACCATTTTGCAAGTAACCTAAGCCACACTCTTAATGTTTTGTGAACAACCTATGCCATGATCTTGCTATTTTATGAGTAGCCTTAGTTTAAATGCTCTCTATATTTTGTGAGCTTGAACCATTTAGTGTATCATCATTCTTGATTGAGTTGAGACAATCCAAAATAATTCCAATAACATTTAAAAAATTGTTAGAAAATAATAAAAACATTGAGCACTTCTTTGCCTTAAGGATTCTGGGAACCCTTACTGAGTTACAAGCAAATCACTTGTCATTTAGTTTCTCCTTCCTTTTTGGCCTTTTTCTCTCACACACTTTCCATTTTTCAAGACCATTCCTCTTCTTCTCTCACATCCATTTTATTCGTTTTCATCAGTTATCACATTTTTTCCATTCCCTAGGAGAACTACATTTGGCCTAAAGTTTTTTTTAGATATTACATCCATGGAACTATATACGTAGTGTTCACTTACCTAGTGCATATGGAGACATTTTGACCACCCCATTCCTTTTCTTCTATTCCCCCATTTTATTTGTTTGTTCAGTTATTACCTGTTTTTTAGGGGCAATGTTCATATGGTTTCTATTGCATTGTTTGTTTTTTTGTTTATTTCTACTTTTTTTTTGTTTATCTATCTATTTATTTGCTTTCAACACTGTTTCCTTGATTCAATTTATGTGTGTTCATTGGGTAATTCCTTATCCACACTTACACTTGAATCCATCCCTATTCTTATGTTTACATTGTCATCATGGTTTCTATCATTGGTGCATTATTTTCTATTGAGTATGGATTATAGGAGTTAGTCCTTATGAATATTTCAGCCAAGTCCTCATGATGTTATACCTAATACCTACTGACATGTGCTACAACAAACCTAAGATTCAAAAAGTCTATTCAACAATGGTAGCATCTCTTCGGTAATGACATCTTGATTCCATCCTAATCATATCCCAAATAGAGAAATTAAATATGAAAGAATTTTAACCTTTATTAGTTCAAAAAATCATTTTCCTACTAGTAGGTTATTCCAATTCATCATTACTCTTTGTGTTAAGTTACCATCATCATTGACCAAGTTTATCATGTTTGCCATAATCAGGGTCTAATGATTATAACCGCCTTTGGGAAAATCATTGCACACCATCACACCTATATTTATTAATGAATATAACCACATTTGGGAAAATAATTATGTTTTCACCACTTTATTTTTTATACCTATATAGGGGCATGTTATTATCTTGTTTGTCTGTTCTAATAGGGGTAGTTCCATCTTCTCAATGATTATAACCACCTTTGGGAAAATCATTGTGTTACTATATCACGTTGCCATTATTGGGGTATAATGCTTATAATCAGCTTTGGGAAAGCCATTTTACACCATTCTACTTGCATTCTCAATGATTTTGATTACTTTTTCAATATCATTGTGTTTTCACCCCATCATCTTTCCTTTCTTTGGTCCCCTTATTTTGCTTCTTTATTTTTGAGGGACTGTTTATCAACTTACTTGTGCCAACCATTCCCTCGAGGGGGCATCATCTAGTTATTTTATCATAATTGTAGTTATAGGCATATAAGATCTTTTCATTTTTTGATAATATGTTACTATGATCATAACTTGCAATGCCTTCCCAAACAGGGGAAAATTGTAGACACCTAAAATTGGCCACCGATGACCTCCACCCAGGGTTTTGACCAATTTCTACCTAAAATACACAATTTGGCCTAAAATCACTAAAATATACTAAATTATGTGAAACTAACATATTCAAGTCTTGATTTTGGCTAGGGTATCCCTAAATGGGGCAATGTAATTTATGGACCAGCTAACTTTGATAAGATCATTTTGAGTTAAAATGCCAATTTTGTACTTAAGTGCTCTAGATTGATATTTCTTATCAAATCTCTTACACAAGACATGTGCCTTTATTATTTTCTATTGGTAACATCCTAAATGGGATAATGCATCTTTTGCATCTGACAGTGACTTCTAATTCCAATCCAGTCAAATTTTGGACCAATAACAAGGCATTCTAATCAATTTGAGTAATTTGTGCACAAAGTGCTTAAACATGATTAATATATAATTAATCCAAATAAAGGCCTAATTAATAATTCCATGGAAACTTTTTGAAAACTTATTTTTGAAAATGGATATTAAATATCTGCATCATTAGGTGACCTCATTTTTTAGGAAGATATATTTAGGCCATAAATGCCACAAATATTAGGATTCATGCCCTCCATGCCTCATCAATGCCTTCCATGATGCCCTTCATGCCTCTTAATGGCCCCTTCTTCCAATGTCATGATGAGGATAATTATAAACTTAAATCCAAAAAATGAATTAATCCTCAACCACACATCTCAATCTCAAGATGGATGTTTTAGGTTGATTCTAGACATTCTAAAAAATCTATAAATAGAGAGGCCATGAACATCATTTCTAAGTTATTTTAGTGAAAATTTATAATGCACAAATATCTTCAATAATACATTGAAATTAGTTTTACCTTTCCAAATTGATTCCAAGCCAAGCCAAGCCACAAGCCAAAGGTACCAAAGAGAAGAGGAGATAGCCAAGCCTCCTTTGATGAAGACTTCATGAGCACAAACCAAGCAAGCCACTACAACAAGAATTTTGGAGCATCCGAGGAAGATAAATGAGGGTTTATTTTTCATTTTAGTTGTGTGTTTTATTCATGTTTGTTAACTAAGCTCTCTATAGTGTTTAGGCCTAGAGATGTTATGCTAGTTAGTGTGTTTATTTTATTTTATTTTCAATTTGAATCTAACACCATACTAACCATCCTCTCTTGAGTCAAATCTCACCTAAAAACTCCAAATGCAAATGTTTCCACTAGTCTTCAAATGGGTCCTTGACCTTAATCCCAATAACATTATTATGAATGCTAACAACCAAATAATCTCCTAGGAAAATATCAACTTGCATTTCACTTGCCTCAACTGCATCATTAAGGCATTAGAGCTACCCTTTATCACTCAATTCCTACTCATTTTTACCTTATAATCCATCAAGGTGTATAGGGTATCTAATTTGGATTTATTCTTTATAGACACTAAAAATGTCTTCTCTAACATGCCCTTGAGGCTTAGCTATAACTGCATCACTATCAATCTCTTGAATGACTAACCCTTCCTCTATCAACTTAGATAATTTGTCCACCATATTGGAATGGTCCAATTATAAATTTGGTGTACTTTATTTCTCTTGAAGAGAGGAGGGGGTACGTGGGTAATAGATAAAATCAAGTTGTTTGATTCTGGAAAGGCTATTTTTCCACCTAGGGATCTTTAATGCTCTTTTTGGAATCTCTTGGGATTGAGAAGATATGTGAAAAGGGCGAATAGGTATTTGAGTAATAAAAAACTTTACACCTTCACCTTATTTCTTACCCTCCTTGTCAAGGGTAAGCATGATGAAGTTAGGATCCATGGCCCATGAAGGCTTCCATGTGGGTATTAACTTAAGTTCCTTGATAGGTATAGGATCTTGAGCACAAGTGGATTGCTTTAGAGAAGGAAGGTGAAAGCAATCTACCTTTGGGTGGTTGTGGGAAGAGGTTAAACATGGAACTTAGAGAGTGGCTTAGACCTAATTTTCACCTCCACACCATGTTCAATTATTCACACTATATGAGACAAGTCTTTGAAAAAGTACTGTCTAACCTTAGTCATGAATTCACTACCCAAAAATAAGGCATAATGAGGTAAAAAATATGTTACCATAATGTGTTATAAATTGAAATATTGGGGTAGGCATGAAAATTAAGTTTGAGGCTTATAACAACACCGAATACTTTCATGGGAGACCCATTCCATTATAAAATAACATTAGGTATAGGTTCATACCTCAAATTCAAAGTATTTACTATTGATTTAGGGATAATAGAGAGATTTTCCTTGTCATTAAGTGAAAAATTATGGACCAAGAAATATCCTATGACCAAAGAGGCAATAAAGGGAGATGGGGTAACTAATTTATCTAATTGTGGCTAGTTTGTAGGATTATTTTGGTGAGGGATAATATTTTGGTATTCTCCCCTTTTCTGTTGTCTAAGGATCCTCTCCTACAACCCATCTCTTTATTTTCATAGTCTTTAAATCTCTGAATATAGGTAGTAATTATTTAGTACAAGTGGATTACAAGGGGTAGAAGGTTGATAATAGGGATGGTCATGAAAATGAGGAGGTTTCTATGGATGTAGAGGGGGCTGAAAATATGGTATATGATCTTTGTAATATTGACGATGTGGATTATATAGGTCATTTGGGATACAGTAAGGTGGATATGGGGGTGGATATCATAAATATTTCTCATATAATGTCATGGCTCCTTATGCAATATGTAAACTGAATTTAAAATCATGACAAAACTTTCTTCCTTTGTAACCATAAAACCACTAGTACCTCTAAACTTGAGGTCGATTTCAAACCTCCCAAATATGTTTGACTCTAACCAAGATGTTTGTAAATGATTTTGCTGATGTCTTTGGATTCCAAATGCCCTCTAGTGCCTTTAGAGAATGATTCAAGGCATTTGAAAGTAGTCCCACTGGGCATGCCAAAATTGTTAGCACTCTAGGTTGCACCCTAGCTAAAAGGAGGAGTGTTCAAGTCCTACCCTCAAACCTAGACTAACATGGGAATGGTCTAAGGCCATGGGTCACCTATATCTAGACTAGACCTCTAGGATTTTTAATAAGGCTATCTCCTCTAATGCATCATTTTGGACTTTTACTTCTAAAACCTAAAGTTGGTTGAGGTGAAAATGGAAGAGTTACAAAATAAAAACATATTCTAACTTATGGTGATTCACCATGAAGATTGTCCATCCACTCATACTTGAGCCTCTAAAACACTAGTGAGACATAAACACATAACATGATATATGATTCTAAATGCCTATCATGCATCAATATTTCATAAAGAGGTTCATCAAGTGAGTGAAACCTAAGGGATATGATGGAGAGGCCTAGTTCAAGGCACTAATCTAGAAAACATGTCTATTGTTGATTCAATAAAATGACATTAAACACTAAACATAACCTATATAACCAAATTATCTACCAGCTAGGTGAGATCAGGACATGGCAAGGGAAAAGGCTCTACCACTTCTCAAAATCAAATTGACATGAACACATTAGGATAATATTATGAAATATAAAAACAATCATCTTATTTATCTCAAGAGGTTACAAGTCTCAATCTTGTTAGAGTTTAGTCATGCCCAAGAGAGGGATCCAAAATAATAGTTTGAAGGCTATACTTATAGTAGAAGGGAAGCAAGAGAGAGGGGATTTTGGCATTCAAAGAGTGGAGGAAAGCCCTCTAGATCAAAGAGTGAGGTGGTAGCCTTTGATTATATTTTACATGCATACCTTGATCAAAAAATAAACCTCTTGATGTCCCACTAGTCCTTGAGCTCCTCTCACTGGTTGAGAGTGTTCCACTAGGGACAAGGGTTTATTACATGATGATCAAGTCTATTTGAGTAGAAACAAATCCCCTAATTGCCTCTTCAAGTACCAGCTCACCACCTTGGGAACCTAAGTATACTTACCATGCTTATGGGGATCAAATCCTTTAGTCATGATATTAAAAATCATGTCATGTCTTGGGTGGTGGAGTACCTACTTTATTCATGATGGACACCCTTATATTTATTTCATATTTGTTCCTTTTCTATATTTGGATCATAGGTCCCACCTATAGTCAAAAAACCAATCTAAGGACATTATTTTCCTATAGTCTTTATATTATAATAGACCTATAGACCAAAGCTTCTTTTGGAGTCCATCGAGTCCAAATAAATCCACTTTATCTCTATAGGAGCCAAGAGTTCACTGTATATGGATCTTTTTTTAGAAATGGTGAACTAGTCATGAGAAAGAACCTTGCATGATATAACTTATCAAAATGGAAATCAATATTCAAGCCTAATTGTGGTTATTTATGTTCCTCATACTTGATTGCATCATCTAGACCACTCCATGACATTTGAATGAGATTTAATGGCATTGAGAAGACCCTCCAAAGTCTTATTTTCCATGGTCAAAAATATATTCTTGACCTCTATCAAAAACCCTAGGCTCACCATTGTTCTTGACCTTAATTTTCATTGGTTGCCAATGCTAAATATAATTCCTTAACTCATTAACCAACTCACTTCATTGATCTGGCTATACATGGATTCCCATGATCCATTATATCTTTTTTGAAATGTCAATCTTGTCTCTGATTATGCCACATGTCAAATGCATATTAATCCATAAGATCTTGCTATCAATATGTAGCTTCATGTGCTTGCATTATGTGTCAACCCCTCAAACTCTCTAGCTATTTGACTCATCTCATGTCATTGGATTAATATGTATGATTGAGTGAGGACCATTGACCTTATTGTGACCTATTATTTGAAAGCCAATGGCTAGTCCATGGTCTTAAAATTGATGTCCTCACTCCCATAATTTGACATTCATGCAACCACCATTGATGGTCCTAACATCATAAAATTTAATCTCAAAATGACCTAATTTATTTAAGCTTAAATTTTATTTTCATTTGAATGTCTCACTGCATAGGTCCATCTTTGAATATTTATATCTTGAGCCAGAAAGCTTCTATGAGTCTAAAATTTTCTTAGGATGATCTTGGCATGTAAATTTACATTTGCCCTTGATATATTGGTTGTGTGAGGTTTTTAAAGTGAGATACTAAATTCACAAGTTGGTTTCTCCACTTGATCTTACATGACATCCTAGTGATGGTTGAGCTCAAACAATGAAATATGGGAAATCTAGTAGAAATGCTTAGGATCCCAATTTTGAACATGTATAACTCTATTTGTGCTTCAGTGGAGGACCTCTAACTTGATGCATAACAACTTAGGACCAACATGAGTAAACCCATGTGACTACTTTCCCTTATAACTACTACACATGTGGTCTATTTCTTTGTGAAAGTGCTCACTTAGATCTACTAGAACCATCCTAAAAATCATTATGGGAAAATAAGCAAAAAGTGATTGAAGAGCCAAATTTGGACCTTTGTAACTTTTGATGTGCTTGGATGGAGGACCTAATATTTGATGCATATGATCTTGGTATAAAATTGAACAAACCCATATAACCAATTCTTTTTTACTCATCCACATGTGTGATATCTATCCTCAACAGACTACCCACTTATACTTTCTACCACTAGACCCAAGATGTCAGGATGAATACAATGAAGAACTAGATGAACACTAGGAGATTACTATGTCATTTCAAGCACTTTTGACACCTTATAGGGTCTCTACAACTATAGACCATGTCCCAAATGTAAAAAAAACACATGATAACCTACATGGTCTCTTCTACTTTTTAATCTTAGACCCCTTTTTGAGCCTTAGATTTACTTCTTCATCAAACCATGCAAGAACTTCTTATGTGGGCCAAAATTGGCCAATAATACTCTTTTAGGTTTAAGTTATGATTAGTGCACTTTTAATTCTTCTAGGGTTAGGTTAGAATTAATTTATATTTGTATCAATTCTAGTTCCACAACCTCCTATTCAAATTTTATTATGGACTTGTACTATGAGGCTTTATATGACCTTCAAAAAACTATGATTCCAACTATGTTGTATCCAAAAATGAGCACAAATGCTTTGTCTAGTGAGGAGTAGGAGGTTAGTTTACCATTCAAATGAATCACCTAAATGGTTTAGTTTATAAACTATTATAACATTAAGGCTTAATATTTGTTACATGTAAGATTTTGTGCTCTATGACATGAAAACAAGTTGCTTCAAAAGGATAACATGTAGTTGAAGGGTCAAGAGATTGTGAGTCTATATAATCATCCTTACATTCATTTCGTATTTCAAAATGTCTAATATTTTATTCTAGATCATCTCTAAATACAAGTTTTGTATTTAAAACTTTCAATAATAAATGCATAATGACATTTTAACTTTAAAATACATTATCTTATTTATTTGTTTGATTTTTATAGTTAGCTTGGATTTTACCAAGGTTGGCCTTGAACAAACTCAACAAAACCCAACATTTCATATGTTGGTGTCTTCTTGACCCTCTATGAAAGGTATTTTACATTCCATGTTTTGGTTTTTTAGTTGACGATTCATTGATTATAGATTTTTTGACTAGAAGATTACCTTTTATATCTCAAACCACCCCTGTCACTCAAAATATGGGACATAGATTTGATGGCATACTATCTCCAACTATAAGTACTAAATATTTAATTTCAACTCAGTATTGAGTTTTGTTTTTTAAATTAACCATTTTTCTAATATAATTTATTTTTGCAGGGCAACCTTAATCTCTAAGAAAAAATATGATGTCATCATTACCACCAAATGTAATTATTACAAGGGAGAAGAATATTTCATTCCCAACAAGGATAACACCTAGGAGATGAACACTAAAATTATTAGGTTCTTACATCCCAAATTTCTCTATTGGAGGTCTCTTTAGTGTGCAGGGATGACCCTACTTATAGTGAATTAATCTTGATGAGGAATATCTCTGGATTGAAAGTGGAGAAGTTGGTAGTGATACTTTCAATCCCCATAATTTTATTTAGGGTCCAGATGTAACTACTTAGGAGGATCCTTGTACCTCTTCACCTCCCACCCCACCAGCTAATGTTGACTTGTCTAACAATTACATGACATCTTTTCCATTAAATAACTTTTCATCATTAAGTATTATTGCAAGTCTTGAAGAGGGAGTTATAGATGAGTTAAAAAATGTATTAGTTTGGGAGTTTCAGGCAAAGGCACTGGTAAAATAAATAAATGCATGTTATTACAGATGTCAAGAAGGAAAAGGCTTTGGTAATGTATCATCATTTTTATCAAATTTCATGTCATAGTTATTTTAGTTCATATCTAATTAGATTTCATTTGTAATTGCAAGAAAAATATGGGAATCTAAGAAAGGAAGTTGAGGTGCTCATTGTGCATTTGAAAAATGAATGAAAAGTTTATATTCTACCATTCAATTCAAAGACAATACTGTTATATTAAATAAACAAAGCAATACACTCAAAAAAATTATTAAGGAGCAAGGATGGGATCTCGATGCTTTATTGAATCAAAAAATAGATGTCAATCCAAGTCTACTTTTTGTTAGAGATGCTACGAAAGAAAAAAAGTAAAATCTTGCTCATATTAACTATGCTATTGAGGATCTTGAAAGGGTATGGATATTGAAGGATAGCATAGATGAAGTTTAATCAAGGATTTATACGGATGGTGGTAAAAATGTGGATGTTGGGATTGATTAAGTGGTTGAGTAATGAGGTGTCTTTTTGAGTGATAAAAAAATTGATATTTTTTTGATGTTTTAAACTCTATTATATTTGAATCCAATGTTGTGTTTTTAAAATATATATTTTAAATGACAATTTCAAGTTTGCATTTTTAATGATAATTTTGTTAAGTTTCAATTAGACTTGTTTTACTATGTAACGAGTTGTGGTTCATTTATCATTTTACATGCATATTATGTGTTGTACTTTAATGAACATGGTCATGTGGACTTCAATTATTTTTTTCTATGGACTTTGAGTGAGAATGAATTTAAATTTTATGATATTGTAAACTCATTATTAAATTTTAAAGATAATTTTATGTTTTAAAGAAAACAATTTAAAATGACAATGTTAATTTTTAATTTACAAAGACCAGTTTATTTAGTTGATGTAGTTTAAATAACATGGTGATGTGGACTGCAATTGTTTTTTTCTTTGGATTTGGATTGAGAATGGATTTGAATTTGATGCAATTTCATCTTATTCAATTATTATCATTGTTTTAGATAATGTAAAAGTTATAGTTAGTATGGATGTAGAGTTCAAGAAATTATTATGGTTTGTTCTAATTTGAATCTTCATGAGTTTTTTTTTTTTTTTCTTTTGAATTTGGTCATGTTGTTTAATAGGCTTGTCATGTTCTAACACCTTGGTATTTGAATTCAAAATTTATTTTTAAGCTAAAATTTAAGGTTAAAACTATTAATATGGTTCTACAATTTAAATTTAAGTTATTTCAAAAGTAATAAAAATATGTATTTAAAAATACAATCTTAGAAAAATACAAAAATATTATGACCCATTTGAAAATTTAAAAAAATAATTAAATAAAATGGAAAGTTACATGATGAATGGAATAAATATTTCAAATGACAATATTATCAACAATTTTAATCAATTCAGCATTTGAAATGTTTTAAAACATAAAAAATGATATGAAATTGGAATTTAGAATATGATAATTGCAATAAATATACGACTAATACTCGAGTAGTTGAAATAATCCTACACAAACCTGCTCATCACAAGTGACATTTACATCTACCATGTCAATGGAATATTAAGTGTTATTATTTACATTAGCTCCTTTTTTGTTGTATTATTGACACCTCTTCTTTGAGTTAGAGAACTCCATATTGTCAAAGCTCTTTCATAAGGAAACATGTCCACAACATAACGTGAAACATACAATCTCAAATAGGTTTCTAAAGTTTTATCCAATTTGTTTCAAATTTTTGACATAATGAAAGATTATGAATTAAATACTCTTTCATCTTCCACTAAGCCTAGAATCATTGTTTGACAAGGCTCATATAATAAAAATATTCATTGATACTTTCCTACAGGATGCTACTAGGATAAAGTATTTTCCATAGCCGTGTAGTTACCCCATTTTTTGTTGGTTTAATTAGAAGGTGATATTATTACAACATAAAAATTATGAAATGTGTTGATTGAAATGTCAGTAAATCCTTTCCAAAAATATCTTTTATTTCAAATCCATTGACCTCTACAGATTTATTAAAATGTTTAATAAGAGAACCCATGTATTTATGAAATAAATTGCTAATTAAATTTTGACTGTTATTATTGTTCCAAAATATGGGATTCAAAAATATAATAGCATTTAAAAATTTATCCCTTTGAAAATGATCTCTGATCTCTACAAATAAATTTTGTGAAATTACACTCAATTTCATTCATGTTTCAGATATAATCGTATCATACATAATATGTGTACATTGTAATTCTAAAAATGTGTTGACTTAAATGTCCATAAATCCTTTCCAAAAATACCTTTTATTTTAAATCCATTGAAATCTATAGATTTATAAAAATGATTAATAAGAAAACCCATGTATTTGTGAAATAAATTGATAATTAGCTTTTGACTATTATTACTATTCCAAAATATGGGATTCAAAACTACCATAGCATCCATAAATTTATCCCTTTGAAAATGATCTCTGATCTCCATAGATAAATTTTGTGAAATTACACTCAATTTCATCTGTGTTTTAGATATAATAGTATCATACATAATATGTGATATATGTAGTTCTTTAGATTCAGCTCTCACAAGATCAGGGCTTTTGTAGAAAGTGTGCATTGGTATCTCCTTGCCATTATATATGACAAACATATGATCATTGATATTCAATTTAAACATTTTTCAAGATTCCTAAAATCTATCAAATATTGCCAACTACTAAAAATAGGTCCCTGAAACTTTTCATTCAAAGTGTATAGTATATCTAGAGATTGGCATACTCATTTTCTCAATCATATGAAGTCAAAAATATAAATGGATCTCTCTTGAGCATGTTTCAATAAAAAAATTCATTTCATTCAACATAAGGATAATTCCACATAGTGTCAATAATGTTTCTCCAAATATGTTAAATGGTATAACAAATATTTTTCCTTGTCAACTTCTCTACGATATTTATACATAAAACCTACTAATGATTGATATTCTTCATAATTTGGCATGTAGGTTCATATAAATAAATCCATATTTTATCAACATATTTCAGCATTTTTTACCATTCGTCACTCCTATTTAAAAAAATTGGAAATCTGAAAATCATTTTGGACCAGTTGATGTATAAGCATGTAAGTCATGAATGAGCTCTTCCACTTTTACAACAATAGAAAGTTTACTAACTATTTTGTATGCAAGATTCATCTTATGAGGCATGCAATGAATCAAAATCATATAAGGGGCATCTACTGCTTGTAGTCAAACACACAGACCATTTATATGACCCTACATAACTGATGTAACATCATCCCCAACACATACCATCTTTTTAGCTATTGCATAATCATCCATCTCAACTTTATCTTTCAAATTAGATACAACCAATTTGTGAAGATTTTTAGTATTGTAATTTTTTACCATTTTATGAACTACTAGTAGATGATGTTGCCTTGAATAGTTCTCAAAATTATAAATATGCATTCAAACCTAAGGTGTGTTTTCAATTACCATGAGCTCATCAATGGATAATGAGATGAATAGTGTATTTTGAAAATTTATTTCAAATCCACCTTCTCAACCATTGCTAGACATTTTTCCATTTCCCAAGAACTACTATCTGACCAATGTGATTGTGAAATATCAATAAATTCATTATGTTGGAATAAAATATTATAATCTAAAAAATTAGAAATAGGTCTACTCTTTTTTAGAATGTGTTATATAGTATAGAACTATATATATTTGGCCTTTAGATGGGGCTGCTTAAGTTTTCTAAAATTTGCTTCGATTGTTCCCCCTTTCTCAGCAAGATGTTTTTATCATTTTCATACTCATGTGAATATCATAAATGCATGAATTATTATACATTTTTCCACAGGTGTGTTATTATTATCTATCCATACGGGTGTTTCATTGTCACATATATTTTTCCATAACATTTCTCAATCATGTCCAACTTAAGTTGCATTCTGTGTTTTTTTCCTAGTTTTTAGCTACATATTGTACATCTACATTATATTGGATTATCATCAACATTTTCAAGTTGTATAGGTTCAATAAAGGGAAATTTCATTGCCCAGTCCACCTTAAAGGACCTTTTAATTATCCATATACTTTTCTTCCTTCACAAATATTTCTAAGTGGAGTTTTTAGCTAAACTTTGTGTTTGATGAGAACCAACAATCTCTTCTGCTAGTTAAGAGTCATAATCATCGTCATCAAAATCTAAAAGAGAATATTCATGTTTTGGAATATCATCATCAATATAATCTTTAGGGGGTGACATGTTATTTTGATAAATTCTTTCTTGTGAGATGCCATCATGATCAGTGGAGGCTTTTGTATGTAAAATTATTTTGATATTATTGAACAATTAAAATCAAATTCAAGACAAAATAAAAAATAAATAAGTACCTATATTTTGAGTACATTGTGGTTGCATGGGATTTTTATTGGATTTTTAAAATAAGATAATATGCTTGATTTTCCTGATAATTGGCCTATCCTTTTACTATTTCCACTAGATGCCATGATGAGAAAGGATGAAATAGTTTGGTTATATCATTCGGTTTCAACGTAGATGCTACCATTCAATTATGTCATTTGATTATAGTGAAAATGTTGCTTATAAATTCAATTTTTCCATTTGGTTGTAGCATTGACTTTGCCATTCAATTTTTCCATTCACTTCTATCATTTGGTAGTGTTTTTTAGTTCTATCGTTCACAACTTGAATGCTACCATTTAGTTGTGGTCCTTCAATTATAGATCTATATCATGCAAGGTTATTATGTTTATGTGTCTAATTTTCTTATTTTATTATCACATCTAAGCAACATAAAGACATGTAATAAGCTTACTATATTAATTTAGATTTTGAAGAGAAGTAGAATGTGACCTCTATGTTTTTCATCATTTTCATTTTCTTTAAAAAAGTCATTGTGGCACCTTCAAGATATTTTTAGGAAGGATGGTTAAGGTTTCACATGTTTTTGTCCACCTCTTTTATATTTTGGAGGCCATAAAGGTGGTTAAAATAATTTTATTCAACAATATTTGACAACTTGCCTCACCTAGAGGATCAATATGTTTTTGATCAAGTGATACTTTTGTTTAGACCAATCTTCCTTAGGGATGTTATGATTTTCTATAATTCGAATATTATTTAGTGAAGGGGATAGCTTATATCTAGTCAAATGTGCTTATGGATTTAGTCTTATTAGTATGACAGCTTTATCTATTGACTGGCTAAGAGTATAAGCTCCCTTGAGTTGGATTATTTTTGAAATTCTCAATTAAGATAGGCTAGTGGCATTTTTCTTAGCTTTCCATTATAAACCTTCACTTCTAGTGAAATTATTTTTTATTTATTGAAGTATGTTTAGTCATGAATTTATTTGGATGTCCTGTGATCGACTTTCATGGTTATTGCTCATGCTTTTTAGGGATATGAAACATGATTATGGTTATTTTACTATGTTATCTAAATATGTATGGAATACATATGTGTAAATTAAATTGGATCTAGATGGTCTAGTAAGTATTCCATGGTAGATTACATGGTTAAATCTAGATACGTTATTGATTTATACTCTAACGACATGTATGGATGTTGAAATGAGGTGTAAAACGATGGTGTTTAGGAGCAATTTGGATCCAAGAGGGATATGTTGAATCTCCTAAGAGTTAGAGAAGGGCAGGTGGTTATGGATCCATTATTGATTCTCCTACAATGTTCTTAAAAAATCAATATGCATATTATTAATACTTCAGACTGGAACCTTCCTTCAAGTAGAAGTTTATCTTGTTGGAGAAGATTCCCTATGATATGATAGTGAACAGATTCCTAATTAAAATAAAATTTATCTCTAGTGGATAGTGTTTCTGATATGAGTTATATATCTTGTTTCACTTTCTAATAGAAAATGGAGTCTCGACCAAAATCGATGTTAGTTATAATAAATGATGTTCTTGCTATGAGTTGTATTATATATTTCACATGTCGATAGTGATTGGAGTCATAAGTAAAATAGATATTAGCTCTAGCATATAGTGTTTCTTCTATGATTTTTATTCATTGTTTCACTTAGTGATAGCAAATAGGGGCCTGATTAAAACATATGTTAACTCTAGTATAGGGTGTTCTTACTATAGTTTGTATTTCCTATTTTACTTTCTGATAGAGAAAGAAGAAAATGGTGAATAGAGGCATAAGGCTTGTGGATCATTGGTATGACTGTGATTTGATACAAGCTTTCTAATAATGTGTATAGATGTACTTTACTATGTAACTATAATAAGTACAATCAAGAGTTAGATATGTGACTTTTTATTTTCATGAGAACAACTGTATATGTGTGTATGATTTATGCAACTATAAAGATATTCACATAATTTTATGACTTTGCCTTAGAACATGAAGTTATATTATTATTATTATTATTATTATTATTATTATTATTATTATTATTATTATTATTATTATTATTATTATTATTATTATTATTAGTATTAGTATTTACGTGAATGTTTTTATGGGATCAATGAGTGTGTAGAAGATAAATATTCATGGTAGAAGGTGGAAGGATGAGAGATGACCATTACCCCAAAATAACACATTTTCAAAACTTGTCATAGGGGTCATATTTTTCATGTGTGTCAAAATATGCTTATATATACCTTGATTACATTGTTTTTCATTGAAATTTTGTTCAACTTCATCAATCTTGGGACTTGTACCATAAAGTACCTTGGTTAAATATCTTTGTATGATTTATTCTAAGTGTACCTTAAGGATGCCCTTTTTCCAGTAATGTATTTTTTTGATTTCTTGAAATCTTAACATTTCAAAAATTATAAAATAATTATTTGTCCCACTTATTTATGTTAGGTTGTGGAGCTAAAAGCTTCATTGATGCAAACAGGGGAGGAGGTTGCTGAGTGTCACAGTCACCGATGTCAGTTAGGCCGACCGACTTCGGCCAGTGGTGGACAGGAATGCAACTGACATCGGCAAGAGTCTGCTGACGTCGATCACCTCCAGGCAAATAGGGACCAACGTCGATCGCCTGTGTGGTTTCAAAACTGCTCGTTACACAGACAGTTAGTTAATGAACTGAGTGTTTACATGTTAAGGGCTAATTATAGTCTCGAGCTATGGATCTAATTATTGTAATTAGATTCTAATTATTGTATGCATGGGATCTATATAATAGACTCATGGGCTATATTTTAAAGTGTGCTATAGAGTAAGAGAGAAAATATTAGATCCTTTAGAGAAGAGAGCAAGGTGTGTTCCTCCTAGTTCCATAGCAGTGCCAAGCATGGGTGTTGGGTTTGGAGAATCAGAAGGATTCTTCATGTATGTATGATCTCGGTCAGTAGGTGTGCAAGGCAAAGGTTAGGAGATCTACATGGTAAGTAAGATCATTGATTTGTAGATGATTGTGTATGTTTGATCTAGGTTTGTAGGTGGTGCAAAACCAAATTGATTTGCAGTGGAAGCAAGATCAGGGAGATCACAACACAACAGGTAGCAAGATCAGGTAGGATCTACTTGGAGTATGGTGTGTACTCAGTTGGAGAGCAAAGAGGAAGGTAAGGTAGATCCTTCCATAAGTAAGGTCTGTTGAGTTGCAAGTTATTGCAGGTTCATGGGAGATCTACTTGAAGTACATGGAGTACTTAGGTACTGGCAGTAGTGGATACTGACTGGTTGGAGGTGAACACCAACTCTATGTTTGAGTTGTGTGTTGGGACCATTTTTGAGGAGAGAGAGATAACTCTTGAAGTTGAATTGTTGTACACTTGAGGTGTGGGAAGCCTCTATAAGGTGAAGAAGAAATGTGGCATCTTCTTGGTTGTAATTCTTTTCTTGAAGAGTATTAATACAAGTTATGTATTATCTCTCATATTCTGTGTTATTTTTGAATTCTATTTACTTGTATTTTTGGTTTAATTTCACATGTTAGTTGCTTGTATATGGTAATCAATTATGTGCCTCCCGGATCCTGACAAAGTGGTATCAGAGCTAAGGTTGTAGGGAGCAGGTTTGTGTTTGGTTACAGGTCACTCTCAGGGGTTTTTGATTGAGTGGGAGTATAACAACGGTAGAAGATAGTAAGCTAAAAATGGAGGAATTGAAAATCATGAATAGTAAATTACGGTGTGATGGAAAGAAAGAGCAGGTAAAAAAATATTGTTGGTTGGTAGCAGATCAGCATGAAGGAATTGTAGATGCAGATGTCATAGGTGTTGGTGCACAAGATGCTTTGGTATGTTTATTGGATAAAGTAGAATCTTGTTTTATAGATTATGTTGCCTCTTTCCATGCAGCCCCAAATAGAGGGGGTGGTGAGCCTTGTCAAAGTATTGGCAAAGGGGAAGTGAAGCTAAAATTGTAGGTAGCCAATACATGGGTGTTGAAGGAGGTCATGCAGGTCCCAGTCTTGAAGATGTGGCTAACTTCTTTAGAAAAGTTGGGTGATGAGAGATGCACAAAAACACTCACAGTGGATGCACTTGAATTAGCTGGTGGTAAGAAAGCAGGTACTCTTTATCTACTTGCTTATATTATTGATTCTTCTTCTATTGTGAAGACATGGCTTTGTAGGCTTGGTCACAAGAGCAATAAGGAGATGCATGTTCTTAAGTGTAAGACAGATGTCTTTGACAAACTTAAGAACTGGAAAGCCTTAGTGTTTATGGAGGAGATGATGGATAGAGATCAATGGAGAAGGTTGAGTAAATCTAAACAGAGTAGTTTGGACAGGGTTTGGATCCAAAGAGAGCTTGTGGTTAAAAATTCATCACTCACAAGAAAACATAGATATCAGCATCGGTCAGGAGGAACCAGCATCGAATAGACAGGTACCGATGTCGGTCATGTGTAGACTAGAGCCGGTGGTGTTAGGCTGGGTAAGTCTGACGTCAGTTAGGAGGACTGACGTCAGCACTAGGTAAGACTAGCATCAGTCATGAGGACCGATGTAGGCAATAGGGACACTGACATCGGTAAGGAAAACTAGCATCGATAGTCAGGATAGTGGCATGGAACCAACATCAGTCAGATGCAAACTATGTGGTGACCGAGGTCGATCACTGTAATAGATTTTGGGTAGACAACAAGCTGTCAACAAGTCTCAAATGCCCATATGGAGGATTGAAAGTGTAAGTAAGCCGCAAATTCATTGTTCCTCTTATTTATACTCGTTGCTCACTACAAAGTAGGAAGGATCTAGGAAATAGTGGGAACATGGCATGAATGAGGATGTAGAACCAAACAAGAGATTTGGTAAGGTTGCCAGCCAGTATGAAAGCACTGAGAGACAAATGGACTCCTTAGTTGAAGAATAGAGAGAATGGATATGTGAGACGGAAGGCCAGGTCATAAGGTCTTGAGGAAGCTGCAGGATAGTGGTACAAGTTTTGATAGGTGGATGACAAAGTAGGGCTTTAGTCAATGTCAGTGTAACCATTGTGTTTGTCTTACCAGGTGGATGATGGTCGTAACATTATCTTGTTACTATATGTGGATAGTATGCTAGTTGAAGGTTCAGACATACAGGGTTTTGCTAAGCTAAAGGTAAGGTTAGTTCAGTGGTTTGCCATGAAGGATTTGGGAGCAACAAAATTCTTTGGCATGAGTAATCCTAGAGATAGGGGAGATCACAAGTTGATGTTGTCACAGGATGATTGTGTGAAGGTAGTGCAGGATGTAGAACAGGGCAGCACACCTATGGATGGATAGTTCACAAAATAGGGTCCCCAATCACATGATGAGGTTGAGTACATGTGTGCTCCCTGAGTTTTCCCAAGCAGTGGGAGCTGTCAAAAAGTTTGGAGCCGATCCGAGAAAGAAGCACTGGAGGGCAGTTCAGTGGATTCTTAGGTATTTGAGAGGGACTAGCAATAGGTCGACATGTTATGCAGGGACAAGTTCTTTTCTACATGGGTTTGTAGATGTAGATGCGGTAGGTTACTTAGATGATACGAGGTACACCATAGGTTTTATGGTGGGTGGTCTTCAAGGTTGAGCTTAAAGAGGGGTACAAGCCAAGATACAAATTAGATAGGGTATAGGTACAGGTACAATGCAACTATTTATCTCTAAGTGGGAGATTGTTAGGTTGTGGAGCTAAAAGCTTCACTGATGCAAATAGGGGAGGAGGTTGCAGAGTGTCACAGTCATCAGTGTCAGTTAGGCCAACTGACGTCAGCCAATGGTGGACAGTGTTAGGTTGTGGAGCTAAAAGCTTCACTGATGCAAACAGGAGAGGAGGTTGTTGAAGGTTGTTGAGTTGCAGAGAAGCTGGGGTCGGTCTGATCAGCCGACATCGGCAGGATAGCAGAGAGAAGCAACTGACATCGGTCAGATATCGGCTGACATCAGTCACCTCCAGGCAAACAAGGATCGATGTCAGTCGCCTGTGTGGTTCGACTGCGAGTTAATTACGGGCAGTTGGTTGATGAACCAAGTGTTTTCATGATGAGTGTTAATTTTAGACTCATAGCTGCGGATCTAATTATTGTAATTAGATGTCTAATTATTGTTTGATGAGATCTATATAATAGACTCATGGTTGTATTGGAAAAGTGTTCTAGTTTGAGCTGACCAAAGTTTGCTCCTTCTGTGTGTGAGGTGAGAAAGGGTGTTCCTCCTAGTTCCACAGCAGTACCAAGGTGGGTGCTGGTTTTGGAGAGTCAGCAGGATTCTTCAGGTGTGTAGGATCTTGGTCACAGGTGCATGGCCTATATAGGAGATCTACATGGTAAGTAAGATCATTGATCTACAGGTGTATGTGTGTGCAAGGTCAAGGTTCACAGGTGTGCAAAACTGGGTTGATTTGCAAGTGTGCAAGATCAAAATTAGGTAGGATCTACTTGGAGTACAGGTGTGTACTTGGATAGAGCAAAGAGGAAGGCAAGGGAGTTCCTTCCATAAGTATGGTCTGTTGAATTGTAGGTTGTTGCAGGTTCATGGGAGATCTACTTGAAGTACTTTGAGTACTTGTGGAGTGCGTGGAGCACTTGTGGTGTGCGTGAAGCACAGGAGGTGAACACCAACTCTGTGTTTGAGTTGGGTGTTGGGACCTGAGAGGGAGAGCTTTGGGGAGAAGATTTACTATTTACTTGAGATGTGGGAAACCTCTGTAAGGTGGTGGAGAAGAAGTGGGATCTTCTTTATTGTATTCTTTTCTGTAAAGTGTTAATACAAGTTGTGTATTGTCTCTCATATGCTGTGTTATTCTGAATTCTAGTTACTTGTTGATTCTAGTTATTTCTGCATATTAAGTTGCTTGGTATTTGGTAATCAATTGTATGCTTCTGGTGTTTCGCATCCTGACAAGTGGTATTAGAGCCTTGGTTGTAGGTTCTTAGCTTGATACTGATAAGTGGTATCAGAGCTAAGGTTGCAGGAAGCAGGGTTGTGTTTGGTTACAGGGCACTCTCAGTGGTTTTTGATCGAGTGGGAGTAGAGAAATGGTAGATCATAGTAAGCTAAGGATGGAGGAGTTAAAAAGCACAGATGGTCACTCACGGTCTGATGGAAAGAAAGAGCAGGTAAAAGCAGATTATTGGTTGGTAGCAGATCAGCATGAAGAAACTGAAGAAGCAGATGTTGCAGGTGTTGTTGCACAGGATGCTCTGGGAGGTTTCTTGGATAAAGTTGAATCCTGGATAAAAGATTCGGTTGCCTCTTTCCATGCAGCCCCAGGTAGAGGAGCTGGTGAGCCTTGCCAAAGAATTGGCAAAGGGGAAGTGAAGCTGAAATTGTAGGCGGCCAACACACAGGTGTTGAAGAAGATCATGCAGGTCCCAGGTTTGGAGATATGGCTAATTTCTTTAGAAAGATTAGGTGATGAGAGATGCACAAGAACTCCAACAGCGGTAGCACTTGAATTAGCTGGTGGTAAGAAAACAGGTACTCTTTATCTACTTGTTTATATTACTGATTCTTCTTCTGTTGCAGAGACGTGGCTTCGTAGGCTTGGTCACATGAGTAGGAAAGAGATGCATGTTCTTAAGTGGAAGACAGATATATTTGATAGGCTTAAGAACTGGAAAGCCTTGGTGTTCTTGGAGGAGATGGCGGATAGAGTTCAGTGGATGAGGCTGGATACATCTGAGCAGGGCAATTTGGACATGGGTTTTGATTCAAAAGAGCTCGTGGGTAAAAAGTCATCACTCATAGGTGAACACAGATACCGGCGTCGGTCAGGAGGAACCAGCGTCGAACAGACAGGTGCCGATGTCGGTCATGTGCAGACCGAATCTGGCAGTGTCGGGCAGGGTAAGATTGATGTCGGTCAGGAGGACCGACGTCGGCAGTAGGTAAGACTAATGTCAGTCAGGAGGACCGACGTCGATAGCAGGGACACCAGTGTTGGAAGGTTGGTAGTCAGGGACAGACGCATGGAAACCGACGTCAGTTGGATGCAGACTATGGGGTGGCCGAGGTCGGTCACTGTAACAAATTTTGGGTGGATAGCGTGTTGTCAAGGAGTCTCAAACACCCATACGGAGGATTGAAGACGTAAGTAGGCCCTCAAATTTGTGTTCCTCTTCTTTATACTTGTTGCTGATTGTAGAGCAGGAAGGATCTAGGAAACAGGTGGGAGCATGGTAGGATATGATGCAGAACCAAGTGGGAGATTTGGTAGGTTTGCCAGCTGGATGAAAGCACAGAGACGAATGGATTTCTTAGTAGAAGAATAGAGAGAATGGATACGTGAGACGAAAGACCAGGGCATATGGTCTTGAGAAGCTACAGGACAGTGGTACAGGTTTTGATAGGTGGAGGACAGAGCATGACTCTAGTCAATGTCAGGGTAACTACTGTGGTTTGACTTACCAGGGGGATGATGATTACAACATCATTCTGTTGCTATATGTGGATAGTATGCTAGCTAGTAGGGGTGTACATACAGGGTTTGCTGAGCTAAGGGTAAGATTAGTTCAGTGGCATGTCAGGAGGAGTTTGGAGCAGCGAAATTCTTTGACATGGGAGGCATGGAGATCACAGGTTGATTTTGTCTCCAGTGGGAGCTGATGTGAATCAAGTGTTGGTGAGGTTCAGGATGGAGAGCTGGAGCACACTAAGGGCTGGATAGGTACAGTGTCTGAAATCACATGAGGTCTGGTATAGACCTGAGTATTCCCATGCAGTGGGAGCTGTCAGAGTTAGGAGCCAATTCAGGGAAGTGAGTTCTCAGGGATTTGAGAGGGACCAGTAGCAGGGATTCATGCTATGCAGGGTCAGGACTTCACTACATGTGTTTGTAGGATCGGATGCAGCAGGGTACTCGGATGACAGGAGTTACACCACGGGATGTGTGGTGGGTTGTCTTCAGGATTGAGCTTGAAGAGGGATACAAACCAAGAAATAGATTAGACGGGGTACAGGTACAGGTACAGTGCAGTTGTTTATCTCCAAGTGGGAGATTGTTAGGTTGTGGAACTAAAAGCTTCACTGATGCAAACAGGAGAGGAGGTTGTTGAAGGTTGCTGAGTTGTAGAGAAGCTAGGGTCAGTTTGATCAGCCGACGTCGGTAGGATAGCAGAGAGAAGCAACCGATGTCGGTCAGATATTAGCCGACGTCAGTCACCTCCAGGCAGACAGGGACCGACGTCGATCACCTGTGTGGTTTGACTGCGAGTTAATTATGGGCAGTTGGTTGATGAACCAAGTGTTTGCATGATGAGTGCTAATTTCAGACTCATAGCTGCGGATCTAATTATTGTAATTAGATGTCTAATTATTGTTTGATGAGATCTATATAATAGACTCATGGTTGTATTGGAAAAGTGTTCTAGTTTGAGTTGAGCAAAGTTTGCTCCTTCTGTGTGTGAGGTGAGCAAGGGTGTTCCTCCTAGTTCCACAGTAGTACCAAGGTGGGTGCTGGTTTTGGAGAGTCAGCAGGATTCTTCAGGTGTGTAGGATCTTGGTCACAGGTGCATGGCCTATATAGGAGATCGACATGGTAAGTAAGATCATTGATCTGTAGGTGTATGTGTGTGGAAGGTCAAGGTTCACAGGTGTGTAGAACTGGGTTGATTTGCAGGTGTGCAAGATCAGATAGGACGCAACATAATAGGGAGCAGAATCAGGCAGGATCTACTTAGAGTACAGGTGTATACTCGGATAGAGCAAAGAGGAAGGCAAGGGAGTTCCTTCCATAAGTATGGTCTATTGAATTGCAGGTTGTTGCAGGTTCATGGGAGATCTACTTGAAGTACTTTGAATACTTGTGGAGTGCGTGGAGCACTTGTGGTGTGCGTGAAGCAAAGGAGGTGAACACCAACTCTGTGTTTGAGTTGGGTGTTGGGACCTGAGAGGGAGAGCTTTGGGGAGAAGATTTACTGTTCACTTGAGGTGTGGGAAACCTCTGTAAGGTGGTGGAGAAGAAGTGGGATCTTCTTTATTGTATTCTTTTTTGTAAAGTGTTAATACAAGTTGTGTATTGTCTCTCATATGCTGTGTTATTCTGAATTCTAGTTACTTGTTGATTCTAGTTATTTCCGCATATTAAGTTGCTTAGTATTTGGTAATCAATTGTATGCTTTCGGTGTTTCACATCTTGACAGACAGGAATGCAACTGACATCGGTAGGAGTCGGCTGACATCGGTCACCTCTAGGCAGATAGGGACCGACGTTGGTCACTTGTGCAGTTCTAGAATTACTCGTTACACAGATAGTTAGTTAATGAACTGAGTGTTTACATGTTAAGGGCTAATTATAGTCTCGAGCTGTAGATCTAATTATTGTAATTATATGTCTAATTATTGTATGCATGGGATCTATATAATAGACTCATGGGTTGTATTGTAAAGTGTGCTAGAGAGTAAGAGAAAAAATATTAGCTCCTTCAGAGAAGAGAGCAAGGTGTGTTCCTCCTAGTTCCATAGCAGTGCCAAGCATGGGTGTTGGGTTTGGAGAATCAGAAGGATTCTTCATGTATGTATGATCTCAGTCAGCAGGTGTGCAAGGCCAAGGTTAGGAGATCTGCATGGTAAGTAAGATCATTGATTTGCATATGATTGTGTATGCTTGATCTAGGTTTGTAGGTGGTGCAGAACCAAATTAATTTGCAGTGGGAGCAAAACTAGGGAGATCACAACACAACAGGTAGCAAGATCAGGCAGGATCTACTTGGAGTATGATGTGTACTCAGTTGGAGAGCAAAGAGTAAGGCAAGGTAGATCCTTCCATAAGTAAGGTCTATTGAGTTGCAAGTTATTGCAGGTTCATGGGAGATCTACTTAAAGTACGTGGAGTACTTGGGTACTGGCAGTAGTGGATACTGACTGGTTGGAGGTGAACACCAACTCTATGTTTGAGTTGTGTGTTGGGACTATTTTTGAGGAGAGAGAGATAACTCTTGAAGTTAAATTGCTGTACACTTGAGGTGTGGGAAGCCTCTGTAAGGTGAAGAAGAACTGTGGCATCTTCTTGGTTGTAATTCTTTTCTGGAAGAGTATTAATACAAGTTGTGTATTGTCTCTCATATTCTGTGTTATTTCTGAATTCTAGTTACTTGTGTTTCTGGTTTAATTCCGCATGTTAGTTGCTTGTATATGGTAATCAATTGTGTGCCTCCCAGATCCTGACAATTTGCCAAAAAAGAGGTACCATGGATATGGGAACCTTTCAACCATTCAAAATGTACATAAACCAAGGATTTAGACTCTTTAGGCATGTCTTAGGGAAAGGTGGAATTCTAAACTTGAGTGGAAACTTATTCCTCTCAGATAGGATATGAAGAGGAAATTTTAGACTTTCAAGAGTTTAGTGATGTGTACTTGGTCTCTTATGAAGATGTGTTACAAATTGATTACTTCTCGTGTGTGAAATATTTATGGGTTGCTTATTGGTTTCTTTATAACCTTGTAGAGGACCCTATTTAAGTGAAAGTGTTTATGTATTTATTATTTCTCCTACTTTACTTCTTCTTCCCATTTACATAAACTACTAATATCCCATTCTTTGTTGGATATGTGAATTGCTTGCCCTAGTTTAATCCATATATAATCAACATATTCCCTATGCTAGAAGCTTAAGATTGTGTTGGACTATTTTAAGTTCATATCATGGTATTTGGGGTTGATGAGGGCCATGGATGCTTGACGAAAATATATGGTTGGAAGGTGAACACCCTCTCTTCTGCTTGTTGGGTTGCAGTAGATGTAGATTACTATATTTCTTATTTCCTAGATGAATTAAAGAGGAAGTGTTGTGCTTTGATGTTATGAATAAATTGGATTATGTTTATGTGATTGAAAATGTTGTGATTTCATGCTATGAATAAATCATATTCTAGTGATTGGTCCCATATTACATTTAATTATGTGGGTGGAGTGTATTTAAACTTATGGGATTTTATCAAAGTCTAAGAATATTTTACATGTAGAAACTTATGAAAATAAAGTTATAATTCTGATATATTGTTCACAAGAAAGAAGTATTTATTTATTATTCATAGTTGGTGCTTGAAACTTATATTTTAAAAAAATGATAGAAAAAACTATGGTTATGCCATTTATTGTATTTCTAAGTAAAAGCTTCCTTATTATTCCAAGTAAGAGAATTTGTTTATTTTTTGGGTTTGTTTGTGTGAAATAAGTTGTATTTATTATTTGTCATGTGTTATCTATTTAAAAGAAGTTGTTATGTATTAGTAAAATGGAGCTTAAATTATTAAGTGTTTATCTACATATAATTTTTTTTATTGAATGCATGTTTTACTACTACATGCTTAAAGAATAAGCTTAAAAGAAGTGGTTGTTGGGTTAGAAAATAAAAATATTCTTATAAAATAAAAATATATATAATACACAATCCCTTGTAAACATTGAGAAAGGAATAATGTTACTTATAAAGATGAAATAAGATCACATAAAAATTTAATTGGTGCTCTATAGAGGCATGTTCTACTGGAGTCAACACCTTTATTTCATACAGACAAGATAATTATTGCTCAAGATTTTTAACACCTCTATAACCCCTTTCACTATGAAGATCTACAAATAGAATAGCCTAGTTAGCATACAGAGGCTTTCAAAAGTTAATTAAAAAAAGGCAAAAACAAACCTATAGAATGAATATACTTTAGGAAAATGTTGTACAACTAAAATAAAGTTACTTAAGACACTCTAGTAGATAGAAGCTCTAATGTATGGATGAATAAGTTATCTCATGGAAATCCTTTTATTGGTTTCTTCTATTCTTTTTTTTTAAGGGTACAAAAAATATTTTGTTAGTTTCCTCTATTCTTTTTATTTCTAAGAAAAAACTTATTGTTGGTTTGAATGCCCTGGGTGGAAAATGTTGCATGTAATACATTTAGTTTGGTGAGAAACTACTTGTGCCTAGAATAGGGTCATGTATTGATGAATGTGTAATAAAACCAAATTGGTGAGATGATTGTTTTTTTTTTTTCATGCCTTCCTTATTTTTGAGGGGTCAAAGGTAAAAATATGCAACTTTTAACTTAAACTACGAGCATGAAAAGATTATTTTTTCTTGACTTATTTAAATTTTTCATTGATACATTTTTCATTAATGGTAAGTTTGTTATAAAAATAAATGATATTAATTTTTTTGATGGATTTCAATGTGCACATAAGGATGCAAAGATTCACTTGATGTGTTATTAACCCATAATCTACCTTGCTATATGCCTCATAAAAAAATCATGTAAAAAACATAATTTTATCCAATTCTATGATTAAAAGACATTATGGAAACAAGGATTATTAAAAAAAAAAAAATTATTATTTTAATTTTTAAGAAGACTTTAATGTTGGTTTAAATGCCTTAGGTGGGAAAACATTGTAGAAGATAGGTTTGAATTGGTGACAAACTTCGTGTGACTAGTGTATGCCATGTATTGATGTGTGTGCAACAAAACCAACTTGGTGAGATGATTGTTTAGTTTCTATTTTTAATTTATAGTAAAAAATAATGTTTATTTAATTGAAATAAAATTTACTTTCAAATATCTAGAATTTTTTTTAAACAATTTTTTTTGTGTACATTGTGATTATTTTTATTATGATCTATAAGTGAGGACCTTAGAAGTAGTGATTGGAAATTTTAATTTTTTTAAGTTATAATAAAATTAGGTATGATCAATGTTTAGTAGTGCATGGCATCATTTATCTAGCTTTGAATTTGGTTCATGCACCTTTATCAAAGTAATTAATTTGTTTATGTTGATGGAATTATTTCCAATATGAAACCTCACTGATACATCCCAAGTTGAATGGTAGACTATGTTCAAACAAGGTTTTTTAAATTTTCCTAATGAAGAGATCATGATTATAAATTTAAATTTATAACTATGTTGATTCTAGAAAAAATTGATTTGATTTGTTAAATATGTGAAATTGATTAATTTTCAAAGGAAGCTTTTATAGAATTATTTATTTATTTATTAGTTTAAAGAATTATTCTATATAACTATAATATCCATTAAAATTTGATTCTAATATTATATTAGGTGTTTTTCATCAATTAAATTAAATAGTTTTCTTAAATATAATATTTATATTCATAGCCTTTTGGTGTGATGAATTAATAATTAATCATTTAAAATTCAATGAAATTTGAATGAAGGCCTATGTTAGATTTATCATTGGCATCTTACATATAAATAAATATTGATAAAGAAAATAAATATAAGTCATTTAATTGAAAAAATTACCTCTTATTAATAAAAGTAAATTATTTAAGTTATGGATTTATCCTTTACTAATTAAAAGGTGAAGTACCTTGTATGTGAAATTATAAATGGTAAAGTACCTTTCAACCCGATGATGATAACCTAGCGGCGAGTGAGCTGAGTGTCAGAAGTGGGAGTTCTCAAGGTCCATTCATGACATGACCATTATCTAACATCATTACCACACTAAACTATGATGGGTTATAAATGAAAAGTATCCAATGCAATGGACTACCAACTCAGTGTTCAATGTGATAAGGTTTTGCATGTGGCTTGAAACATGTATTCAATACGATGAGAGAATTTCATATCCCATGGCTATGAAGACTATTCATCACTGGTTTGGTCATTTTATTTATAAAAATGTCTACAATTATGGATCTATTTAAAAAATCTTATTTCCCAACATTTTGTTTACTCAATTTTTTTTATCAGATTTAAAGAATTTGGAGGAGCAGTGTGTTGAAGGTGACAAAGATGATGAAGTAGATGATGGAGGAAATTTTAAAGCCGTGTGCTTTGGAAAAGGGTTGTTTATGGGTTGGGAGAAGTGGTCTCCACTAAGTGAGGATTAGGTGGATGTTTTGGAGTTTACCTACTCTAGCATCCTTCTCCTATGACTAGGGTTTTCTCTTTATTTCTTTAAGGCCCTAGGGTTTTGGCCTTTTTCTCTGTAGCAGTGAGTAGGGATTTGGTCCACTTTAGTTTCAATGACAAGAAAGGTGTGTGGGTTCTTGTGGATTAAGGCTCAATTATTTCATTGAAATAAGGATCATTTTGTTCTATTATCTCTCTCAGTCGACCTTGGTATGCTCTCCTTTCCTTTGTATGGTACTTTAGAGGTGGTTTAGTCATGAATGGAGTTGGAGACCTTGGTTCCTATGTGACTTGGGTTATGAATTTTGGTTCCATTGTGGGTCTTTATAAGGTTTGTTTTTACCTATAATAGGAAGTTTGTTTGTTTAGCTAGAGATTCTTTAAGAAGGAGATTGCTAAGTTGTCAGTTATTCCTTTTGCCTTTGGGTGGACTCATTTATGTTGAGCTTTCCTAGGGACTCATTTATGTTGATCTTGCCTATATTTTTCAAAAATTTGGCATGAATTTGGGAATTTTCTTGAGTGGTCTTATGGTGCATGTAGTTGCCTTTGTTTTGGGTAAATTTTTGTTGAATATTTATTTTGTTGGGATTCCTATGTTTTTACTAGTTTCAGGAAGAAATTGATTTTTTCCATGGGAATATAGTTTTTGACTAGTCATGATGGTTATGAGTTAGGGTTTATATATAGTTTAAAGTTTTTCTAGTAGTTGGTTTTTTTGGTGTTTTAGTTTGTTTGGAAGTTTAGTTTCTTGGGATCCTTGGTTTGGGGCTTGGGGTGCTGGTATTTGTGGTTTAACCCTCTTATGTCATTTATGGCATAGAGTTGTCTTGGTTGCTATGTAACTATGTTTTTTCTAGTCTGACCCCTTATTGACTTTCATTCCCTCATGGATGCTTATCTGAGGCTTATGATTTTTTTGGTTCATAATGTATTATAATTGAGGGCCCCTTTTAACCATCAATTATTTATAAAAAAATAATTATCATAATCATTGAAGAATTTTATAATTGTAACTCTTGAAAAAAAATTAGTGACTAAAGGTATAATGCATTCTATAGGAGGTGGTAAATATTGTGTAGTTGATTTTGAAACCCTAAATTCACTAGTATCTTTATATTTAATTTTAAAAAATTTAATTATTACATTATGTTTTATAATAACACAACAAAATTTTAAAGAACCTGTAAAAAACATATAGGATGGTGGTTGATCTTACTAGATTAGGATTTTTTGGGGTAAATAGTCTCACAAAAATAACCATCATGCTTATGGAAGAAATGGAAATAACATATAATTTTTTTATCAATGTAAATCTGAATCCTAGTAAATATTTTGAAAATAGTAAACTATTTTGGAAAATTTCAATTGTCTTTTCCAGGTCATATACAAAATTATTGCATAGAATATAAAATCATTAAAAAGCATAAAAATGCATTACATACCATATAAAAACATCGCATACAATTAAAAATATCAATTTTATATACAAATTATCCCATCAAGATAAATAAAAACTTGCACACATAGTTTATCCAAAAAAGTCTCTGTATAGTTATCATAAGCTATGAAATAATAAAATATCCAAATAAAAGATATTCTTAGTGAGATAATAAATAATTAAAAAATCACTACAATAAATACAAAATTTGTGTGACTCTAAGCACCATAATGAATAAAAACTTATAAAAGTATTAAATAAAGCATTTTAATCCTAAACAAACATCACAACCCTAAAAATGCATCACAATAAATAAAATATTCTCATGGTGTGTATGTGTGTGTGTGTGTGTGTGTACACAATAAAAGAAAATTTTTCTTCACATATGACTAAGGAAGCTTTATATAAAAACTTGTTCATCAAAGAACACTACATTTTGGTTTACCAAGACATTTCTAGAGAATCCATGAAAACAATAATAGGATCTTTATTAATATGTGAACAATGGTTGGGGAAGTGAAATGAGGCAAGAGATTTTGTGAACCATGGCCAAAATGTTTCCTATTCCTCACTATTCATTGGAAGTGAGTCGATGTTTTTAAAATGTTGTGGCATTTATCCACCAGATTAGATGAAGCATTTCAAGAAATTTCAACCTCAGCATTATTTCAACGAACTGAGCCACACAAAGTGTTAAAGCTTTATATGAAACAATGGTTCCCTTTCTATATCTACTTACTCTAAATATGCTAATGAAAAAAAATGAGTAGGTAGACCTTGATCCAACCCATAGAATCATGCCCAAATACAACATAATAGACTATATATGGTAAGTTTTCATCTGTAGAAGAGCTTAGTACATAATTTAGTAAGACAAGTGTTTTTGCATACTAAAGTTGAGGAAGGGAATTACCTTGTCAACATTTAATTAAGGTCATTTATGAATTCTTGCATGATAATCTAAGAGTTGGATCATAATTATCTTCCTCACTTCAATTGACACTTAGATTTTTATATAATAAAATCAAGTGAGATTTAAAAATTAAAAAATGAAATCTATGGGAGTATATAAACCTTTCTAATTGCATATAGTTATAGAAAATTTGAGGAATGGGATTGCCTTGTTAGCATTTATTCAAGGTCATTTATAAATTATTGTACAATAATATAAGAGTTATTTCATCATTATCTTTCCTGCCTCTCTTGACACATAGATGTTGATCTAAGAAAATAAAGTGAGATATCATTGGTCATAGCGTTATTATCAAGTATGCAAGGTAGATATCATTTCAATCTTATAAATGCATAAAAGTCATGAAAATGCATTGCAAGCATTGAAAATATATCACAGGATTTGAAATGCATAACAAGATTATAAATTCATTGTGGGAACTAAAAATACATCACCTACTTGGAAATGCATCACATGCTTTAAATTTCATAGTGGGAATTGAAATACATTGTGGGCTTATAAATGCATCATAGGGTTGGAAATACATCACAATAAAAAATGCATCACAAGGTTGGAAATAAATTGTTGGATTCAAAATGCATTAAAGGGTTGTAAATACATTGATGGGTTGTAAATGCATTGTAGACTTGGAAAGGTATCATGGGTTTGGAAATGAATTATGGGATTCAAGATAAATAATAATGGTTTCATAAAATATGATAATTTATTAAAAATGAATAATTATTCATGAAACATTGTACCTAATTTTTTTAAAATTGTAATACAACATCACCAGTCTAAATCAAATGAAAGATGTAAATGTTCTATTGATTGAACATTTATACCATCTAATTAAACACTTCTTTAACTTTATTTACATTGAGTTGATGCAATATTTTTATCCCTATTTTTAATAGGGTCATCTATTGTGTTGTTGTAATTATTATAAACCCATATCCTTTCATTCATCAATTTCCATATTTCTAAATCTCTATCATGATTGAAGTTATTCACACCATGCCATTGTGAGGTTGTTATTGATGAATTTGAAGTAAATTTCAATTTCATGCAAGTTGATGAGGTATCTCAAGCCTATGGTACTCCCTATAAACATCATAATGATCCTTATCAATCTTATGATGATACATACTAGAAGTATGATGATTTATATCAATCCTATACTAATCCTTATCAGCCTCACCATGATCATTATCAGCCTTATCATGTTCATATCAGTCCTATGATCAACATTCTCAAGACCATGTTATCCTTAGTCAACATAGACACATTTAAAATTAGTCTATTTCAATTTTCAATCCAACTATCTTGGGCTATAAAAGGTATATGACAGGGCTCAACACACAAAAGGAGTATGGTCAAAATGTACCTAATCATCTCATTCATAATTTGAGAGACTCATTAAAACTAATAAAGAGAGAATGGTAGCCTATTGAGAGAGAAAATTGGCAAGGCTTCTCAAGTGATATGATGGATATAAGTGGCCTAATTAAAGACATAGAATTCATGAAGGACAACAGGTTCAATGTTATCATACCCATGTATATTCATATATACCACATTAGCCCTCTTATGTGCCACCAATTATTCCCCAAAATAACATTTAAAGTTCTCTTCAAAGTGTTTCAAGTCTTTCACATACCCTTCAAAATTTTCCTTCTTGGAAATCATTCTAAGAGAACATTCAAAATAAGCAATAGGTTGTTGTTAAGTAGCCTATAGCTGAGAACCAAGACAAATAATAATTAGAGATATTTATTTCCACTTGGAGGGAAGATAATGAAGTTATTTTGGTAAAAAATCCCATTACTCTTCCTCAAGAAACCACAAATAAGTATTTCAAGACTCCAATTTGGAATCAAGTGGTGAAATCATGGGGTAAGCATAGTGATACAAGCATAGATTAGGGATTTGAAGTCAGAGAAGAATCTAAACAGATAAAATCCCATCCCATCCCTTTTTAAGAGCCCTCTTGTGTCCCATCTCAACTTTATTATGCTATTTATCCTCATGAAATCATTTACCATCCTCAATAAAAGTTATTCCAAGAGAACATAGACAAGCAAATTAAAGAGTTGGAATTGAAAATCATAGTTCTTGAATCAAGTCTAGATTTAGAAATTGAACCTCAAGAAGAATTTAAATAGGAGAATAAAGTGGTTTTTGAGAAAATTGAGGAATTAATAACACAACTAAATTTACTCTCTCTTCAAAATTTATTTCAAGAATACTCCATTCCCAAGACCTCAAGTTGCAAGAGTGTTCCCTTGGTCCCCAAGTCTATTCATGAACAACCTACCATGCCTTATACTACATATAAAACTCATGAAAATATTTATTTCCCTTCCATCACCTCCCTTATAGAAGATAATCCTATTCTATGGATGATAGAGGAAGAAGTTGTGGCTGTAAGTGAGTTTCAAGGAGAGTGTGATGAAGATGATTCAATTGTGTACAAATAAGAAATATTCATTAGTACTCCACTTAGGGAAGAAAAGGAAAATATTTTTTTAGTGATGAAATGTAGGGGAATTTTAAAGGAGTACAAGCTAATCAAGCTACTACAATATAATAAGAAACTTCTAAGGATGTGATTTAGGTTGTACATCTTCAAAATAGATGTCAAGAAAAGGATGAAGACTTGTGGGATCAATACCTAAAGGTTTGAAATGAATTTGAGGCTCTTCAAGGACCTATACCTCTTATTAGACAAATTGAGGATGTTGTTGGGTCTAATCTCTTGCTTGAGAAATAGTGTGGGAATTCTTGAAAAAGTAATTAAGATTAAATACATCATTTCATAGAGCCTCTAAAAGCTAAGAGTGATGCTTCTACTGTATGCCAATAGGTGGTCATGATTGAGGTAGGTTAAAACATAAAAAAAAATCATGAAAATATCTTGAGTCAAATGATGAGTTCATCTTCATAGGTGAATGGTTTTTTGTTGTTACTTTACTTGAAGGCATGCCAAGAGAATTGGAAATAAACATAAAGATGAAGCCAACAAGAACAAGGTCTAACAGGAATCTTGCCTCATGATAATATTCACCTCATGGAGTAAAAGATATAATCAAATTTCCCTTTGATCTAAGAAGAAGAAGATATGATTAGGTTAGTTATATATATTAATTATGTTGTTGTGTTTTATGTTCCCTAAGTGCTTAGTTAGCACATGTGTGTGTGTCTTCTTTGCTTTTCTTTGATTTGTGTGTTATATTTATTTTGTGTGTGTTTGGATTTCAAGTCAATTTGTTTTTTCTTGTTCAAGGTCTGATCAGGTCTAAGTTTGAGTGTAAGTTACTCCATTACCCAATGGAAAGACAAGGCTATTGGTCTAGTAAGCATTACAATCATACTACCCCTATAAATCACCAATTTGTTGACCAATTTTGAACCCCAAGGTGATAAGGTTAACCCTTATATGTTTAAAATTGATTTCTTATGTCTTATTAGCCTTATAGGTCAATTTTTTAGGGAATTACTTCAAGAATATAGTTTTAAGCACTTATATGGACCAAGAAGACTCACTTATAGATGAAAACATTTCATATATGTCTCTTAAGATTATATAAGCCAAATTCATGCTTGGATTGTAGTTACAAGTCCATAGAGTCCAAAAATTGCTTCCTCCTCTCCATCACTCCATTGGTAAGCTAATAAAGGTTAACTCCACATACTCAATACAGATAGAGGAGAGAGAGTTATGGTATAATATTTTTTCCAAAGGAGGGGGTAATAATGAGATTAATATCCATGGCATTGGTTCTCAAATTTATGTCCCCATATTTATGAACAATTGTTAAGACCCACTAGTAGTCTTAAACCTCAATTAAACCCCACAAGCTCAATTTCTCTTCTTAAAATGATAATTTCAGATAGGTCAGTTGCATAAGATAAATTTCATAGGGTCTAGATGATCTATACAAGCATTTTACATGTTTCTATAAGTCCCACTTGACACGTGTGGCCCTTTAAATAAGTAAAATCTTCATGTATGTGAAAGTGTAGGCATTTTTATTGAAGCTCTCAAGAAGTTGCACATGGGGATGATTTGAGTTATGAAGTGTTTTGTATTCAAGTCCTTAAAATATTTATTCTCTCTCAAGAACCCATATCACTGATATTTTGTACCTAAAAGAGTCCAATATGCATACAAAGGTCTGTTACACTCTCAAGGAAGAAAGAGAGTTAAAATGTGGGTGGATTTTATATAAACCTAGTTAGAGATAGATCCATCTCATTTTCTTACAAGGATATCTAAGAAGAGAATTATGCCCTAAAATTTCAATTATTTTTTGAACTTGATGGGTTTAGATCACATTTCAGAGTGTGATCTGAAACATTGATTAAAATATTTTAACATGGTTATTTTCAAAAATTGTCATTAATATACATCATTGACTATGTAAATAATATATCTTTAATGTCAGAATAAGTTTTCTTTGGTATGGTAAATTCTTATCACTTTCCCTTCATATTGGACTATGCCTTAGTGATTTTCACATGGTAAGAAGATTCTACCATCATGTTGAGCTTAACAAACTTTATTTTGGACTAAATTAATGGACATAAGTTGCTTCAGTATTTTAAGATTGTGATTCTTTAACTTAAAGGATACCAATTTCACATACAAATCATGGAAGTCATCAATGTAGGATTGGATTGATTGGTTTTGTCCCTTTTACAGTTGTCACCATTGAGTGTAAAGATCATAATAGACATATTCATGATAAATTTTGAATCCGAGAAGGGTTCCAAGAATATATCCCAAGTTCTCTCAAACTAATATTTTTTTGGTCTTTCTCCCATAGAGTGGATGTTTACCACCACTTATTATCACGTGAAGACAGTTTCAAAAATTTAATCTTTATTTTCTATTCATTAGAAAAGTCGTTCATATAAAAAAATGACTCTAATTGATATCTAATATGTGATTTTTCTACATTTGTGTTTCATTCCCCCTCAAACATAGGAATATTTCCAAAAGATCTTGTTAGATTACCCTATGAACTATTAATTTTTGAATGAATAATCACTCATATATATTTTCAAATTAGACATATTGATACACAACTACGTAAGAATGATCACTATAATTTTAGTAGAATCTACCCAAGATTTGCATTTTACCAACTTAATAGAAACTATCTATGATCACATTTATAATGAAAATATTCTCATGTATAGTATCTACCAGAGTTCAATAGTGTTTGACCCTAATCTGATACCAATATGTAGCATTTTGTCATGCTACTCCAAAACTTATTACAATTTTTTTATTTTATTTAACTTAATTAATTGCACCTTTGTGAAGTGTATAATCCCATTATTTAATACATAAATCCTCATAAAGTGCATAATCATATATAACAAACATATTATGCCTTCATTCATAATTAATATTATCAAATTAATATGGATGGGTTCCCAAGTTAAATTTGATTCACTTCAAGTATACACCATATTATGATCCTATACATTGTGTGTTATGGGCCCACAAAATATGAATCTTCCTAAGTCATTCAAATGAAAAAATAACCCAAACCAATCAATACTACAACACCCTAAATATTAAATTCTAATGCACCTATGCCAACTCTTGGTGCAAACACAAAGAGTGGAAAACCAAATTAAGGTCTCCCATCAATCTCCAATTTTGAAGGGGTTAACAAACACAATGAGACACACATGACATTTTATCATAATAATAATTGACATCCATTCAAAATAGAGTTTCAATCATACATTCATGACAAAATATTACAATAATAAATCTACCCAACTAAGCTTATTCAATAAATCAAAACATGGAGGAAACAAAATTTAGATACCTCTAATCCTATACAACTCTTCTACCTTCACATTGGTAGTACCCAATTCACATACTAACTAGGCAGAGCAATACAAACATGGCTTCTCCTTTATTTTCTAGCCATCCTCTAAGTTAAATTTTATTATGATTATATAAGTGAATTTGGAATACCTCTCTACATTTTCCCAACATTATAATGTCCTCTCTAATTGATTTTAATTCTCTCCTTGCCACTTCACACATGTTGCAACTTCAAAGGAATGCCAAAAGTTTTCCAAAATGAAATGCATACCTTTGGGTATATCTAATCGACATTTTTGAATATAAAATAAACATTATAAAATTTATTTGTCCTTTATTAGACTTGAGTAGACTTTACCAAAAGTTCTGATTTGAAATAGAATGCACTTTAACACTATTAATGACCCTATCAAGTCCTTTTACAAACACTTTAACATGCCCAATACCTGACAATATTTTGAAAAGGTGATATACATAGTATAGACCCAATCGAGTCTTTTAGTGTGCCAAAACTAATTGAAAAAAACTTAAGACCTAGTCGGGTCTTTTGATTTAGAGTATAACTATCAGAAAATGTGATGCATAATAGAGTGGTTCGGACCTTGTTTTCCAAGCATCACTAAATATAAATTTGAGTCATTTAAAGACTCTATCAAATTTTAAAAAATTGTGTGTGTCTATATATTTCTATCGTTATTTTTAACTTTAACCTACCATCAATATCTCAGGTGTCTTACATTAGGATATTTTCCATTTTATGCATATAAGAACACGTTTAAGTGATATAGTTTGTGAAATACTTTAATTTTTTTCAAATCAATCACTCATCTATTAAATATTTAAGTTGAAAAAATTTATAGATAATCACATTAATTAAATAAATTGATTCCATGAAGTACATATAAATAAAGAAACCTCCAATACCAAAAACTAAGTTTTATAAAAAGGTCATTAGGTAATTAGAGACATAGTTCAAGATGAAGAACATCTAAATTTTTTAAAAAATTTAGAATAACATTTTAATATTTACTTCATATATTTCACCTATTTTTTTATATTTTTGGAAGGGCCCATTGTAATAGAATATTGGACAAGTTCCAAGATATGTGAGTAAGCAACCTCCAGATTTTCACCGACCACTACATGTGCATAACTATGAAATAATAGAGCAATATAGATACAAATATGTTTTACTTTGAATGAATACAAACATATTAGTTTCATATGGTGAGGAGGGCTAGATGATCTCCTCTCATGAATAATATAATTAAAAAAAACGTAACTTCACCCATGCCCTCCATATTCTTATATAGATAATTAAGGAGGCATATGATAGAAAGGAATGTCTATTCATTAGAGTTATTAGCTTAAAATAAACAAACTCAATTGTAAGGTTAACCATTAAGATATTATTATTTATAAATCATGCTTATAAATAAAAATTATGGATAACAATGTGTTCATAAAGGTGTGTTTATCCATAAAGTGTACTAATACAACTGCATATTAGACTATAAAAAATTACATGTCTTGATATACACATAAATTATCCCTTAAGATGTACTCTATAGAAGGAAAGGATGAATGAATCTACACTATCCTAAGTTATATTTAAAAAAGAAAGGTGTAGTGGCCACAACCACCCTCATTAAGAGAAACCTAGAGAAAGTGAGCAAGAAAGGCAAAACCTCATAAATGGGCCATGAAAATTGGGCCATGTTAAATACCCATGTATAACAAGTACAATCAAAATAATTACATAAAATAGTTAATAGATATAGTGCATAAATTTACAACAACCTCACTAACAAAAGGCATAAGAATCACATATTTATCCATGCACAACCCTTGACCTCGCCCCCCAATGTTGATTTGGGTGAGATAGAGTAAGATGTCATTGTTGTTCATAGAAAAATTATAAATTATATGGTTACATGTAGATTATCTACATCATATGACCTATAAAATAAAAAATGAGTGGATACCATCTCTTAACACTACATGTGGTGATGAAACATGCACCAGAGTAGATGATATAACCATAATAGGTATTTGGATGGTGATTAGGCATATTTTTGTGTTGAGAGAGAAATGGAAGGAAATTTCCCATATAAAAGGCTTCTTATTTGAGGCAAACACAAAACATGACTAAAAAACCAAGGCCATTAAATAAAATGATCATGAGATTTTCTCCATGAGGGAGCACAATTCCTAATATAGGCAGTTGATTATATTGGAGATGATACTAGTGATTATTATAAAATAACAATATACTTTAAAAAAAATCCAATATGATGTGTAAATGTATCATAATGGGTCATAACTCAAGTTCTATTGACTACATTTTAAATAATACCAAATAGTATGAAGGTTCTTATGGATGCCATTCCATATTGTCAAAATATATGGATGTTAAATGTTAGGATCCATTTGAAACTATAGGAGTCAAACATAAAATTGATTTCTAGTTTGTAAGAAATCCCCCTCATATGAATATTTTCATGGGTAGGAATGTCCCATCTCTTAAACACCATAAACCTAATAATTTTTAGAAGACAATGGTCAATCCCACAATAATATGTCACTATAAAGGGAGCCAAAAATATTGATGAGGATTTACAACTAAGCACTAAACTTTTTTATCTCATATGATCAAGTCATGATTGGAATGAACCCACTCTACAAGGTGTTGTTTTACCTAAATTATGTATAATGAGAAGTAACAAATGAAAAATAGGTCAAACTAAGTATAAAAGGTAGATTTAGAATATAACAACATAAAATAGTAAATTAGAATTGACTAATTTTTTTAAAATAATAAATTAACATAAATGAAATGATTTGAAAAGTAATGGACCATATGGAAAATAAAAGTTATGAAATAACTACACCTAGAAATAATATTTGTATTTTGAGAGTGCAACAGAGGTCTACAAGGGATGTATTAACTCTATATGAAATGTATACTTTTCACTATCAAAATATGGGTTCAGTTCCTGATTTAATGTCGATAAATTTGTTTAATATATATTCATAAATATGATATGCCCCTGTACTATTATCGATGAATATGTTCTAATGCACTAAATTTGTATTGAATTTTTTTTTATAGTCTAATTTTCCTTATGCACTAAATTTATGACCCACTGCCTCACATTCATTTCTGCAATGCATGGGTATATATGTTCACCATTTCCATCATTATTGGATGTTGATATGGAAAAGAGTTTGTAATGTTTTTTAACTTTATCTATCTATCCATTTTTTTCATAGCATTATGGTATTCCTTCATCGTTTTTTGATACACTTCTACTCATGTTTTTTCCTCTTCTTTTGTTCTTCCCTTTGTCAGGATGCGAAACACCAGAAGCATATAATTGATTACCAAATACCAAGCAACTTAATATGCGGAAATAACTAGAATCAACAAGTAACTAGAATTCAGAATAACACAGCATATGAGAGACAATACATAACTTGTATTAACACTTTACAGAAAATATTACAATAAAGAAGATCCCACTTCTTCTCCACCACCTTACAAAGGTTTCCCACACCTCAAGTAAACAGTAAATCTTCTCCCCAAAGCTCTCCCTCTCAGGTCCCAACACCCAACTCAAACACAGAGTTAGTGTTCACCTCCTGTGCTCCACGCACACCACAAGTGCTCCACGCACTCCACAAGTACTCAAAGTACTTCAAGTAGATCTCCCATGAACCTGCAACAACCTAAAATTCAACAGACCATACTTATGGAAGGAACTCCCTTGCCTTCCTCTTTGATCTATCCGAGTACACACCTGTACTCCAAGTAGATCCTGCCTGATTTTGCTACCTGTTGTGTTGCTGTCACCTTGGACCCTGGCCAACTACCGATCTCTGTCTGAACCTCGCATACACACACACTTGCAGATCAACGATCTTACTTACCATGTAGATCTCCTGTATAGGCCATGCACACCTGATGACCAAGATCATACATACCTGAAGAACCCTTCTGGCTCTCCAATCCAGCACCAACACGCCTAGTACTGTGGCACCTAGGAGGAACGCACCATTGCTCTACCTCTGTCTGAAGGAGTTGTTAGCTCTCTTACTCCCTAGCACAAAAAATGTGGAATCCTACTCGATTCCTCCATGGAAAGAACTCTCCAAGCTCCACACTTGGATTTTCCAAGTTCTACACTTTTCCAATACAACCATGAGTCTATTATATAGATCTCATCAAAAAATAATTAGACATCTAATTACAATAATTAGATCCGCAACTCTCAGTCTATAATTAGCCCTGAACATGTAAACACTTGGTTCATCAACCAACTGCCCGTAATTAACTCGCAGTCGAACCACACAGGTGACCGACATCGGTCCCTGTCTGCCTGGAGGGGACTGACGTCGGCCGATCCCTGACCGACGTCGGTTGCTTCCCTCTGCTATTCTACCGACATCGGCTGATCAGACCAACCCTAGCTTCTCTGCAACTCAGCAACCTTCAGCAACCTGCTCTCCTATTTGCATTAGTGAAGCTTTTAGCTCCATAACCTAACAATCTCCCACTTGGAGATAAACAGCTGCACTGTACCTGTACCTGTACCTCGTCTAATCTATTTCCTAGTTTGTATCCCTCTTCAAGCTCAATCCTAAAGACAACCCACCACACATCCCATGGTGTACCTCCTGTCATCTGAGTACCCTGCCACATCCGAACCTACAAACCCATGTAGTGAAGTCCTAACCCTGCATGTATACCTACTGCTGGTCCCTCTCAAATACCTGAGAACCCACTTCCCCGAATTGGCTCCTAACTCTAACAGCTCCCACTGCATGGGAATACTCAGGCCTATACCAGACCTCATGTGATTTTGGACACTATACCTATCCAGCCCTTAGTGTGCTTCGGCTCTGCATCCTGAACCTCACCAACACCTGATTCACATCAGCTCCCACTGGAGACAAAATCTACCTGTGATCTCCATGCCTCCCATGTCAAAGAATTCTGCTGCTCCAAACTCCTCATGACATGCCACTGAACTAATCTTACCCTTAGCTCAGCAAAACCCTGTATGTACAAACCTGCTATAGCAAATCAAACCATCCACATACAACAACAAAATGATGTTGCGACTCATCATCCACCTGGTAAGTCAAACCACAATAGTTACCTTGACACTGACTAGAGTCATGCTCTGCCATCCACCTGTCAAAACCTGTACCACTGTCCTGCAGCTCCTCAAGACCATATGCCCTTGTCTTCCGTCTCACATGTCCATTCTCTCTATTCTTATACTAAGGCATCCATTCATCTCTGTGCTTTCATCCAGCTGGCAAACCTACCAAAACTCCCACTTAGTTTTGCATCATAATCCCTGCCATGCTCTCACCTGTTTCCTAGATCCTTCCTGCTCTATAACCAGCAACAAGTATAAAGAAGAGGAACATGAATTTGAGGGCCTACTTACACCTTCAGTCCTCTGTATGGGTGTTTGAGACTCCTTGACAACATGCTGTCCACCCAAAATTCGTTGCAATGACCGACCTCAGCCACCCCACAGTCTGCATCCGACCGACATCGGTTCTCATGCGTCTGTCCCTAACTACCAACCTGCCAGCGCTGGTGTCCACCTACTACCGACATCGGTCCTTCTGACTGACATCGATCTTACCTACTGTCGACGTCGGTCCCCTGACCGACGTCGGTCTTACTCTGCCCGACACTGCCGGCTTCGGTCTGCACATGACCGACATCGGCACCTGTCTGTTCGACGTCGATTCCTCCTGACCGAAATGTGTATCTGTGTTCACCTGTGAGTGATGACTTTTTACCCGCAAGCTCTTTTGAATCAATCTCCATGTCCAAACTGCCCTGCTCAGATGTATCTAGCCTCATCCACTGAACTATGTCCGCCATCTCCTCCAAGAACACAAAGGCTTTCCAGTTCTTAAGCCTATCAAATATATCCGTCTTCTGCTTAAGAACATGCATCTCCTTCCTGCTCATGTGACCAAGCCTACGAAGCCATGTCTCCGCAACAGAAGAGAATCAGTAATATAAACAAGTAGATAAAGAGTACCTATTTTCTTACCACCAGCTAATTCAAGTGCTACCACTGTGAGAGTTCTTGTGCATCTCTCATCACCCAATCTTTCTAAAGAAATTAGCCATATCTCCAAACCTGGGACCTGCATGACCCTCATCAACACCCATGTGTTTGCCGCTTGCAATTTCAGCTTCACTTCCCCTTTGCCAATTCTTTGGCAAGGCTCACCAGCTCCTCTACCTAGGGCTGCATGGAAAGAGACAATCGAATATTTTAACCAAGATTCAACTTTATCCAAGAAACCTCCCAGAGCATCCTATGCAACAACACCTGCAACATCTACTTCTTCAATTTCTTCATGCTGATCTGCTACCAACCAACAATATCCTTTTACCTGCTCTTTCTTTCCATCGGACCGTGAGTGACCATCTGTGCTTTTCAACTCCTCCATTCTTAGCTTACTTTGATCTGTCGTTTCTCTACTCCCACTCGATCAAAAAACCCCTGAGAGTGCCTGTAACCAAACACAACCCTGCTTCCTGCAACCTTAGCTCTAATACCACTTGTCAGGATGCGAAACACCAGAAGCATATAATTGATTACCAAATACCAAGCAAATTAATATGCGAAAATAACCCGAATCAACAAGTAACTAGAATTTAGAATAACACAGCATATGAGAGACAATACATAACTTGTATTAACACTTTATAGAAAAGATTACAATAAAGAAGATCCCACTTCTTCTCCACCACCTTACAGAGGTTTCCCACACCTCAAGTGAACAGTAAATCTTCTCCCCAAAGCTCTCCCTCTCAGGTCCCAACACCCAACTAAAACACAGAGTTGGTGTTCACCTCCTGTGCTCCACACACACCACAAGTGCTCCATGCACTCCACAAGTACTCAAATTACTTCAAGTAGATCTCCCATGAACCTGGAACAACCTGCAATTCAACAGACCATACTTATGGAAGGAACTCCCTTGCCTTCCTCTTTGCTCTATCCGAGTACACACCTGTACTCCAAGTAGATCCTGCCTGATTCTGCTACCTATTGTGTTGCTGTCACCTTGGACCCTGGCCAATCACCGATCTCTATCTGAACCTCGCATACACACACACCTGCAGATCAACGATCTTACTTACCATGTAGATCTCCTGTATAGGCCATGCACACCTGATGACTAAGATCATACATACCTGAAGAACCCTTCTGGCTCTCCAATCCAGCACCAACACGCCTGGTACTGTGGCACCTAGGAGGAACGCACCATTGCTCTACCTCTGTCTAAAGGAGCTATTAGCTCTCTTACTCCCTAGCACAAAACATGTGGAATCCTACTCGATTCCTCCATGGGAAGAACTCTCCAAGCTCCACACTTGGATTTTCCAAGTTCTACACTTTTCCAATACAACCATGAGTCTATTATATAGATCTCATCAAACAATAATTAGACATCTAATTACAATAATTAGATCCACAACTCTCAGTCTATAATTAGCCCTGACCATGCAAACACTTGGTTCGTCACCCAACTGCCCATAATTAACTCGCAGTCGAACCACACAGGCGACCGACATCGGTCCCTGTCTGCCTGGAGGTGACCGACGTCGGCCGATCCCTGACCGACGTCGGTTGCTTCTCTCTGCTATTTTGCTGACATCAGCTGATCAGACTGACCCCAGCTTCTCTGCAACTCAACAACCTTCAGCAACCTCCTCTCCTGTTTGCATCAATAAAGCTTTTAGCTCCACAACCTAACAATCTCCCACTTGGAGATAAACAACTGCACTATACCTATACCTGTACCCCGTCTAATCTATTTTCTGGTTTGTATCCCTCTTCAAGCTCAATCCTAAAGACAACCCACCACACATCCCGTGGTGTACCTCTTATCATCCAAGTACCCTACCACATCCGAACCTACAAACCCATGTAGTGAAGTCCTGACCCTGCATGTATACCTACTGTTGGTCCCTCTCAAATACCTGAGAACCCACTTCCCCGAATTGGCTCCTAACTCTGACAGCTCCCACTGCATGGGAATACTCAGGCCTATACCAGACCTCATGTGATTTTGAACACTATACCTGTCCAGCCCTTAGTGTGCTCTGGCTCTGCATCTCGAACCTCACCAACACCTGATTCACATCAGCTCCCACTGGAGACAAACTACCTGTGATCTCCATGCCTCCCATGTCAAAGAATTCCGCTGCTCCAAACTCCTCATGACATGCCACTGAACTAATCTTACCCTTAGCTCAGCAAAATCTTGTATGTACAAACCTGCTATGGCAAATCAAACCATCCACATACAGCAACAGAATGATGTCGCGACTCATCATCCACCTGCTAAGTCAAACCATAGTAGTTACCCTGACACTGACTAGAGTCATGCTCTGTCATCCACCTGTCAAAACCTGTACCACTATCCTGCAGCTCCTCAAGACCATATGCCCTGGTCTTTCATCTCACATGTCCGTTCTCTCTATTCTTCTACTAAGGCATTCATTCGTCTCTGTGCTTTCATCCAGATGGCAAACCTACCAAAACTCCCGCTTGGTTCTGCATCATAATCACTGCCATGCTCTCACCTGTTTCCTGGATCCTTCCTGCTCTATGACCAGCAACAAGTATAAAGAAGAGGAACATGAATTTGAGGGCCTACTTACACCTTCAGTCCTCCGTATGGGTGTTTGAGACTCCTTGACAACATGCTGTCCACCCAAAATTCATTGCAATGACCGACCTCGGCCACCCCACAGTCTGCATCCAACCAACGTCGGTTCTCATGCATCTATCCCTGACTACCAACCTGTCAGCACTAGTGTCCACCTACTGCTGATGTCGGTCCTTCTGACTGACATCGGTCTTACCTATTACCGACGTCGGTCCCCTGATCGACGTCGGTCTTACTCTGCCCGACACTGCCGACTTCGGTCTGCACATGACCGACATCGGCACCTGTCTGTTCGACACTGATTCCTCATAACCGACATCGGTATCTGTGTTCACCTGTGAGTGATTACTTTTTACCCGCGAGCTCTTTTGAATCAATCTCCATGTCCAAACTGCCCTGCTCAGATGTATCTAGCCTCATCCACTGAACTCTGTCCGCCATCTCCTCCAAGAACACCAAGGCTTTCAAGTTCTTAAGCCTATCAAATATATCCATCTTCCGCTTAAGAACATGCATCTCCTTCCTGCTCATGTGACCAAGCCTACGAAGCCACGTCTCCACAACAGAAGAAGAATCAGTAATATAAACAAGTAGATAAAGAGTACCTATTTTCTTACCACCAGCTAATTCAAGTGCTACCGCTGTGAGAGTTCTTGTGCATCTCTCATCACCCAATCTTTCTAAATAAATTAGCCATATCTCCAAACCTGGGACCTGCATGACCCTCATCAACACTCGTGTGTTGGCCGCCTGCAATTTCAGCTTCACTTCCCCTTTGCCAATTCTTTGGCAAGGCTCACCAGCTCCTCTACCTGGGGCTGCATGGAAAGAGGCAACCGAATATTTTAACCAAGATTCAACTTTATCCAAGAAACCTCCCAGAGCATCCTGTGCAACAACACCTGCAACATCTGCTTCTTCAGTTTCTTCATGCTGATCTGCTACCAACCAACAATATCTTTTTACCTGCTCTTTCTTTCCATCAGACCGTGAGTGACCATCTATGCTTTTCAACTCCTCCATTCTTAGCTTACTTTGATCTACCGTTGCTCTACTCCCACTCGATCAGAAAACCCCTGAGAGTGCCTGTAACCAAACACAACCCTGCTTCCTGCAACCTTAGCTCTGATACCACTTGTCAGGATGCAAAACACTAGAAGCATATAATTGATTACCAAATACCAAGCAACTTAATATGCGAAAATAACTAGAATCAACAAGTAACTAGAATTCAAAATAACACAGCATATGAGAGACAATACATAACTTGTATTAACACTTTACAGAAAAGATTACAATAAAGAAGATCCCACTTCTTCTCCACCACCTTATAGAGGTTTTCCACACCTCAAGTGAACAGTAAATCTTCTCCCCAAAGCTCTCCCTCTCAGGTCCCAACACCCAACTCAAACACAGAGTTGGTGTTCACCTCCTGTGTTCCACGCACACCACAAGTGCTCCATGCACTCCACAAGTACTCAAAGTACTTTAAGTAGATCTCCCATGAACCTGCAACAACCTGCAATTCAACAGACCATACTTATGGAAGGAACTCCCTTGCTTTCCTCTTTGCTCTATTCGAGCACACACCTGTACTCCAAGTAGATCCTGTCTAATTCTACTACCTGTTGTGTTGCTGTCACCTTGGACCCTGGCCAACCGATGATCTCTGTCTGAACCTTGCATACACACACACCTACAGATCAACGATCTTACTTACCATGTAGATCTCCTGTATAGGCCATGCACACCTGATGACCAAGATCATATATACCTGAAGAACCCTTTTGGCTCTCCAATCCAGCACCAACACGCCTGGTACTGTGGCACCTAGGAGGAACGCACCATTGCTCTACCTCTGTCTGAAGGAGCTGTTAGCTCTCTTACTCCCTAGCACAAAACATGTGGAATCCTACTCGATTCCTCCATGGGAAGAACTCTTCAAGCTCCACACTTGGATTTTCCAAGTTCTACATTTTTTCAATACAACCATGAGTCTATTATATAGATCTCATCAAACAATAATTAGACATCTAATTACAATAATTAGATCCACAACTCTCAGTCTATAATTAGCCCTGACCATGCAAACACTTGGTTCGTCAACCAACTACCCATAATTAACTCGCAGTCGAACCACACAGGCGATCGATGTCGGTCCCTATCTGCCTGGAGGTGACCGACGTCGGCCGATCCCTGACCGACGTCGGTTGCTTCTCTCTACTATCCTACCAACGTCAGGTGATCAGACCGACCCCAACTTCTCCGCAACTCAACAACCTTCAGCAACCTCCTCTCCTGTTTGCATCAGTGAAGCTTTTAGCTCCACAACCTAACACCCTTTCTTTCCTCTTTATCTCATTTTTAATTTTCTTTGCTCTTTAAGATCCTTATCAATATCTCTCGATGTTTTCTTCTCCTCTAATTATTTTTTACTTTTAGTCTTGATTTTGTTTATCTCCTTATTTTTTACTTCTTAGCCACAAAGCATTTCTAAAAAGTCATATTGAATTAAGATTTGAGACTACTTGCTCAATCTCACTACATAATTTGATAATCAACTAGAATTGTAAACAACCATTTCTATAGGTAGTTTAAGGAAACTACCTAAACTTGAGCTTATCAAAATTTCTCTACCTTGACTACATTCAGGTTCACTATTGTTTACTTTAATATCATCTATTTATAGAAGATTCATTTCATTATCATAGTCATAGAATTCCTTAGTCACATTATAGTAGTGTACCAACTCATCATTAGGTACAATGAATGAGTGAATGGCATTGAAAGGCCCACATCTCCATTAGAAAAATCCAAGTTAACACCTAATTAATTTTGCCTTCATTAATCCAAGCTAGTTGGCTTATTTAAGAAAGGATACTTAACCCCTCTCAAGAACATGTTCTTCAACCTCAAATGCATGGTTGGTGTAACCTATTTCTACACTTTTTCCACTACAATCTTCAATTTGGCTTACATTGGTTACCTCGATGAGAGAAAGTACAATGGGATATTCTTTAACTATTTCAATTGTTCCATCTCTTTTTTGAATCTTAACCCATGCATATATATTATTCTCTTCAATTGTTGCATCTCCTTTTTGAAGCTAAACAAATTCATCTATCCCATTCTCTCTATATCCAGTCAACCACATGATGTTCTTAATTTCAGTCTCATCATCTTTGTCTATAAATTCATAGGATTCACTTGGTTTCATCTCTTCTTCAAGTGCATATATATTCAGTGGCCATATACCTATCCTCTTAAAACCTAACTTTATATTTTCTACACACTATATTTTGAAAGCTATGCTACCTACCTCAGCCAATTCAGACCTATTGATTTCAAACTTATGATTTCTATCCATCCAATTTGACCTTTCACTTTTGAAATAATTTTTGAATGGGGAGAACACACTTACATATAATGGTTGTAGATTATGTGAATTGTGGGATGGAAAAGTTTGAAGGTCAGTTCCCAAACCCTTGGCCTCCATTATAGTTATCATTGTTATGTGATTTCCATGGCAACTAAAAATCAATAGCTACCTATTAGAAGGGGAAAATCCACCCAGTATTGATCTCTTGGAATGGTTTATCTAATTAATAAAAAATTATTTTATCATCTAAGCATTTTTTTGGGTTTTCATACATGCTCTTGGTTTGCAGTGTGTTATGCATTTTTTAAGTTATCTTGATCCCTTAAAAAGTTAAAATTTGGGAATGATTTGGCCTGATAAATTAACACAAGCAATAATGATGATCCATTCCCTACTCTTTGGAATTATGTGATGAACATTTAGACAACCTATTTAGACAACCTATTTTTACTATCACATGCATACCAATGTTCCTTTCATCTTGTAATCTAGTTTGGTCATAGTTCCAAATTCTAAAAGGTCTATATTGGTTGACTTCATACACTTCCAAATTATTGTAAAATTTGTCTACAATGGAAGGTCAAAGCTATAATTATCTATCTCTATCCACCAAGCCTTCTATAGATCTAATGGACAAGTTTGGGTGCCTCTTCTTAAAACCAGCCCTCCAAGACTTACCTGACATTCCAACCATGAAAGGGTTGGATCTATTTTGATAAATGTGGGATACATCAGACTAGGGTTATATGATTTATAGTCCATGGCCAATGTATTTCATATATTTACACCATTGAACAACCTCAAATTATTCCTCCTCTAAAAAATGCTTGGTGGGCCCTTCATTTTGGTAATTGTAATACTCAACAACTAGTAGGAGAGTGTAATTGGAGGGATTCTACACTTTTTTCTAGAAACTCGAGTGGAGTAACCATTATATTCAATATCCTTTATGGCATGCTCCATTTCAATAGTAGTCCATTGACTTTGGATGCATACCTTTTTACTTGATGAAGGACCTGCTTTCACATGTGTACTAGTGTGAGCTTGTATGTGTGAATATGTAACATCTTCACCTTTAGATTTTATTACATTCAATATTCTTAATTTTTTTGTATTCAACCTTGTCTTGTGGGTTATTCTCTTTCTCTTTTAAATTGGAATTATGTTGATAATATAAGATATGGAAAAGTTAAAGACATGCACTTTAAATTGTTAAAAATGTCAACATACTTTATTTTATTAAATCCATATATATTATATGTATATGTATATATGTGTATATATATAAATGTGTGTGTGTGTGTGTGTGTGTAGAATTAGTTATATATATTTATGTATATTTTTAAAGAAAATTAGAACTAGACATGTAATTAGTTGTGAATTGTATACTTAGTAAATATTACGTGGATGCAGTATCAAAATAGAGTAAATTATATGTGTTATTTATAATAGTGTATAAAATAAATTTAATTTGATAAAAAAAAATTAGTGAATTATGTGTGTTATTTTCTTACATGGTGCTTGCTTGTTGTTGGTGTAGTGCATAGATGAAATGCTTAACAAAGTCTAAGATGAATGTATAGAAACCTATTATTTGTTGTTTTTTCTTGCTTTCTTTGGCGTAGTAGATGAAAAAATTTAACATTTTTTTTTGAAATTCTTCACAAAGAGTGGTTTTGGAATTACAAAACATAATAAGGATTGTTTATATAGGCAATTGGAGATTCAAATTGAAAAACTAATATGATATGTGGACTTGCACCCTATTGGTTCATTTAATTTGTTTTGGATTGATATTTGATTTTTTTTAAATTTATTTTGGATTGATTTTGATTTGTTTTCAATTTTTTTTCCATTAGTGGTACATCACTATGTGTATTTTGAAATTTGCATAAAAGTATTTGGTAAGCCTTATGTGTATTTTGAAAATTACAAGAACATCCATTAGAGGGAGGATTGGAAAGATGTTTAGTTTTTATGGTTTACACTTTTGAAATTAAAAAAAACAAAGATAGAGTGGATGTATAGTTTATAGGTTGTTTAAAATTTTTGGACAAGTTGATGTTTCAAGTTGATAGGAGTCTGACATGTTGATGTGTCAACATAATAGCACCATATTTTGTGAACATGTTAAAGACCTTTTATATTTTTTTTCCAAAATATTAGTGTTCAACTATAGGGTGTAAATTTATTTGTTATCAATAAAAAATTAGTTACATGTAATAAAAAAATATGTTTTAGAGTTGGGCCACATACCCTCAACTACCCTCTCAACTATTGGACCCCACTAAAGTATTGAGTCCTCTCCCTTAATAGCACATACCTTGATTAAAATTTCTTATAAATAATTATTTTTATTTATTTTAATAATTACAAATTGTATGATATAAATTTTATATTTTTTCCAAAAAAATTTAATTAATCTAAAACCTATAAAACTCTTCCTTTTTTTCTCAATTTTCTTACTATTATAGTTCATGTCTATGAAATTTCTAATCAATGAAAATGGAAAAAAAATAATAACTTTGCATTTTGTATACACAACCACCAAACAATGAGGGGAAATATTTTCATTATAATACACTATATAGAATACAAAAATAACTCAAGGCTAATAATGTATTGTAATTCTCCAAAAGGCTTTTAAAAAGAAAATGTAAAAGATTAAAACAAACAATTTATATAAGTAAAATTTGTTTTTTTCATGATACATAATTTAATCATAGAGAAAACCTAAAACAATGATAATGAATATTTTTAATATTAAAATATAATGACCATAGGAGTCAGGAGTAGGGGAATTTGGAAACTAGCCATGCATGAGAAGACCAAGAGAGTGAGGAAGGGGACAAGGATGAACCAAATCTGGACAAAAAGGGGAATGTTTGGGCTCAAACTAGTCTTGTTAAAAGTTTTGGTGATGTTGTACATTATTAGGTAAATCCTTGGACACTTCTCTTTGGGGGATGGGGAAGGATAATAAGTCCCCTGTTATGGGCCTATCAATCTTTAGGGCACTCTATCCACTATGCAAGATCTATGGTTCCAGTCAATAAGATGGCCCTAGATGAGATTTAGTGGATGGGAAAAGAAACTTTGGTGTTTTGTAGATCTAGTGATGGCCTAGCCTATGAGATGATCCTATCTTTGTTTGATTTTTGGGATAAGACAGTGGGCTTGTCTTATCTATCTCATCTAGCACCTTGGATTTTCCTCATCCTGATTGGTCATGGGATATCCATGAATTTATATTATTGAAGGAGCTCTGTAAGTAAAGTGAACCTAGGGAGCTTAGTCTCATTACTAAACATAGTCTTATTTCCTAGGATTGGATGGCTATTGTGAAAGCTTTCTAGCCTTTGGGTCATTATCTTTCCTTTTTTCTAGATCATGAGTCTACTATGTTTGTGAAAACAATCACTGATATGAATGTCTCCAAGAAAGTGGATTTGGAGTTATTGATTTCCCAAATTTATAGATATGATGGAGGCCCTCTAAATTAATTTTATATGGTTCACCCATACTTTACTTTATTTTGGTGTTTAGCTAGGACTAATGGTCCTCTGGTGGAGGTAAAATATTTTGTTATTCTTATTGGAAATACTAGAGTCTGTCCCAAGACTCATTTCTGTCCATATTTGTTTAAACTTGAGGCTCTCAGGATTGGTTTATAAGTAAATATATCCACCTATGTTGTGTAGTTTTAGACCAGATAGGTTATGGGACACCTCTATGTTGGGTTTGGTGTTTTGGTAAATTTATGCTTTTATCTAGGAGGCTCTTAGGCATGGTTGGACTGATCCAACATCATTTTATTCTTAGCTTGAAGCAAGTTTTTGTTCTCACCTAGGGTGGGAATCACTTCTTAGAAAGTAAGTGCTTTTATTGCTCTAGACCCATGTTTTATGTTAAAAACTCTAGGCCATGGTTATTTTGGCCATTAGTCTTCTCATCATAAATGTTATATTTTAATTATCAAAATCATTCTCTAAAGATGGGTTTGAGGTCCCAGCTCATACCTTCATGGATAACAGGGTTCTTTCACTCTAAATTAGCTATGTTTTATTGGTTATGGGTCTCACTAGGGGAACCCACAGAGTTTATTCTTATAAATTTGAATCTAGATCCCTAGACCTCCATTTGTGTCCAAGCTAGCCTCTTATTCAATTAGAATCAAGACCTTGGTCCCCTTAAGACCTAGAGGGTTTATTTTGAGACCCAAGACTCATGTTTCATCTACCTAGGTTGGCTTTTGGTTTGGCTATAATTGACTGGGTACCACACCAGTAAAATTTGGTTGGTGTTGGAATGTTGGTTCCCCTAGGGGATTAGAAGGGTTATTTTATATATCTAGGCATCACTCTCTTTTAAGTCCAGAATGGATACCAGTCCATCTAAAATTGGTAGGTGTTTCATCCTTTGGTTTTAGTTAGATTTCGGGTTCTCTAGGGACCTTGAAGGTTTTTTGGAGACCGAGATATCCTTCTATACCTAGGTTGGTTCTTGATCCACTCAAAATTGGCTTGTTAGAAAATTTGATTCCTGGGCCTCTAGCTCTTTTAGTCCAGTCTAGTTTTTAGTACAGTTAAAACCAGTTGGTTACCACATAATTCATATATGGTAGTTATCTTTTGGTTCCCAATCCAATCAAAATTGAATGCTTTTGATTCTTGGGGCTTTGGGCTCTCATATAAATTACTTATAGGATTTCCACTTCATTTGTGTCGGGTTCCTCTTGGGATCTTATGGTCTTTTTTTGTTCTTCCATTTTTATGTCTCATTTGGGCTCTATCTTTGCTTTTCTGGTAAGCTATTTTTGTTTTGTCTTTTGATAGCTAGAGGGAGACCTAAACCTCCCATTGTCTCTAGGGCTGGTACCCACACCAACTATTAAAGGCGGGTTTAATCTAATCTAAACAATGATAATGAATAGAAGACATGGATTCTTATGCATTTGTATAATAATAATAATAATAATAATAATAATAATAATAATAATAATAATAATAATAATAATAATAATAATAATAATAAATTCTTACTAACTCTTAATTGGCATTATTTTAAGATACTTGGCTTAAAGCTTTCACCTAAACAAATATTTATTTCTAATTGTTCCCATAATGTGTCATGTCTTTTACTAATTTTAGGATATATTTTTTTAGAAAAATGATTTGTTTTAAGGTATGTATGTATGGATTCTATTGATTTTGTGAATATAGAGATTTTTTTTTTATTATCTAATGAGAATATAATGTTTGTAAAATATTTAGGCGATGATTATAGTTTGAAAAAAATATAAAAAAACATATTTGTCGATTCTATTATTGGAAATCATTTTTAAAATGTCAATAAATATTATTAATTTTTTTATTTTATTTTCAATTTTGTCATCATCTACACTAACTTATATGTGTATAATATTTTTCCTAATTTACATTCAATAGGTCGGGTACATAATTTTGCCTCTTGTTTGTTGCATTCAATAGTTTTGTTTTTATTGGTTCACTACATTTTGTAGGTTTATGTTGATAAAAATATAAAAGACTTTAACATAGATGAGATCATTGGTAAAGTGCTACTCCTTCATTCTAAACATCTTAGAAAAAAATGATTTCATACTTTTCCCAGCAACTATAGTATTGAGATAATTTGTAATTTGGTGAAATCTATATCTCATTGTTAGTAATCAAAACTTGTTTTTACCTATTTATTTTCCCTTTGAAATATATTATAATCATGAAATATTCATTATATATGTGTATTGTTTGTGAAAAATTTCATGTGGGTACCCTAAATATAAATGCATTTCTCTTTACACAATGCTCATGATTTCAATGAGTTGTATGTGTATGCAAAAGCAATATCAAATAAAACAAAGAACATATAAAAAAATAGAACTAAAATAGAAATTATATTAAGTTGTATGTTTTTTACATGGCATACCCTTGAGAAAAATATATAGTTGTCTTCTTTTCTAACATTTGCCTCCTAGTTAATTATATAGATGTGTATACCTAGATTATAACATTGTGAATTTTAAGAATATGTTATAAAGTTAATTTTTTTGGGATTCCTCATGTGACCTTTCATATTTTTACACTTATGTGACTTGATTGAAAGGTGTGTGATATGATAAAAAAATTATATGTCATAACACGAGCTGTAGAAGTGGCATCTTACATATTATAACATGGCATAGAGTGTACATATGGCTAGTTTATAATTTAGAAGTTATACACAAAGATTAAGTTTCAAAGTATGTTTAATAGTGTTGTGCCATTGATCGATTATTTATAGAAGTTACACACATGGTGTGAAGTGGCATAGTTTTTTCTATGTTACAAAGAGTGTGTGGAGGTGGTGTTGCATAGAATATAAAGTTGTGTTGAAGACCATTGTAATTGATAATTAAAAAAATTATACATTGTATTTCCTTATGAATGGTGGTAATATCCCTCGACTATGCCCTAGTTAGGACTTTGAAACTTGGAACACAATCCATGCCTATCAATAAAAGGTGGTGTTATTTTCTTTGCATTGTACAACATATATGTTGACCCTACATGTGATTCAAATGACATTAGAGGCTACTTTATGGTTTTTAAAGTGCATGAGTTGTGTGGAGTGTTCCCTAGAACTATGAAAAGTAACTTAATATAGGGGATACATGAGTTCACCAAGTAAATCAAAGATGATAATAAAAGGTGTAAAGGTTATGTGAGAATCATTTGCCCTTTCTTCATAAGTAATCACCTTAATTATAGTTATGAATAAAATGTTGCTTCTTCACTTATATTTGAGATAAGGCAAACAATTTTCCATGTATTTTTTTGTCCTACCATGATAATTTGTTTACCAACATAATTTTGTGGTGTACATGATTTCAACAATCTAAACTTCTCAGGATTTCACTCATAGTGATTAAAGCATAGAATAAATTATCAAATATGGTATTTTTTACTTCCCATTAATTTATTGATTCTCTAAGGATAGTTTATGTAAACATAGTAATGATTGCATGCATGGATACCTATGGATTATATCACATACATCAATCAATGTTATATCACAAAATAGATCATCTTTGAAAGGATGGATAACATATTTGAAATGGCAATGGCATGTGATACATGGACCTTGGTAATGAAAGATATTATCCATCCTAGATTTTAAGTACCCAGATGAGGCATGGATGGAAAATATAGTTGCTTGATGGTTTCTTCAAATTTGATATTTCTCATGCTACCATCATCAAGCAAAAAATCTAGTGGTTGCACTAACACCCACATTTTTGAATGGAATATGCATTTTTATTTATCCTTAGGAATTGTCAGTATGGTTTTTGTAGTGGGGAACTTAGATTTTGGGTCAGTTTCCTCTAATGTATCTAATTATTGACCATATGCTTATGCACATTCAAGTAAGCCATTTTGTTGATGACACTCTATGTTTGAGTAGATGTTGGTTTTGTGTTTTCCAGACCATTTACTTGGATAATATTATTTGAACATGTTTGAAGAATAATTATGAAGATTTCAAAAAAAATTGTATATTATTTTTAAAATAATGATTCAGATTACATTCCATGAACCATTACCAGGATGGGAGAATGAAATAAATTAAATTAAAATCTTAGGTTCCCATTTAAAGATGTTATAATTTATTTTATTTCATGTCAAGTATTTGGGATTAATGAATGTTAATGAGGAGAATTAATTAAAAATATAATAAGAAGATAAGGGAGCTAAAAATTGATTTAATTTAATAAATTGTTGTTAATAAACCTAAAAAAACTAGCCTAAAAGACCAAAAAATGACAAAATTTTAGAAATGAAGGGGAATTAGAATTAGTTTATTATAAATATTTAGAAAAGGAAGCAAGAAGATATATTTTATCTTTGTTAATGTAGAATAACAACTAAATTAATTACCAAGATGAAATTAGGATATTAAAATTTTAATGAATAAAATTAAAGAAAGAGAATGAAGTAAATTAAATATTATGCTAAAAAGAGATACAATGGTACAAAGTAAAAGGAAATAATAAGAGGGGATGAGACTTGAAATGTCTTGAGAATCTAGATGAGCCCCTATGTTGGGAATAGAGGAACTTACTCAGATGCAAGTCATCATTTTTTTAATTAAATTAATGATTGGTCACTAAGATGGATTTAATTATGGACCAACATATTTATTCAAGTTGTTATCATACTTGAAAATTTAAATTGCTTCTCTTATGCATATATATCCTTGATATTCTTATTAAAAATATGATAAGTCTTGAAGGAGTGGTTTTTTAAAGTGGACTTCACCAATATTTCTTTGTTAATATCTATCACATGTTCATTAACACTAGTGTTGATGGACTGACTTGTCTCTCCAATGTATGATATCCCACAATAACAATCGATTTTGTACACTTCAATTATAAGAGTTGGTTTTAAATTATATTTGGATGACTTTACTACTAATTATTTTTGTTGATATCTGCCACATGTTCATTAACCCTAGTGTTGATGGAGTGATATAACATTGGTATTCTTAGTAAAAATATGATACGTCTTGAAGGAGTGTTTTTATAAAGTGGAATTCACCAGTATTTAATTTTTAATATCTACCATGTGTTTATTAACCCTAGTGTTGATGGAGTGACCATTCTCTCCAATCTATGACATCCCAAAATAACAATAAATTTTGTCCACTTTACTTCTAAGAGTTGGTTTTAAATTGTCTTTGGATGAATTTACCAATCTTAATAAGATTTATATAAGGGATAAATGTAGTGTGAATGTTATAAATCTTTTTAAAAATTATAATTTTATTAGAGATTCTGTGGACATATGAGAGGAAAGTTGTAAGTTTATCAAGGTTGTCATCCCTACATCTAGTTCTAGCACAAGTGTTCCTAGCTGGTTTAAAGGCTATGTAATATGTTTCCATATATAAACATTATCCTTACAAACTTTAGTCAGATGACTAATCTCATCATTTAAATGATCCTCATCAAAAATTATCAATGCTCTCATGGTAAGGGTTTTAAGGAGCCCTTTTTTTTAAGATGAATGATGGTGTAAATTCACATGAAGATAGATATCGAGGTGGGTGGATTTTATATAAACCTATTAAGAGATAGATCCATATAATTTTATTAAAAGGACATCTAATAAGATAATTATACCCGTAAATTATAATTATTTTTTGAACTTGACTATTTTAGATCACAGTTTGGACCGTGATCTGAAACGTTGATTAATACTTTTTAACATAGTTCTTTCTAGAAATCATCATCAATATACATCATTGAATATGGAAATAATTTATCTTTAATGTTTGAAGAAGCTATCTTATTTGGTATGTGTTCATGCCTCTATGTGTATCACAGGTGCTCTTAGTTTATAAGAACACTTTTCATTTTAAAATTCTAGGAATTGAAGGCATGAGTAGCAGGTTTTTGGTAATCTAGTTACCTATGGTGAAATAGAGGTAGAGAAAATTAAAATATTCTAAAAATTTATCGTGATTGGTGGTTGGGATCCACTTTGGCCTTATGAATTTTTAAGTACCTATGCTGATCTTAGTGAATTATGATCAAATCTCTATACTAAGGTTAATCTAGATGAATATTTAAAATGAGATTTAAACTAAAGTGATTTAGTTAAAAAGGGAGAAAAAGGAAGGGTAGTATAGAAAGAGAATATGTGATTGTTGATCCTTGACTCAAACATCATGACCAAGTTTTAATTAAAATTGAATATGCATTTAACCAGTATATAATGTAAAATAACATAAACTTATATCTCACTATACACCAATCAAACCTCTAAGGATAATATGAAGAAGTACAAGTAAGAATTGAATTTACTTTAAATATTTTTTATTACATTTGAATAGAATTTACACATCCTAATGTAAAACAAATGAAATAAATCAAATTCAATATCATTCAACTAATCTAGTGTAAACACAAATCCACAACCCTCTATCAAAGATGCAAACTCAAAACTTATGGAAACTATTCAAATTTAAGAGTTGGAACAAGAAATTGAGAGAGAAATCATGAAACAATTGACACAAACAAACTGAGACAAACTTTTTAGTATCCCTTATTTATATTAATTACTCCAAAGTATACAATTTTTACTCAAAACTCTCTCTCTTTACAAAATGGTAGTATTGCCTTTTATAGAAGGACAAGGTAGTATACCAATCATTTACAAGATACAAATATACAAAAGATAAGGATAGTTGTCATTTTGACAAGGTTCTAGAATACATTTTATTTTCTAAAGTGATTGACCTAGAGGCAAATATGATAACAAACAAGCATATGCCTTTACAAAAGAATATTCCACTTTCAAAATGTTACAAGGCTTTACAAAATGGAATATTATTTAGTTGATTGGTGGGCCCTGCGTCTAAGAACTCACTTGCTACTGTTGAAGGATGTTCATTGCCTTTTGGTGTTGCTCATTGATTATCTCCAAGTCAACAACTAGTTTTAGGAGACACTCCTCCTTGTTAGCTAGATCATTCAATTCTCTATCATTTCTAGTCATGGCTTCCTTGATGCTTTTGGCCTCAATTATACTTTATCCTAAGTTAAAGATCATGTCCAAGATCATACTATTGTTTGCCATAGATTGGAATTAAATTTTACTTCTTATTTATTGCATCACTAAATTAGCCTTGTACTTGAACTCATCACCTTGTATGATGCCTAAGATATTAGGATATGTAGGGTCAGTGAGCATGGTCCCAAGGAGCTGTTCAATCTTTTTTACTAGATCCTCATTGTACTTTAGAAGTCTCTCTAGATATTTTAACCAAGCACTAAAACTTTGGAATTTATCAATAACTATTCCCAAAATTACATTTAAATGTCCCAAACTAATTATTTTGAACCCACAAATCTACCCTCCAACTTGTATGTTGATCAGCCCTATTATTTTATCCTCTAAAACTTGTCATTGGGCTATTAGACCCTTAGCCACTATATTTTATTTTTCCAATGCACTTTACCTTAGCTTCATTGATTTCAAGGCATCAAACATGTCATATAAGGATCCATCAAGTATTTTTACCATTACTTCTAGGACTGATAGTACCACCTAGGTCTCTAGATTTTTCTTTTCCTTCTCCAAGTTATATATCATTTTCTTCATGCCCTTGGTTCCTAAATTTTGATCTGAGCTAAATGAACATGAACCAAGCTTTCTATGTCATCCTCATGGATGGGGTGTTCACCAAGCTAATGTCTTCAGATTGAAGTTAAGCCTACATATGACTCAACCTTTTGAAAGGTGAATTCCTCACCCCTAACCATGGCTATCTTTGTTATCACTACTCTCTAATCTAGTTGTCTCTAGATTGAATTAGACATTGGTTGATGACTCTATTATATTAGGAGGTTTTAGGACCTCCATCCTTGTGTTGTTTGATGCACTTGTGGTGTCTATTTATGTGTCACATGATGATACTATGGAAATTATTCATCTTTCTTCATCCTTCTTCATTAAAGAAAATATATATGGCTTGATTTTCTCATGGACATTAATGTTAATTGTCTTGGTCAAGGCCCAAGAATGGGATAAGGTAAGAATCTTCTATATTTTACCATATACAAACCATTCAAGGATAATGGGTACATGGATGGGGTATTCCTCATTGAACAAGTTAACCTCACTTATGGGGTGGGTGAAGGTCAACTTGGGCTTTTTCCTCCCAATTAGGACCAATGCTAATTATACTTTTCTCTTTTATGGGGGTGTTATGGGAACCAGTTCCAAAGTAACTTCTTTCCCCTTGTCCTATTTAACCTCATCTATCTAGGCTTGGGGTTCTTCATTTTGTTCTTCTTCTTCTAACCCATAAAATTTAGTAAGCACCTTAATTCCATCCTCCACTATTTCATGTGGTTCCAAGGAAATCATGTCCAAGTATTCAATCAGAGACTCTAGTCTATTAGGAGGGGTTGAAGATGGTCCTTCCCCAGGTCTCTCTTCCAAATTTTATTTTCTAGGTCCCTATGTTATTTGTGCCTAGGGTTGCTATAGTGGTTTCTCTGGAAGGGCCCTTGAAGAGGGTATAGGAAATAAATTATATTACATGGGCTTCATTTTCCAAATCTTGTTAGGTGGCTTGCCATCTCCCCTATCCAACCTAAGCTCCAACTTGATGTTATGATTTTTTAATCTAGCTAATACCTCTGGGAAACCAAAGGCCTTGATGTAGAATGGGTTATGGACATTGGGTTAGTGATCATATGTCTTATTTATGGTCTTAGACTTTATATGCTTGGATATCACTCAATTAGGGTTCCATTGTTTTAAATCATCCTTCTACAAGGTGATGGAGTCCTTATGTCTAGCAATTGCATTTACATGTTCCCAGTTTTACAAAATAGTTTTATTGATGATCAATGTAAAGGGATGGGGAAGGCCTTTCCTCTTTTCTTTGTAAAACCCATCTATAATGTGAAGAAGTTTATATGCCACTTCTTTCTCTACAAGCTTGGTTGACACATAGATGGGTAACATGAAAGGTTGTGCCAAGGTTCTTTCAATCCTAATCACTATGCAATCAGGGTAGAACTAAATGTCCCCTATCAATTCCACATATTTCTCAATCAATGGGCTAACCCTGCTCATGGGAATTCCTATGATGGATTACACTAGGGTTGGATAAACATAATAACAGATGAACTACATGTCTTTATATTTGAAAATGTGAAGTTTAGAATAATGATGGGAGATAGTGGGTCTCCCATTAGATGACCAATTATTGATGTTTGAGATCTGAGTGGAAGGTAAGAGGGCATCCAATAGATAGGACATCATGTAAAATTATTTGATTATTTTTTATTGATTATTACAAATTGGGACTTTAAGTGGATGTTAATCATCTCACCTAGTGGGGGAGTCAGTCCTTTCTCCACCATGAAGTAGACATAGGATACCTAAATTTTGTTAATATAAGTGGTCGAGGAGGATCCACATAACCTATTCATCAAGGTCATTATTATCCTAATTCCCTCCTTAAATTAGATAATTGGGATTTTTATTGTGGGGTCTTGGACTACCTGAGTTCTAATGAGTATCTATAGGGCAAGGATTGTGTTCAAATTATGCTCTCATATCTAATTTTTGATGGTGGGTAGGTTTACTTCAGGTTTACATAGTTTATAGTGTTTTCCTAAATCTAGGGGATAAATGTATGTTATTTTCTTGAAGCTACATTCATGCATAATCTAGTCATCCTCAATTTTACAATCAATAAAAAGAGGAGCAAGGACATCAATGTAGTGAAGTACCTTAGGCTTGGTGTTAGCATAGTGTAGGCTAGCCATCTGAATGGAAATTAGATCATTGTATCTCCTCAAAATGGTTTCATTCCTCTATTCCTCCCTAGTCAAATCTTGTATCTCTTCAATGGTCCAAAAGAGTTCAGACCAATTCCAATTCTCATTGTTTAAGGTTGTAGTGTCCAAGTCTATGTCTTTGAAAACCCTTCCCTCATTATTAGAGGTTAAATACAACTCAGTCTCATCCCTTTGCTATTACCTATGATTTTTCATGGTTGTGGAAGTTACAACTACTTAACAATGAATTTCAAGTAGCTTCTAGGTCACTTGTTCTCAGTTAGTTTTCAATTGAACTCTCCTTATTTGATTGTGATCAATCCAAGTTCAAATTAGGGATTTTATGGATGCTTAGGGATTTATAGAGTTTTAATGGTGATGACAATCTAGACATAGGCTCATTTATGTCTCAAATTTGATTGAGACCTAGGAATTTATACCTTTTCCCTTTTGAGCATACAATATCTTCAATTTTGTCATTTTGTGCTTGTGTGGTGCCTGTGTGGCATCCATTTGACATCTTTTGTGGCATTTTTCATAAATGCCCTGAGGGACTAGCCATTGGATTTTAAAATTATAAATTTTATTTTTCACCATTGGATATTCATTCATGGATCAATGTAGGCCATTAATCATGATCATAGGGCTCAAATTTATTGGTCCTTTATGTCAAACCTAGTGCTTATGCCACTTGGCACCTTGTGGGCCTCCTAGGCTCTATATTCTATTCATTAGATGCGTGCTAGCCATGTGTCATTCCTATGGGCCTTCAAGGGATCATTAAAAAGTCATTAATATTCATGCTCTATCTAATCATCCCTCATGATCAAACATGGACCATTGATCTTAGTTAGAATATATACACATGATTGGTCAGATGAACCCAAGCCTTAGCTCATCGATCTTCCTGCACTATGTCTGATTAATCTCCATGAGCAAGTGTGGGTCATTGATCTTGTAAAAGGGTGAGAAATTTAGTCAACATAATTAATTAAGAGGGGACTTGGGTTTAAATACCTTAGGCTAAGGTTTATTTCATTTTTATTAAACATGAAATAAACTTTAAGATAAAGTGTTTATGCCTAAGTTTTTTAGGATTTATATAATAGGGGACCATAGCTAAATATTTTAGGCTAAGGTTTATGTTGTATTAATAAACACAACATATAATTGGGCTAAAATATTTATGTTAAGTTCTTAAAACATGTCTAAAAGGGGTCAAAATAATACAAGGACCAAACGTTAGGTTTTGCTCTAGGGTTTCATTGTAATAATAAACATGATGAAACCTTAGGTTAAAAGCATTTGAATTAATTTTTATGTCACAAGGACCCTTTAGAAATAAGAATTAATATAAGTCTTTAGCCTAAGGTTTATGGCATTCAAACAAATGTAATGGGGACTTTAGGATATAGACTTAGACTAAGCTCATTTATACATATATTTAGACTATGAAATCATTTTATTATTTGCAGTTCAAAGATCTCAAGTGTTTAAACATCTTTTAAGGGGTCCCATTGATCTACAATGTAATACATAATATTTTAACAAAAAATTTGGAGTATATCTTATGTCTAATCCAAATAATTAATTATCTTAAATTTGACGATCTCAAAAATGTCAATGATGGCCTTACGAATGTCAAATGATGATCACAAAGATGTCAAATTTAAGTTAATATATCACTAGGTCTAATGGGATTAAAATTGATGGTCCCATAGATGTCAATAATAGCCTCACAAACGTCAAATGACGGTCATGATAGCATTAATTTTAGGCTTATCAAATCCTTCTAACCCATATACTTTAGATTTGATACACTCCATTGGATCAAACTTCATGATATAGTGCAGACTGTTGATCACAATCTAGGTTGATGCATGCCATTAGTTTAATTTAATATATGGGACCCTTTTTTATAAAGCTTCAAATGTGGGAGTGCCATGTGGTGGCTCTATGAGGCTTCTTGAGCTTTTGACTTTTTGTTGTTACATTCGCTCTGTTGGATAAAAATTCATAATACACTATAGACTATTTGATCAAGATTTAGATATTTACACTTAGCATAAGTTTTATCATAAGGTTTCATTGTATTAATAAATACAATGAGACCTTAGGGTAAAACCTAGGTTAAATTTATATTTAATAGAGGGGGCTCATGATTTTTTATCAATAAATTCACAATGTTGGATCATCAATTTCATTAAAGCATGGACCATCGATCTTGATCTGGGTGCTTACACCTAATTGGTCTGATGGATCAAAGCTTTGATTATGTTAGGATTTCTTTGCTCTGTTGGATCAAACTTTGTGATGTAATGCAGACTATTGATCTTCAAAGAGGCTAGTGGCTTAAGTTAAGACATAGGAAAATAAGAACTTAAGCTAAATTATTAAGACTAAGGTCCTATTCATGTTGATAAATATGAATGGGGCCTTAGGGTTAGGACCTTAAGCTATTCTATAACAAAGGGGACCATGCTAAAATAAAAGGACCTTGCTAACATAAGCATTTAGACCATGTGAGAAATATAATGAACAAAGGGGGAAAAATAAAAGGGACCAAGTAAGATTTTCAGGTTAAGGTTTGGTCATGTTAAGAAACACAACCAAGACTTAACATGAAAATTGGGATTAAGTCCAAATTAAATTTAAAATATTCTCACCAAATGTGTTTCAGCTAATATTTGAATTTGAAATAGGGGTTCAAGCTAAGGTTTGCTAAAGAAGGGTTTTATCACATGAATCTAACTACGGGATCTAACAGACTAAAGGCTAGCAAAGCCTGTATAGAGATAATATATGAATTTTAAGCATGATCCATAGAAAAATCCATAAAACCTGCATTCTTAACTGTTAGCAACATTTGGTAGGGATAAAACAAAACCATGAACAAATGGGCTAATTTCATCAAGTGTGGATGATCTTCAAATTCTAATGAAGTGCAAGTGCTAATGTTCAAAATAATCACAAGGGTCCCTTTTTAAAAAATGGAGGTATGTTAACCTAAAAAATGGTGACTTCCAAGGGAAACATAGCAATATGTTAGAACTTAGAGACTCTAGTTTAGACAAGCAACTAGGTCATCCATTCCACTTGATCAATGCCATTATTTAAATTGGTTTATGGTTGAAATAAACCTTACACTAGTAGAGTTAGGGTCAAACATTAAGACATAGCCATGTTGTGTGTGTGATTTTATTCCACTTAATTTTTACCATGGGATTCAAGGGAAATTTTCTAGGTTTCATACCTTTAATCATTAACATTGACTTGGAGCATGTTTAGATATTTATTAAGAACCATGCTTCTAGTTCAAGGAAGGCTTGTGTATTGCTCTAGTACCAACCAGGCATCCATATGCTCAATCAAGACGCCTTTTTTTCTACTCATGGCCTTGATCCACTACCATCCAGGAATTCATAGCCCCAATGGAGATTACCATAATCATCTTTAATTGGTTTTGCAATAAGCTCTTTTTTTTTGTATTTTGGGGTCTTTTAGGCTTTTGGCAAAGGTTGGCAACTAGGGTAGCCAGGTTTAAGGATTTGTTCAAGTGTTTAATTCTTAGATAATGACTTATTATTGTAACCTTTGTCCTAGGTAAGAATGTTTGTTAAGTGCAAGCATGCCTATACCTTAATGGATTGAGGTTTCATTCTACATGTGTAATTCTTCTTAGAACCAAGTTTAGTTTAAGCTAATGTTTAAGGTCTTATGGGATGGCTAACCTATTCATGGGTACTTGCTATTTTCTACAAATCATAAAATCAAGATATTATCTCAAATCCATGGTCAACATACGTATGCGGTTCATACTAACATTTTTGAACTTTTAGAGTTTCAAAAAAACTAAGGAAGTTTGAGCTAAGGGCTGTCTAAAAGGACTTATTAGAAGCAAGGAACAAAGCAACAAGAAATCAACACATAAAAGAGAAAAAAAAAGTAGGAAGCAAAAGGGAATTAAATAAATATATACAATCCCATGTATAAACAATGGACATGAAAGAAAGATTTGAAGGAAACTAACTAGCCTAGCTATGCTAACTTTAATTATCTTATAGATTTACTCCATAAAGACCCCAGAAGGAGAAGTAGAAAAATAGTGCTTGAGATACTGCCCATTGGTGGGTAGTGTGAACTCTATTCATTGTATATCTTTCGGTCTAAAGGTGTTATCTCTAAGTGTATCTACAATTTGATAAGGGCTAATCCACAAAGATGTGAACTTGCCATGTTTTCTCTTAGGCTTGGATATTCTATCCCAAATAAAAACCAAATATCCTTGTCTAAACACCTTGATCTTTGATCTCTTATCAAACCACCTTTTGATTGTAGTTTGGTGCTTTTTAAAGTTATCAAAATCCTTTTCTCATGTATCTTCCATCTGAATGATGTCAAGCAGCCTTGATTTTTTAAATTCTTGATCCTCCTTCATATATTATTGCATAAACCTTTATGTTGGAAGCTTGAGTTTGATGGAGAATATAGGCTCATAACCATATAACAGCAAGAAAGGAGATGATTTATGAGCCTTCTTGACTATTGTTGTATCTACCCAAAGGCCATACTTTGGAAGTTTATGCCATGTTCTAGGTTTGTCTATAATAGACTTATTAATGGCTTTCAGCAAGTTCTTGTTTGTTGATTCTGATACTCAATTACCTTGAAGATAATGGTTAGATGAAAACTTTAGAATAATGTTATTATCATATGCCCATTCTATCATCTCTATGGATATGAATTCTAACCCATTATCACATAGTAAAGAGATTAGAGTCCTAAATCTAGTGCATATGTTTTCTTATAAAAACTTGATCACTTCTTTTATTCTACATTATTTGGTGGTTGCTACCTTAGTCCACCTAGTGCAATAGTTAGTAGCTATTAGGACATACTTATGACATTTTGATGAGTTAGGGTTTATCACCCCTACAAATTCCAATCCCCACTGGGTAAAGGGTTTGTCAATTATGATTAGTTGTAAAGGCATTATTGCCTTTGACTCTTTTGATTTGAAGATCTAGAATGAATGACATTCCCTTACATGCTTATGAGCATCCTTGAAGATGGTGGGCCAATAGTATCCAACCTTGAATATTTTGTGGGCTGTGATTTTTCTAAATGGATGCCTACTTCCTAACTTCTCATATAAAGTCCTCATTATCTCAATGGCTTCCTCCTTGGACACACATCTTAGATATACACATTCAAAGTTATAGCGGTACAAGATCTGATTCTTGATCAAATAGTGAGTTGTATTAATCCCTCAAAGATATTATTTTCTCCTTGGTTAGTCCCATAGGACAAGTGCCATTGATTATTAAATGAATGATGGAATCATATCACTCACTAAATTTAAAGTTTTGTTGATCAACTTGCATAATATTTAGCCTAGGGTTGCTATTATCAATCATTTAGATTAGACCTTGACACCTTACCAATTTTGCAGTCTTTATTTCTATCATACTCTTAGATAATGAACATCCATTTACCTCTTTTTTCTCTAAGTTCACACTAGCTTAGCATTAGCTTAGAGTTGGATTTGATAGAATAACATGCACCTTGTTACTAAGAATGTAGTGCCTAAATTTATTGATATATTTAACTAATGCAAAGGCTTGTTTATCAATTAGATGATAGTCTAACTCAACATTTTTCAAATTAGTACTCATAAAGTCAATTGGATGGTTAGATCCTTCTATTTTTGAGTTAAAAAAGCAATAATAGTGTGATCAGAGGAGAAAGAATAGAGGTAAAATTCCTTTAAAATATCAGGACTTATCAAGGCTAGATCTTGGCTAATTGTACTCTTGATGTCTTCAAAGGCCTTTTTGAATTCCTCATTCCATGAAACTTTAGCATCCTTAATTAGCATGTTATTCAATGGTTTTGACAATATCTACAAAGCCAAAAATTAACTTTCTTACAAATTTAATCTTACCAAAAAATGACTTCAATTCTTTTTTACTATTGGGAGGCTCTATTTTGGATATAGCTTTCACTCATTTAGGGTCTGTGGAAATTTTATCTTGAATGATGACATAACCTAATAGTTTACCTTCAGTAATAAAAAAATGCTCTTCTTAGAGTTAAGGGAGATTCCATACCTTTTACACCTTTTAAACACCTATTGTAAATCTGTGAAATGGTCTTCTCTATTCTTAGAAAAAATAGTTAAATCATCCATGTAAATTATAATACACTTACTAATCAGGCCTTGAAAGGCATGGTCCATGACCCTTTGAAAAGTGGCTCTTACATTTATGATTCCAAAAGACATTTTATTATATGCAAAGGTGCCCCACTTAGTTGTGAAATTTTTCTTCATTGTGTCTTCCTTGTGAACCAACACTTGGTTGTATCTTGAAAAACCATAAAGAAAAATACATCATGGCTAAACCTAAAACAATTTGTATTGCCTGGTTAGGATAGGGAAGAGGATAATTATCCTTTTTAGATACTTTGTTCAAATTTCTAAAGTTAATACATAGTCTAATTTCACCATTCTTCTTTATGACTGACACTAAATTGGCCATCCAAGTAGAGTGCCTGATGGGAATACTATTCTGGCATCTAACAATATCTTGACCTCTTTAAAGATCATGGGTTCTAAGATAGGGTTCACAAGTCTTTATTTCTATCTGAAGGATTTGTAACTTTATTTGAGAGGTATATTATGGGTGATGACTCTTGGGTTAAATATCTTCAAGTCATCATAAGACCAAGCTATGGCATCTTTATATTTTTCCAACAACTCTTTGGCTCTCTTATTTTAGCACTAGTACAAGATTTTCCAATTTTAACTAGTTGATGTTGATATTGAGGCCCAAGATCAACAACATTGTAGTCTTTTTCACTTATTTTGGGAACCTTATAAACCTTAGCTATCTTGTCTTGATCAAACAACCTCTCCAAGGCAATCATCCCTTTAGGGATCTTGTTATCATTCAGCCAAATGACTTTGCCATCAGACTTGCCTTCTCTAAATGAATTTTCATCAACCTTATCAATGATCTAACATTTTAATAACCCTAAACTAGTCATGAAGTTCAATATTTATTGGTCATCACTAAAGACTTACAAATGGTTCACATTATTTGGGACAGAAGGGTAAGGTACAAGCACAGTACTAAAGTTAGGTAAATCTTGATCTAGCATGAAATTAGCTATAGCAGATACCGAATCATAAGTATATTTATTTTCTTCCCTAGGGATAGAAATAATATTGAAGGAATCAAAATATTTCACAATATCTCATATTCTAAATTTATACCTCTTGAGGTATGAAAACTTGCACTAATATTTGCTTCTTACTTGGTTTACTACTAGTTTTAAGTCTCCATAAAATAATAGTTCCTTAACTTTGTTTTTGATGGAAAATTGTAGACCTAAGATGAGGGTTTCATATTCTACAAAGTTGTTGGTGTAAGGAAATAGGAGAATATAAGAATCATGATATTTTTTACTAACGGTGTCCATTAGAACAATGCCTACTCCATATCTAGATTTACATCTAACCCCATCAAAATGTAACTTCCATAATCTAGGAATAACATGAGAAGGCTTAAGATCACACACCTTAGAAATTTATAGGGTAAAAACCCCTAAATATGAATCAGTTATGTTGACCCTTTCATTGACAGTATTATACTCTGTGATCATGTGTTTCATTCTTCGTTACCTTTCAACCGTGATTTGGTTATAAAATCCCTTCCTCGGTAGCCATAGGTGTGAAAAATATGTGGACATGTATCTATTCAAAGCCTTTGTCCACTCTTTGCTTAAAATTAATCTATATGCATCAGGGATATCCACAATTTGGATATCTATATATTGTTGAACTCTTGGCTCAGAAGCCAATTATATGTGGATATTTAACAATTCACCAACCACCTTCACCTTAGACTTATCTGATTGGGTGATAAACATATCCAAATTAATGGGGTTCAAGCCAAGTTTCTTACAAACACCTGTAGGTGTGATATTGGTAGAGGCACCTGAATCTAGTAAACAATTATGCAAGTTTTTGCCAAACATTCTAACTATAAGTAAGAAGGGTGGATACTTTGTTTTAGATTTATACATGGATATATTAGCATTATCAATCTCGGTCACCTTATTAGGTTTCTTTGACAAATATTTGAGCAATAGATCCCTTTTTTATATGATTTGTCTCAATTCATGCAAGGTAATATTAGCTTTGATTTTCTTCATGTCTTCTAAAATGTTATAACTAGTCCTATTGCAAGCATCAATACAAGGCTTAGGATTACTTCCCTTTAGAGGCTTTGGATTATTATCTAAAGTGGTATCCAAAGGAGTACCAAAGTTGTTTGGAGGAGAAGAAGTAGTCAAAGGCTGCCTCTATTCTCTATTCCTCAGAGGGTGTGTCTTCTTCAATAACTATTGGAAGGCATGGACTTCTTCAGGAACATCATCTAGCTCATTGTCTTCTTGATATGGGAAATCAAACATTTATACCATGAAGGTCTAGTCAATAGGTTTGGATGCTAAATTTATTGAACCATTGTCTTTGTTAGGCACTACCTCAAAGTTGTCTAACTCTTCTTGAAAATCCTCAAAACCTTTATATAACTCAATGAAATCAATCTCACCATGCTTAGTAGTATAATGGACTCTAAAATAATTAGGGAAAGTAATGTCAATGAGATTAATATCCATAGTATTCTCTTTAGTAGATGGTTCATTATTCTTATTGTTTTGGAAACTATCATTATTGAACCTATCATTGGGTCTATTGAATCTTTGAAAAGAGAAGTTCCTACCAAAAGTTTCCCTAGTATTACCAACATATTTTTACATTTGAAAGAAGTTAGTGCTCAATTTTTGGACCTTTTTCGAATAGACTCATTCTCACTTTTGGGGGTTTTTGAATAATGGACTTGGTTGTTATTGGCACTAGTGCTGGTACCAAGGTCCTTTGATCAATTGCATTAAATCCATTATTAGCAGGGTGGTTCAAGAACCCTAAAATTTGGTTAGGTGTATCATGTCTTAGAGGCAACTAGTTCAGATATGGGAGCTAGTTAAGATCAAACACATTTTAGTTATTATTGGGAAAGGCATTCAAGGTAGGCATATGTGGATTGATGCTAGGAATAGAGTAAGCCATCTGACCCTAGGGTTGTATTTGGTCATTAATGATCATAACCTCAACATAAGCTAAATCTAAGATGTTCATTGGACCTACAACTCTCTTTATGAATAAAGAGGTCATGGGATTAAGAGCATCTTTATATATTTATAAGGCCAAGCCCTGATCAAGCTTATAAGGGTCAATGGTTTTGTTGTACATATTTTGGAACCTTACATTGAAAGATCTTATGGGTTCATTAGCATCCCTTTTTAGGATGGTAAATTACTGGTATAGGACATAAGGGCTGATGATCTTACTGAATTGGTTAATGAAGATGTTATTAAACTCATTCAAAGTGGTGATGTTGTCATTAGATAGGTTTAAGAATCACTCATATGCAACATATTTAACTGTAAAAGGGAAAAAACTACATGTTACATCCTCATGAACTACATTTAATAGTCTTAATATAGCCTTAAATGATTTATCATGTTCTTCTATTATTACTATAACACTAGGACTAAAAGTTGACAAATAATTTTTAGGATTCCAAGGGAGGTCATGAATTTCACCTTGTACATTGATAGGAGAACTTCCCAATCAAGCCATACATTAATGAAGGTTGAAGGTAAGAGTACTTTGGAGTGGTAAAGCTGGAAATATTTTGAATGCTTATGTCTACATTTGTCCCTTTTGGATTTCCTATGGACTTCCAATTCAAGATGAGGCTCTCTTATTTCTGAATGTGATCTAGTCCAAATTTTAGACAATTCCAGCTTGAGAACTTTGGATCCTATTTGAAATACAATGTGTCAAACCAACCTTTACAAAGAACAAGACTCATATTTGCACATTAAGCTAATTTTGTAAATATATATGTGAAGAACAACAAATATGATCTATATTTACAAGTCTAAGCTCAAATGAACCTAGATTTGTGAAAGATTTACCAATATTTGATCAAAACAATCTATTATAACCTTAAATACTATGAATTATTAGGTCTTAAGCTACCTTTACCATAATTAAGCATCCAACCTCAAAGATATTTGATCTTTTCCTAAAATAAGTACAAAGAGGGTCAAAGACCAAAAATATCAGTGATATTTACATTGTTGAGCAAATAATTATGTAAAAGTGCAAAGATAACACCAATCTTAGATCAAAACAAAATAAGACTAACACAAATTCAATAAATCAACTCTCCTTCTAGCACCAATAGAGCTCATCATGTTGATGCCTCTATGTGTATCACATGTGCTCTTAGTGTTTAATAACACTTCTCATTTTATAATTCTAGGAATTCATGGCATGAGTAACAGGTTTTTGGTAATCTAGTTACTATGGTGAAATAAAGATAGAGCAAATTAAACTATTCCATAAATTTATCTTGATTGGTGGATGGGAGACACCATGGTCCTTATGAATTTTGAAGTACCTACATTGATCTTAGTGAATTATGATCAAAGCTCTATACTAAGGCTAATCTAGATGAATATGTACAGTGAGATTTAAACTAAAGTGATTTGGTTAAAAAAGGAGAAAAGGGAAGGGTAGGGAAGAAAGAGAATATGTGATTGTTGATCCTTGAATCAAACATCATGACAAAATTTCAATTACAATTGAACATGCATTTAACCAGTATATAATGAAAAATAGTATAAACTCAAATCTCACTATACACTAGGCAAATCACTAAGGATAATATGAAGATGTACAAGTAATAACTGAATCTACTTTACATATTTTTTACTACATTTTAATAACATTTGCACATCCTAATGAAAAATAAATGAAACAAAGAAAATCTAAGATCATTCAACTAATCTAGCGTAATCATAAATAAGCAACTTTGTATCAAAGATGCAAATTCAACATTTATGGAAACTATTAGAATTCAAGAGTTGGAACAAGCAATTGAGAGAGAAATCATGAAATAATTGACACAAACAAACTTAGACAAACTTTTTAGTTTTCCTTGTTTATATTGATTGCTCCAAAGTATACAAGTTTTGATCAAAACTCTCTCTCTTTACAAAATAGTAGTACTACCTTTTGTAAAAGGACAAGGTAGTATACCGGTCAATTACAAGATACAAATATACAAAAGATAAGGAGAACTATCTTTTTGATAAGGTTTTAAAATACATTTTCTTTTCTAAAGTGGAATAACCTAGAGGCAAATATGCTAACAAACAATCATATGCCTTTATAAAATAATATTTCACTTTTAAAATGTTAAAAGGCTTTAGAAAATGGAATATTATTTAGTTGGTTAGTGGGCCCTATGTATGAGATCTCGCTTTCTGATGTTGAAGGATGTTCATGGCCTTTTAGTATTTCTCATTGATTAGATCCAAGTTAACAACCAGTTTTAAGAGACACTACTCCTTGTCAGTTAGCTCATTCAATTCTCTATCATTTTTAGCCATGGATTTCTTGATGCTTTTGGTCTCAATTATCATTTCTCCTACATTAAATATCATGTCCAAAATCCTACTATTGTCTACCCTAGATTGGCTTTGACTTTTACTTCTTATTTCTTGCATCACCAAAGTAGCCCTATGCTTGAACTCATCATCTTTCATGATGCCTAAGATAGTGGGTTGTGCAAGATCAGTGAGCATGGTCCCAAGGAGTTATTCAATCCTTTCTACTAGCTCCTCATCATCCTTTAGGAGTCTCTCTAGATATTTTGACCAAGCACACAAACTTTGGACTTTGTCAATAATTATTCATATAATTACATTCAAATATCCCAAACTAATTTTTCTAAACCCAAGAATCAACCCTCCAACCTGTATGTTGATTATCTCTATTATTTTATCCTCTAAATCTTTCCATCAAGCTATTAAAACCTTAGCCATTTTATTCTATTATGCCAATGCACTTTGCCTCATATTCATTGATTTCAAGGCATTAAACATGTCATAGAAGGATTCATCAAGAATTTGACCATTACTTCTGGGACTGATAGCACCACATGGGTCTATAGATTTTCCTTTTCCTTCTCCAAGTTATATATCATTTGCTTCATGCCCTTGATTCTTGATTTGATCTAAAGTTAATGAGAATTACCCAAGTTTTTTATGTCCTCCTCATAGATGGGGTATTCACCAAGTTGGTGTCCCCCAACTAGAGTTAAGCCTAAAAATGGCTCAAACTTTTGAAAGGTGAATTCCTCACCCCCAACCATGCCTTTATTGGTTATCACCCTCTCTAATCTATCTATCTCTAGATTTAATTGGACATTGGTTGATGACTCTATTATCTTAGGAGGTTTTGGGACCTCCATATTTATGTTGCTTGATGCACTTGGGGTGTCCATTTGTGTGCCACCTGATGCTCTTATGGAAACTATTCTTTATTTCTTCTTCCTTCTTCATTAAAGCCAATATCCATGGCTTGATTTCCTTATAGACATAAATGTTAACTATCTTGGTCAAGGCCCAAGAATGGGATAAGGTAGGAATCTTCTACATTTTCCCATAGACAAACCATTCAGGTATAATGGGTCCATGGATGGGGTATTCCTCACTGAACAAGTTGACCTCACTCATGGGGTGGGTTAAGATCAACTTGGGATTATTCCTCCCATCTTGGACCAATGCTAATTATACTTTTATCTTTAATAGGGGTGTTATGGGAACCATTTCTAAAGCAACTACTTTCCCCTTGTCCTATTTAACCTCCTCTATCTGGGATTGGGGTTCTTCATTTTATACCTCTTCTTCTTCTTCTAACCCATAAGATTCATCAATCACCTTAAGTGAATCCTCCAATATTTTATGTGGTTCCAAGGCAACCATATCTAGGTATTCAACTAGATACTTTGGTCTATCAGGAGGGGCTAAAGATGGTCCTTCCCCAGGTCTCTCTTCCAACTTTTCTTTTCTAGGTCCTTGTGTTATTTATGCCTGGGGTTGATGTAGTGGTTGCTTTGGAGGGGGACTTTAAGAGGGTCTAAGAAATAAGTAATATTTCATGGGCCCCATTTTTAAAATATTTCCAAGTGGATTTTCATCTCCCCTAGCCAACCTGGGCTCTAACTTGATGTTATGCTTTTTCAATCTGCCTAATGCTTCTAGGATACTAGAGGCCTTGATGTAAAATGGGTCATGGAAAGTAGGTTGGTGCTCATATGCATTATTTATGGTCTTGAAATTTATATGCTTAGAGACCACTCCATTAGGGTCCCATTGCCTCAAATCATCCTTCTGCAAGGTGAAGAAGTCCCTATGTCTGGCAATTACATTTACATGTTACCAATTTTGCAAAATAGTTTTTTTGAATGTCAATGGAAAGGGATGGGGAAGGATTTTCATCTTTTATTTGTAGAACCCATCTATACTATGAATAATTTTATAAGTAACTTCTTGTTTTGTAAGCTTGGTTGTCACATAGATGGGTAACCTGAAAGGTTGTGCCAATGTTCCTTCAATCTTGATCATTGTGCAATCAGGGTATAACCAAATGTCCCCTATTAATTCCACATATTTATTAATCGATGGGTTAAACCTACTCATGGGAATTATTATGATGGATTTCACTATGACTGGATAAAAAATCATAAATGAACTGTATGTTGTGTATGTATTTGAAAATGTGAAGTTTGGAATAATGATGGGAGACATTGGGTCTCCCATCAGGTGACCAATTCTTGATTTTAGGATCTGGGTGGAAGCTAAGAGGGCATCTAGTAGATAGGAAATCATGTAAAATTATTTGATTTTTTTCTTCTTGATTATTATAAATTGGGACTTCAAGTGGATATTAATCATCTCACCTAGTGGGGGGGTGAGTTCTTTCTCCACCATGAAGTAGACATAGGATACCCAAATTTTGTGCATATGAGTGGTAGAGGGGGTTCTATATAACCTATTCAACAAATTCATTATTATCCTAATTCCATCCTTGAATTAGATAATTGGTATTTTTCCTATGGGGTCCTAGACTACTTGGGTTCCAGTGAGCATCCATGGGGAAAGGATTATGTTCAAATTGTGCTCTCCTATCCACTTTTTGATGGTAGACAGGACTACTTGGGGTTTACACAATTTATAGTATTTTTTCAATGTCAAGGAAGAAATGTATGCTATTTTATTGAATCTACATTCATGCATAATGTAGTTATCCTCAATTTTACAATCAATAAAGAGAGGACAAAGGATGTCAATACAGTGAAGTACCTTAATCTTGGCAGTAACATAGTGTAGGCTAGCCATTTGAATGGAAAATAGGTCATTGTATTTCCTCAGAATGGTTGTATTCCTTTGTTCCTCCCTAGTCAAAGCCTACATATCCTCAATGATCCAAAATATTTCAGACTAATTCTAGCTCCCATTGTTCAAGGCTGACGTGTCTAGGTCCATGTCATTAAAAACCCTCCCCTCATTATTTGAGGTCAATTATAACTCAGTCTCATCCCTTTGTTGTTGCTTGTGAGCTACCATGGCTTTGGAAGTTGAAACTACTTACTAATGAATTGTAAGTAGCTTCTAGGTCACTTGTTCTTTTTTTATTTTGTAATTTAACTCTCCTTGTTTGATTGTGATCAATCCAAGTTTGAATTATGGATTTTATAGATGCTTAGGGCTTTCTAGATCTTTAATGGTGATGGTAATCTAGAATTAGGATCATTCTTGTCTCAGATTTGATTGAGACCTAGGCCTTTATACATTTTCCTTTTTGAGCATATAAAAACTTCAATTTTGTCATTTTATGCTTGCATGATGTCCATATAGCATCCATTTGACAACTTTCATAGCATTTTTCATAAATTCCCTAAGGAACTAGCCATTGGCTTTTGAAAATCTAACTATTTTTTCACATCATTGGATCTTTAATCATGCATAAATATGGGCTATTAATTGTGATCACAGGGCTCAAAAGTCATTGTCTCTTTTATTGGGCCTTGTGGTTATGCCACTTGGCACCTTCACATGATTCTTGAGCTCTGTGTTCTATTCATTGGACACGTTCCCTTCATGTGTCATTCCTATGGGCCTTTAGGGGCTCATTGAAAAGTCACCAACAACCACACTCCATCTATTCATCCTCTCATGATTAAAAATGGACCATTGATCTTAATTCAAATGGATACATGCGATTGGTCAGATGAACCCAAGCCTGAGCTCATTAGGCTTCCTACGCTTTGTTTGATCAATATCTATGAGAAGGTGTAGGCCTTTGATCCTGTAAAAGGGAAATAACTTTAGTCAGTGTCACTATTTAGGAGAGGACATATATTTAAATACCTTAGGCTAAGGTTTATTTCATGTTTATTAAACATGAAATAAACTTTAAGCTAAAGTGTTTATGCCTAAGTTTTTTTGGGATTTATATAAAATGGGACCATAGCTAAATATTTTAGGCTAAATATTGTATTAATAAACAAAACATATACTTGGTCTAACATCATTATGTTAAGTTCTTAGAACATGTCCAAAAAGGGTCAAAATAATATAAGGACTAAATGCTAGGTTTTGATCTAGGGTTTCATTGTATTAATAAAAATGATGAAACCTTAAGTTAAAAGCATTTGAGCTATGTTTTATGTCACAAGTACCCTTTTAAAATAAGACTTAATATAAGTCTCTAGCCTAAGGTTTATGGCATTCAAAAAAATGCAATGGAAACCTTAGGATATAGACTTAGGCTAAGTTCATTTCTTCATATATTTAGACTATGGGATCATTTTATTATTTTCAGTTCAAAGATCTCAAGTGTTTGACCATCTTTCAAGGGGTCCCATTTATTCAACAATGCGATCCATAAGGATTTAGCAACATTTCTAGAGTATATCTTATTTCTAAGCCAAATAATTGATTAGCTTAAATTGGATATTCTTGCACACATTAATGACGGCCTCATGTACATCATATTATAGTCAAGAGGATGCTAAATTTAAGTCAATAGATCACTAGGTATGATGGAATTAAAATCAATGGTCCTACATACATCAATGATGGCCTCATATATGTCAAATTAGGGTCACAAGAACATCAATTTTAAGCTCATCAAATCCTTTTGACCCATAGAACTTGGATTTGATATGTTCCATTAGATCAAACTTCATGATTCAACATAAATCATTGATCACAATTTAGGTAGATGCATGCCATTGGTTCAATTTAATGTGTGAGACCCTTTGTTATAAAGCTTCTAATGCAAGAGTGCCACATGGTAGCTCCATAGAGATTCTTGAGCTTTTTATTTTTCATCACTGTGTTCACTCCATTGGATCAAACTTCATGATGCAACACATACCGTCCAATCAATATTTGAATATTTATACTTCGCATAAGATTTATCATAAGGTTTCATTATATTAATAAATACAATGAGACCTTAGGGTAAAACTTAGGTTAAATTTATATTTGATAGTAGGGGTCTATGTTTTTTTAGTGATTACTTCACACCACTAGATCCTCAGTTTTACTAAAGCACGGTCCATCAATCTTTATCTAGGTGCTTACACCTAATTGGTCTGATGAATCAAAGCTTTGATTCTGTCGAGCTTTCTTCACTCCATTTTATCAAACTTCACAATACAATGTGGACCGTTGATCTACAAAGAGAACAGGGGCTTAAGTTAGGACATGGACAAATAAAAACTTAGGATAAATCTTTAAGACTAAGGTCCTTTTCATGTTGATAAATATGAATGGGATCTTAGGGTTAGGACTTTAGACTAGTTTATAACAAAGGGGACCATGCTAAAATAAAAGGACCCTGTGAACATAAAAATTTAGACCACATGAGAAATATAAGGAACAAAGGGGGAAAATAAAAGGAACCAAGTAGGATTTTTAGGTTAAGGTTTGGCCGTATCAAGAAACATGACCAAGCCTTAACATGAAAATTGGGCTTAAATTCAAAATATATTTGAAATATTCTTAACAAATGTGTTCACACCAATATTTGAATTTGAAATAAGGGTTCAAGCTAGGGTTTGTTGAAGGAGGGTTTTATCACATGAATCTAACTATGAGATCTAATAGACCAAAGGATACCAAAGCCTAGATAGAGATAATCTATGAATTTCAAGCATGATCCATAAGAAACTCCATGAAACCTACATTCTTAAGACATGATAGTCAACTGTTAGCAACATTAGGTAGGGTTAAAACAAAAGCATGAATAAATGGGATAATTTCATCAAGTGTGGATGATATTTAAATTCTAATGAAGTGTAGGATATCAAGATTTCAATGCTAATGTTCAAAATAATCACAAGGGTCCCCATTTTTCAAAAATGGGGGTATGTTGACTTCAAAAGTATGGTAGATTCTTTTCACTTTACCTTCATCTTAGATTATGTCTCAATTATTGTCACATGGAAATATGATTATACCATCATGTTGAGCTTAAAAAAAAAAATTGGACTAAAGTAAGGGATGTAGATTGCTTCAATATTTGAAGACTATGATTCTTTAACTCAAAATATGCCAATTTCACATACAAATCATGGAAGGCATCAATGTAGGATTGGATTTATTAGCGATATCATTTTTATAGTTGTTACTTAAAGTGTAAAGATCATAATAGACATATTCATGATAAAATTTGAATCTAAGAAGGATTCCAAGAATTTATCCCAAGTTTTCTCAGACTAATATTTTTCTGGTCTTTCTCCCATAGAGTGGATGCTTACAACCACTTACTATCATGTGAAGACACTTTAAAAAATACAATCTTGTTTTTATCATCATCAAAAAAGTCATTCATATAAAAAAATGACTCTAATTGATATCTAATAAGTGATTTTTATACATTTATATTTCATTCCCCCTCAAACATAACAATATTTCCAAAAGATCTCTCTATATTACCCTAGGAACTATTAATTTTTGAATAATCACTCAAATATCTTTGTAAATCACATATATCAATACACAACTATGTAATAATGATCATTATCATTTTAATAGAATCTTCCCAAGATTTGCATTTGCTCAACTTAATATAAACTATCTACGATTACATTTCCAATGCACACATTCTCATGTATTATATCTACTATAGTTAAATAATGTTTGACCTTAATATGATACAAATGTGTAGCATTTTGTCATGCTACTCTAAAAAATTATTACATTTTTTTATTTTACTTAATTAGTTGTACCTTCATTCAGTGTATAAGCCCATTGTTTAACAAACAAATCCACATAAAGGGCACAGTAATATCAATTAAACATATTATTCCTTCATCCATAATTAATATTATCAAATTAATATGATTGGGTTACCAAGTTAAATTTGATTCACTTCAATCATACACTAGATTATGATTCTAGAAATTGTGTGTTATGGGTCCAAAAAATATGAATCTTCCTAAGTCATTCTAAGGAAAAAATAACCCACACAAATAAATACCACAAAACCCTAAGGATAACACTCTAATGCACCTTCACCCACTCCTAGTGCAAACACAAAGAGTTAAAAACTAGATTAAGGTCTCCCATCAATCTCCGATGTTGCAGGTGTTAACAAACATAGTGAGACACACATGACATTTTGTCATATAATTGACATTCATTAAAAACAAATTTTCAATCATACATTCATTATAATGGATTAAAATAATAACTCTACATGTTAAACCCATAGGATGCAAATGGGTTTATAGGACTAAGTATAAATCAGATGGCTCTATTGATAAACATAAGGAAAGACTTGTTGCGAAAGGATATGCACAATAAAAAGGTATTGACTATGAGGAAACATTTTCACCAAATACCAAATGACACACTATTCATATGATACTTGCCTTAGTAGCACATAATGGCTAGAAAGTACATCAAATGGATGTTAAAAGTGCTTTTTTGAATGGTGATTTATAGGAAGAAGTATACATGAAAAACAAACTCAAGGTTTTGAGAAAGTGGGTGTAGAACACAAAGTGTGTAAATTGCTAAAAGCTTTTTATGGGCTCAAATAAGCACCCATGTCTAGGTATGAGAAAATGGATTCATACTTGAAGACTATTGGCTTTCAATGTAGTAAATCCAATGACACTCTCAATTTTTTAGTGCAGAGTAAGAAATTGGTGATTCTTGTTCTCTATGTCGATGACTTGTTTATCATAGGCAATGATGAAAACCATAACAAGTCTATGAAGAAGGAATTAAAATATGGGTTTAAGATGATAGATCTTGGACTTATTCACTACTATCTTGGCATAAAAGTAACTCAAAAATAGCATAGTATTTTTATTTCACAAACTAGGTATATTTCTGAGTTATTAAATAGGTTTGGCATGAGTGAATTCAAACCTACCCTCACCCCCATGGAAATTAACTTGAAATTATCTAAGGATGATGATAGTGCCTTTTTTGATGGCACCATATATAGATAATTAGTGGGACGTTTGATATATTTGATGACTACTAAGCCTAATATATCGTTTTCAGTTATAATTTTGTCCAGATTTATGCATGAGCCTAGAGAAATTCATTGGCATGCAACAAAAAGAGTACTTCATTACCTTCAGGGAATGAAAACATATGGACTTGAGTATCACTACAAAAATAACTTCAAACCTTTTGGGTATTATGATGCATATTTTGACAAATGTGTGGATGACAGAGTATCTACAAAAAGATACACTATGCATATGGGTTTAGATATCATTTCTTGGTGTTGTAAGAAGAAAGATATAGTGGAAAATTCATCATTAAAATCAAAGTATGTTTTAGTATGAGATGTTTCTATAGAAATTATTTACTTACGATGCATTCTTAAAGATCTTCAGGTTTCTCAGATTGTTCCTACATAGTTATACATTGATAATTAGAGTACAATAAAGATGTCTAAGAATCTAATATTTCATTCCAAACCAAAACATATGGATGTCAAATATCATTATCTACAACTTCTGGTGGCAAAAAAAACACTTGATCCAATATATTGCCCAACTACTGATCAGACAACTGACATTTTCACAAAACCCCTTGATAGAATGAAATTTGAAAAATTTAGAAAAATGCTTGGCATGTGTCCAAAGAACTGACTTTAGATCATGGAGGGTTTGTTAGGACTTGTTCCAAAGTCTTAACTTAGCTTAGGATTTTGGTAATTTTATTTTAAATAATAAATTTAAATAGGGCATGCTTCTTTTTATAAAGACACCCCATAAATAAATTAACTTAGTTTTATTTGTTTAGTTCTATGTTTTGTGTTATATAATTAAAACTACCTTTCAGGTGGAATTTCTGTGAGAGTTGGCTAATGTTTTTATCGATATGTGGTGAAAACCTATAAATATATGTTTTTCAATGTAAAAGGATTAACGGCATATTGACACCCTTTTTATGTACTTTTTTAATTTTGATTAATAAAATACTTATGGACCCACCTCAATGGGCACAAGATTTATCGTAGGTGATTTTGTTTGATTAACTCTTTAGGAGTGTTATCAAAATCATTAAATGCACACAATTTCCAATAGTAATACATCCCAAAATAATGCATCACATAATTGATGCATCATAACATATCAAAGACTCCTTTACATATTTTTAATGCCATTGTAATCCTCATTCCAAACATTTTATTACTTGTCCATACAAGGTACATAAATGACCATGATTAAACTAAAAAAATGTGAAATACAAATATTAAAAATCAAGATCTAGAATTAAGTATGTTGAAGTTACGTAATAATCTAAAACCTTATGCTCAACATAGGTTACTACCATATTATCACAATGATTTGTGGTGAAATTCAACTTCAACAAGAGCCACTAAAATAAATCTATCAAAATATGATTACAAAAAAGAACCCAAACTTGTGGTGATGTAAATAATAAATTTGATGCTTGAAAACATAACAAAAATTATCAAAATTAAAAAATACTTCACCAAAAATTATAATCAACTACCTCTTCATGTTTTTGGTTGATTTAAGATTATGTGTGGACTCAAATGTTTATGCATCACTTTTGCTTTTTGCTTATTCTCTGTATTATTATTTTTATCTTAAAACCCTCAAATTTAATTGTTTTAATCAATGGGATGAAGTCATATTAATTATTTTCATATTTGGTGTATTTTCAATAAACTAATTTTATAATATCTAAAACAATAATACATGTACATGTTTTAAGCATTATTTATTATTGAAAAAAAATATTGAAAATAAATATGATCACACATATCATCTTGATAGATGTAGTTTTCATCTTAGTTCAATTACTTAGTCTTTACTGACAAATACAAAATAAATTTCAATAATTATTATTGAAAGTAACCATTACATGGTTCTTGTTTTCCAAATCATCTCAACAAATATAAGTGATTGGTATTTTTCACATATTAAATATATCATAAGATTATACTCTAGAGAAATAGTTTATTTAATTTCATATTTTATTCATGAAAATAATCCTTACAATCACATGAAACAAACTTCTATGGTGTACACATTTAAGACCTTATCAAGATCACCATAGAAACATATGCAAATAATATTTATTTTTATTTTTATTTTTATATATTTATTACAATTAATAGTAATGTTGGCATCATTTGTTGTATAACTCTTGATTCAATAAAATAAATTGGGAGATGATAAAAAGTGCATTGCTCATGTTATTTTTTATTCCATGCCATGCTTGACATTTTTTATTTATTTTAACATGTATTTTTGATTATATACCTTTGAAAGTTAAAATTAAATCATTAATTTTTTTTTTTTGGGGGGGGATGAGGAAGGAAGGAGGATTAACTCTTTATTTATTCATTTTTTTACAGTTCATTTTCAATTTAGGTGAATATAAATTTATACAACATAGCAAAATATATTACATATATGATAGGCCTTACACATTTCATCTAATTTAAAATAACTAGGATAGAGGTTGTTAGAATATTATTTTAAATATTTTGGGTTATTGACTAAGGTATATTATTCGTGCACTTTGGTTAGTTGTTTTAACCACTTGGATTAATAGGTTAGTTTATTTTTATGGGCTTAGCTATTTTACACTATATGATACTTGTGAATTCTCCCACCCTCTATTTTTTTTATGGATATTTTACCTATTAAATAGGCCTCTCATGTATTGTTTAGTACATTAGCTAATTAAATTTCTTAATCTCTTTGTTGAATCTAATATGGTATCAGAGCTTACAATATAGGAAGCTTGGGAGGGAACCTGTAGATTAAGAGAGGAATGGTCTTGTTAGACAAGAGAATGAAGCACCTAGTGGAGAGACGTGAAGAGAATTTTTTTTCTTGTGACCAATAGGAAAGCTAGTAATTAGGAGAGAAGCATCCAAAGACTTGTCTTAGAAAAGGAAAAATGATAGGAGGCAGCAAGAGGCTCACAAGTCTATTTTTATTTTTCTTATGTTTTTTAGGTGTTCATTTCTGTTCAATTTGAAAAGTGACCATATTTTCATTTGGTCACTATTTTTGGCCAGTGAGAGATCTAAAAAAAATTATTTTTTGAGAGGAGATGATAGGAACTGATGAAATTCAATTTGGCTGAGTATTTCTCCCAAAATATGCATCTGAAGTAAGGTAGGTAGGCCAATTTTTTTTGGATGATTATTTAAAAAAAAAATTAATCTAAAGTTTTATTGTTTCAATTAATTTTAATTTTTAATGAAATAATTCAAAACTTTAGCTTATAAGGGTTATTAGGTACCTACTAGTGATTAATTATCTTGAAAAAGTTTTATAAGCTGAAAATTTCACTGTTTTATAGGTTTTTAATTTGAATGTAGGTGGAAAATGATTTTTTTTTAATTGGAATTGTATATCTCTAGATAAAATTATTTTTGTCTATTTTTTGGTGTTTTTAAAAACAAAAAATTTAAAATTTCCCAAATAGTGTGGTGTTTTTTGCTAAAAATTAGAGGTATTGACCACTTTATGATTTGAATTTGTGGGTAGGAGGAATTTTGTGTAAAGTCATTATAGTTTTTTTGGTATATTCATTTTTAAAAAAAAATAGGTCAAAATAGCTAGTTTACAACACCTCTTATTTCCAGATTCACAAAAATTAATAGGCAAACATTTTAATTTATGGAATCATAAGGTTTTGACAATATGTGAATATAAAAATCTTGATCAAATAGTGATCGATAAAGAGCAATGGCTTGCCACTAGTTATGATGACTATGATAAACTTCATTAGGAGGTTTATATGTTGTTAAAACTATCAGTAGCAGATAATCTAATCTTAGAGGTCATAAATGTGACCATAGCATTAGATATATGGAAAAATATAACTTCAAAATATCAGGCTTCTAAAGTTGGTAGGATATTATATTTGAAGAATTTATTGTTTTCCACTAAGATATAGGAAGGTGGATCCATTTCTAAGTTTTTATTATAGATCAAGGACATCAGTGATCAGTTGAGGCTATGTAGAAGCCTATTGATGAGCGAGATTTGATTGCTATGGTTATGTAGAATCTTTCACCTTCATTTGAGTCATTTGTGGAGTCCTTACACATGATTACTGAGACATAGACTTTAGAATTTAAAAAAAAATCCACATTGTTATTGCAGAAGGAGAGACGACAGGAGCAGATAGTGTTGTCTGCATTTACTTTTATAGAGAGTGCATTATTCATCAAGGGAAAGGGTAAGTAGTTTGGTAAAACTATTAGTTTTCCTATAGAGACTTCATAAGTAAGTAGTTCTAATAAGAGATCTAAGTGAAAATGTTTTTGCTGTAAGAAGCCTAGTCACCTTAAGAAAGATTGCAAGAAAAGATAATAGGATATAACTAACCCTAGAAAGAAAGCTCATCATGTGAATGTAGTTGAAGGTGAAAGTGAGGAATCATCTCTTGATTTTTCATTCATAGCCTCCAGTGGTAATTCTATGGTGGATCAAGCTTGGTACTTTGATTCAAGGGTATATCGCCATTATACATGCCATAAGGACTGGTATGTGGATTTTGCTAAAAATAATAGTAGTGGTGAATATTAATATTTAAGAGATGGTAAAAACTTAATTTGTGAAAGGATATGGTAATGCTTAGATCAGATTTGATGGTATTATTTGGTATACATTTAAGAATGCTAGGTATGTGCCATATATGAATAAAAATTTGTTTTTTATTAATGAGATCACTAGAAACTCTAATTTTGTTATATATTTTTAAGGACAACAATGTTAAGTCACTACCAGAGATAACAAGATTATTGTTGTTGGGATTGGTGTAAAAGGCTTGTATAAGCTTATAGATCCACGAAGGGCAAAGGAAAGTGCACATGCAGCAGTTGATATCACAAGTTCACTATGGCATGAAAGGTATGGGCATTTGAATTTGTAGTGTTTGAGTACACCGAGCAAGACTAAGATGGTTAAGGGGATTCTTTCTATTCAGGATAGTCATCATGTATTTACTGGATGTCAATTAGGAAAACAAGCTAGACATTCATTTGATTTTGGTAAAGCTTAGAGGGTTAAGGAAGTGTTTTAACTTGTTCATGTGGATTTGCAAGGTCCAATGAAAACACCTAACTTGACTGGAGATCAATATTTTCTATTGTTGGTCGATGATTTATCTAAGAAAAAGTGGGTATACTTTCTAGTGAAGAAATCTAATTGCTTTTCTAACTTCATATCTTGGAAATTTATGGTTGAGAAAAAGGTGAGATGACCAGTGAAAAATCTCAGAATGGATAATGGGGGTGATTTTACCTCAAATAAATTCAAGGATTTTTATGCCACTTAAGGCATACACAGATATTATTCTACCCCTTAAACTCTGCAACAAAATAGAGTTGTGGAAAGGAGGAATAAGACAATGATAGATATGGTTCATTGTATGGTCCAAATCAAAAATGTCCCATATAAGTATTGGGTAGAAGTAGTGAATATGGTGGTGTACATCCTCAATATAAGTCCTACAAAATCTTTGGATAATATAACTCCAGAGGAGGCTTGGTTAGGTAGAACTCCAGATGTAAGTGATTTTTAAATTTTTAGTTGTGTGGCTTTTGCACTTATTCCTAGTCAAAAGAGAAGTAACTTGGATGCTAAAATCAAATCATATATGTTTGATGGATACAGTGAGCAGTTAAAGGCCTATAGATTACTTGATATTTATGCTAACAATTTTTTGGTAAATAGAGATGTCATAGTAAATGAACATGTCATACATCATAGCAACTGATATAGTTTTAGATATTGAGTCATTTTTTACTTCTAATGATTCTATTATAAGTTGTAATGTGGAAGTTAAGAAGGATTCTATTTCATCAGTAGATTCACATTCCATGGAGGCAATTGATGCAAATCATTGTGAGGTTCCACTAGTACATTGTGAGGTTCCATCTTCACATCAGGAACAACCAAAGAAACCAAAGTGGTACACTACCATAATGGAAGCATTAAAGGAAGGATATATTCAAGGTATGGAAGATAAAAAGTTTAGATTAGGAAAAAAAATTGGTAATAGAGGTGAGCATGTTAATTTTGCTTTAAAAATTACAGTTTCACATGCATTTGAGCCTAATTCATTTTTGGAGGCCAAAGGGAATCCTGAGTGGGAATCAACCATGTAAGAGGGATATGATTCCTTGATGAAAAAAATACTTGGGAGCTAGCAAAGCTTTCACCAAGAAAGATATCCATTAGTTATAACTGGATTTATAAAGTAAAGTGTAATGTAGATGGTTCCTTATATAAATATAAGGCTAGACTTATGGAAATAGGTTATGCACAAGAAGAAGGGATTAAATATAAGGAGACTTTTGATCCTACTACTAAGATGGTAACATTTCATTTGATTCTTGATATTGTTGCTCAGTTTGGATGGAAAGTGCACAAAATGGATGTCAAGAGTGCCTTCTTGAATGGCGATCTATAGGAGGAGGTCTACTGTCACAGCCATAGGGATTTAAAGTACTTGGTAAGGAACATCTGGTCTGTAGGTTGATTAATTCCTTGCATAGGCTTAAGTAGGATCCTTGAGCATAGTAAATGAAGATAGATTCATACCTTAGGGAGTCTAGTTTTTAAAGGTGTAATTTTGAATCAACTCTCTATGTAAAGGTTTTTGGTGATGATATCATGATTATCATTGTATATGTTCATCTTATAGCCATCATTGGGAGAGGTGCTAGTCTTATTCAATAGATGAATGCTGATATTTATTATACTTTTGACATGATAGACTTAGGACTAATACAATATTATTTAGGTGTAGAGCTTTGGCAAGGTAATTTTGCTATATTCATGTCATAGAATAAGTATGTCAAATCATTGATGGAAAGGTTTAGAATGATGGATTATAATCCAACTCTCACACTAATGGAATTTGGAGCTAAAATTTCAACTGACACTACTTCACAACTGGTCAATGAAATAGTGTATCAGCAACTAGTGGGTAGTCTCATTTAACTCACCATCACTAGACCAGATATTTGTTTTGAAGTGAGTTTTCTATCTCGCTTTATTTCTAAACCATAGTAAGTACATTGGTTAGACATAAAATGGGTATTAAGATATGTCAAAGGTACTCTTGAATTTGGCATATTGTATAAGAAGTTTGTAGATTTTAAGCTTTCAGGATATTCTAACTCTGATTGGGCAAGTTCAATGGATTCAAGAAAATCTACAACGTATGTATTCATTCTTGGTTTAGTAGTTTTTCCATGGCAAAGCAAACTAAAAACTATAGTGGCATTATCTTCGATAGCATCAGAGTATAAAGTTATGGTCAGTACAGGTTGTGAAACTATATGGATAAAGAAAATCTTGGAGGATCTTCAGTTCGAGTCATCAAAACCTACTCTATTTTTTTGTGACAACTAGAGTGTTCTAAAGATGGTGAATAAACTAGTATTCCATACCATGACCAAACACATTGAGGTTCACCATCATTACATCCAATAGTTGGTTATGAATGAAGACATCAGTCTCTTCTGTTACCCCACTATAGAGCAACCAACTGATATAATGACCAAACCACTTGGCACAGTTAAGTTCACAACATTCAATATAAACTTGGTCTTGTTTCTAGTTTTGTCATTAAGGAAGGTTGTTAGCATATTATTGTAAATACCTTAGGTTATTGACTAAAGGATATTATCTATGCACTTTGGTTAGTTGTTTTAACCACTTGGGTTAATAGGTTAGTTTATTTTTATGGGCTTAGATATTTTACGCTACCTGATTCTTGTGGTTGATTCTACCCCCTATTTTCTTAGGGGACTCGTTTTCCTTTTTAATAGGCCTCTCATGTATTGTTTAGTATAGGTTAATTACATTTCTCAATCTCTTTGTTGAATCTAATAGAGGCCTTATGTACTAGGTAGAGTTTAGTCTTATGTGGAGAGCATGACATTTCGTAAATATAAATGTAAAAAAAACAATTGTGGTCTAGGTGTAACTCATAAATTTCCATGCTTAGAAAAAGGATCATATATAATGAAAGAAAAAATCTATTTAATGCATAGTGATATCATTAGCCTATTTTCTACTCCTTTTATAGGATCAAAATACATACTAACTTTTATAGATGATTTGTTAATAAAAATTGAAGTTCATTTTCTTAAAATAAAAATTATGTTTTAAAAAAAAAAATTAAGATATTTAAAACCTCAATAGAAAATAGAAAATAGAAAATAAAAGTGATAATAAATTTAAAATTCTTAAAAAAAAAATAATGAAAGAAATATATTTTTAAAAAATTCAAATTTTTCTAACAATACATATATTAAAAGGAAATTAATAGTTTAATAAATACATGAACAAAATTGGATTGCATAAAGAAAAAATAAAATCTTAACAAAAATGCCATGTGCGTGCTTAAAACAAATGATATACTTGATTACTGTGGGTTAAAACAATAATTATTAGTATATATATACTAAATAGGTATGCTACCAAATTTGTAATAAATATGACATCTCACGAATCATGGTATGGTAATAAAGCATCAATCAAATATTTTATAGTATTTAAATGTGATGTTTATGGTCATGTGTAGGACGAATTAAGGAAGAAACTTCATAATAAATATAATAAATATATTTTCTTTAGTGGTGGTGAATTGTTTAATGGCTACCTTAGACTAAAAATGTTATTACCAGAAGAGATGTTTTATTTATTGAAATTATTCATAAGGAACCTTCTACTTTTGAATTAATTTAAGAAGTTGAAAACATAGAGAAAGAAGAAAACAATTAGATTAAACTAATCTCCTCAAGAAAATAAAATGTCTTAAATTTTTTATCAAAGAATAAGAAAATTAAAGATAAGGATTATCTTGTTAATTATGCCTTTATGACTAGAAGTAAATGATCCCCAATATTATAAAAAAAGAAAGAAAGAAAGAAAAGAATGGAAAGATATAATACAAGGAGAGTATAACTCATTGATGACAAATAAAATAAGGAAAATGATAGAAGTTTCAGAATATAAAACTTATGTTGATATTAAATGGGTATATAATATAAATTTTAAATATAATAAATTTATTGAAAAATTTAAATTATGATTTGTAGTAAAGGGTTATTTTTAAAATTAAGGAATCGATGATGTAGAAAAAATATGTCAATTTTTGGAGGTCATAACTTTTGATACGTAGTTACGTTTGAGCTCTTCCACATGTTAAAATGACTGTCTCAAAAATTTCTCTATTGTTGTAAGCCGTCATTTCTACTGATAAGTATTTATATTTTTCAGATGCCATACATAATTATTTGAGGGTACAAAATTACCATTTAATGAGTTTTTTGAGAATTTTCTATTTTTAGAAATTATATATTTTTAGCACTGGATGTTAACTTTAGTTAAAATTTGTCTAATAGGATAATTTTAGTGTTTAGAATATTTTAGGAGATTTTTAGAGTTGCCCGCACTTGCATATGAAACTTATTAAAAATAACAACTATTAAAAATAGAAGTTTTTTTTAGATTTTAGTTTTTTCATTATTTTGTATGTCAACTCTAATTCGGAGTTGAGGCCTATTTAAACATGGTTTAAGTTATAATTATTTCAAGTCATTCAATATGGATCAATATAAGTTATTTTTTAGAAGCTTTGCCTATTGATATTTTCTTGGCTTGATAGTTTTTAGGTTCATTATTTGGTATCAGAGCAAGTTTGAATCTTAGAGGAGTAAGACATGATGAGAGTACGAGGAAGTATTTCATAGATTAACTAGACTATACAAGATCTATAGAGGCAAGTGGAATAATTAATCAAGGTTATCACCAATCAAAGAAGAAGATAAGGTGGTGATGAGGAGGACATAGATCATGATGAAGGAATTCAACAAGAGCAACCACCATCGATGGAAGAGAGGATGGTTCAAGATTTAAAAAGAACAAATGAAAGAATAAAAGTTGATGTTCCAGATTATGGAGGCAATTTAAAACTAGAGGATTTGATAGGTTGGATGAATAGCATGGAAAAAAAATTCAAGTGGAAGACTATGAGAGAAGATAAAGCTTGCATGCATGAAATTGAAAGGTCATGTAATGATTTGGTGGGATCACCTATAGAAAGAGAGATAGATAAAAGGTAAAGAGAATATTAATAAGTGAAAAAGATGGAGAAAAAGTTGAGAGATAAATTTCTCCCTGTAGATTATGCACAAACCCTATATAGAACATTTTTGAAGTTGGGGCAAAAAGATCATGGTATACAAGAGTATACATATGAATTTTATAAACTTTCCATATGAGTGGATCATGTTGAAACATAAGAGAATATGGATGCAAGGTATGTAAATGGTTTAAAATTTACTATTCAAGATGAATTAAGCATGCATAGAATACATTACATAGAGAAGGCTTATCAATTAGCTTTGAAAGTAGAAGAAAAACAAAATAGATAGGATTTTAGAAGAACATCTCTTGGTCTAAGAAGAGGAATATTCCATCTAATAAGGGGATGAGGTGGATTTAATACCACTAGAGGTGGGTCTAATAATAATAGAGATGAATCATTGCATGGTGTAGAAAGACAAGATGAGAATAGGCAAGGATTTCAATACCAATAAAGAGGAAGAGGGTTTTAGAGAGCATGAGGTTATGGTGGTGTTATAGGATGGTTTAAAAATTAGTGCATATCTTATATTTTGAGTGTCCTCACTATCAAGATCAAAAAAAGAGGCAAGAGGATTGCCCAAGAGTGAATCTAGTTGAGGTTGAGAGAGAAGAGAAAAATACTAAAATTCCACTAGAAGATGTTGGAGAGAATATCATGATGAAAAGAATAATAATTTCTTTAAGGAAAGAACAAGTACAAAATAAAGAAAGTGGTGATACATGGCTACAATAAAATATTTTTTGAATAAGATGTACTTCAGATGGGAAGGTATGTAAAGTAATTATAGGCAGTGGTAGTTGTGAAAATATGGTTTCTAATGAAATAATAGAGAAACTAAATTTACAATGTGAAAAAAATCTCAATCCTTATTAAATTTCATGGTTACAAAAAGGGAATGAGGTTATAGTAGATAAAAGGTGTTTAATCAAGTTTTCTATAGGAAAAATTTATGATGATGAAATATGGTGTGATGTTATTCTGAGGGATGTATGTCATTTGTTATTGGGGAGGACATGGCAATTTGAAAAAAAAATAATTCATGATGGAGCAATGAACACATTATTTTTTTGGAAAGGTGATGTAAAGGTAGTTTTTCACCTCTTAAAGAGGAAGAGAAGGTAGAAAGCATGTTCTCTAATAAAGAGTTTATCCCAAGTATGAAGGTGGTAGTTTGTTATGTATTAGTAGTAAAAAATTAAGATGAATAAATGATGCAAATACCAATAGAAACAATAAGAGTGTTGAAAGAATATGCAGATATTATGCCTGATGAGTTACCAGATGGTTTACCACCATAGAGAGATATTCAATATCACATTGATTTGATTCCAAGATCAGTTCTACCTAATCAAGCAGCTTATAGGATGAGTCTAATAGAATATGTAAAATTAAAAAAACATGTTTCTAAATTGCTAAGAAATAAGGTGATAAGGGAGAGTATGAGTCCATCTGCAACACCAACATTTCTAAATCTAATGAAAGATGGAGGATGGAGAATGTTTGTGGATAGTAGAGCAATTAATAAAATTACAATCAAGTATAGATTTCTTATACCTTGTTTACATGATATGATGGATGTCCTTTCAATATAAAAATATTTTACCAAGATTGATCTAAGAAGTGGTTATTATCAAATTCAAATTTGTGAAGATGAGTGGAAAATTGCATTCAAAACTAAGGAGGGCTTATATTAGTGGATGGTGATGTCCTTCAGATTATCTAATGCACCTACAACATTTATGAGGATGATGAATATAGTGCTATGAGAATATATTAGTAAGTTTGTGGTTGTTTATTTTGATGATATTTTGATATTCAGTAAAACTAAAGAAGAACACTTACATCATTTAAGAATGGTACTAGATTTGTTAAGAAAGGAGAAGTTGTATGCAAATTTGAAGAAGTGCAGGTTTATGTAGAAGAATTTGGTATTTTGAGGATTTGTAGTTTCAACAGATGGGGTGAGAATGGATGAAGAAAATATAAAGGAAATTGTTGAGTAGCCTATTCTAAAAAACATTACAAAGGTAAGAAGTCTCCATGGTTTAACAATTTTTTACAAAAAATTTATTAAAAAATTTAGTAGTATTATGGCACCAATAATAGATTGCATGAGAGGAAAGAAATTTGCATGAACTAGAGCACCCATAGAAAGCTTTGAATTTTTCAAGAAGAAGATTACAAAAAGACCAATTTTAGCATAACCAGATTTTAATAAATTTTTTGAAGTTGATTATGATGCTTCATTTATGGGAATTGGTGCTATGTTGAGTCAAGAAAGAAAGACAATACCATATTTCAATAATAAATTGAGTGAAGTAAGACTAAAGTAATATACATATGATCTTGAACTTTATACAATTGTACAAACATTAAGACATTGGAGGCATTATCTGGTGCCTAGAGAGTTTATCTTATTTACAGATCATGAGACTTTGAAGTATGTGAATATAAAAAATGGTTGAATAGTAGGCATGAAAAATGGGTATATATTTTATAGAGATATATTTTTGTGTTGAAACATAAACCAAAAAAATAGAATCAGGGAGTTGATGAATTGAGTATGAGAGTAGAATTATTAACTACTATGGTGAGTGAAGTAGTTGGATTTGAAGATATCAAATAGTTATATAATATTGATCTGTATTTTGGAAAGGTTGTTGAGTAGTGTAGGAATCCACTAACAGATGGGACAAATGCTATTCATGATGAGTATCTTATACAAGAAGGTTATCTCTTCAAAGGAAAAAAAATTATGCATTCTAGTTGGGTATCTACGAGACAATATAATAATAGAATTACATAGTAGAGGTTTGGATGAACATTTTAGTAAGACAAAGACAATAGCTTTGGTGGAGGAAAAGTATTTTTAGCCAAAAATGAAGAGAGATGTGACAAGGTATGTTTCAAAGTGAAGGATATGTCAGGTGGCTACAATAAATGCAAAAAATACTAGATTATGCATGCCATTACTAGTTCCAAAAGGACCATGGATAAATATGAGTATGAATTTTGCATTGGGATTACCAAAAACACAAAGAGGTAATGATTTAATTTTTATTGTGGTAGACAAATTTTATAAAATAGTTCATTTAATTAAATGTAAGAAAAATAATGATGCCATTAGAGTTACATAATTATTTTTAAAGGATATTGTGAGATTGTATGCTGTTCTAAAAAATATTACTTCAAATAGGAACATAATTTCTAATTAATATTTGAAAGACTCTATGGAAGAATATGGGTACTTAACTAAAATTTAGTAGTTCATATCACCCACAAAAAAATAGATAAACAGAAGTTGTGAATAAGATTTTGAGAAATTTGTTGAGATGCATAATTGGAAAGAATCCCAAGCAATGGGACTTGGCTTTACCATAAGTTAAGTTTGCATATCAAATTTTAGTTAATAGATCAACATAAAAATCACTATTTCAAATATTTTATGGGAAAAATCCTATGAGTATTTTAGATTTTGTACAATTACCAATTGAGAATTGAATTAGTGATGATGCAAAAGCATTTGTAAATCATAGGCAATAGTTGCAAGGAGTAAGAAGAATGTTGCAAGAAAGTAATGAGAAATATAAAGTATTAGGAGATGTCAGAAGAAGATACAAGATATTTGAATAAGGAGATTTGGTAATGGTTTACTTGAGGAAAGAAATATTTACAAAAGGCACATACAAGTTGAAGTACAAGAAAATTGGTCCATGTAGAATTGTGAAGAAAATCAATGATAATGCTTATAAGGTGAATTTACCATAAAATTTTGATTCTCTAGTATTTAATGTTTAAAATTTATATAAATTCCATGGAGAAGATGGTGAAGATGATGAATATGACAAAGTAAATTAGTAACAGTAGGTTCCAAAGAAGAAGAAAGAAAATATAGTGTAGGTTTTGGATATGAAGGTATTGATCATAATGCAAGGGAATTATAAAAGGTATTTGGTCTAGTGAGAAAGATTGCATAAAAAATATAACATCTAGATTATAGAATAGGAGATGAAAAATATTGACAAAGAAAATTGGCAACAATACAATTAGGGTAACTCATAGAAGCTGAGTTGTTTTCAACAAGAGGAGAATGATGCAGAAAAAATAGACCAACTTGTAAAGGCCATAACTTTTGATCCATAGCTCCATTTGAGCTCTTCCACATGCCAAAATAACTATCTCAAAAATATCATTGCTTAATTAATCCATGATTTCTTCTTAAATATGTTGTTTATATTTTTTGGAGGTCATACGTGATCATCTGAGGGTCTGAAATTACTATTTAATAATTTTTTTAGAAATTTTTTATTTTTATAAATTATATATTTTTAGGGATAAACATTAAATTTAGTTAAAATTCATTCAATAAGATAATTTTAGTGTTTAAAGTATTTCAAAAAAAATTAGAGCTACACACGCCTACATGTGAAACTTACTAAAAATAACCGTTATTAAAAATAGATTTTTTTTAGATTTTATTTTTTTGAATTTTTGCATGTGAACTCTAATTATGAGTTGAGGATTATTTAAACATGGTTTAGGTTGTAATTATTTAAATTCATTAAATAAAAATCAATACAAGTTATTTATTAGAAGCTTTACCTATTGGTATTATCTTGTCTTGATAGTTTTTGGGTTCATTATCTAGTATCAAAACAAGTTGGAATCTTGAAGCAGTAAGACATGATGAGAAAATGAGAAGGTATTGTATAGATGAACCAGATTATTTAAGAGATACAAAATCAAATAGAATAATTAACTGAGGTTATCACCAATCAGAGAAGAAGACAAGGTGATGATGAGGAAGACATAGATCATGATGAAGAAGTTCAACAAAATGAAGAATAATAAGAGAAGTTATCATCAATGGAAGAGAGGATGGTTCAAAATTTATAAGGAAGAAATGAAGGAATAAAGGTTGATGTTCTAGATTATAGAGGCAGTTTAAAACCAAAAGAGTTGATAGATTGGATGAATAGCACGAAGATTTTTTTTGAGTGGTAGATTATGAGAAAAGATAAGAAGGTAAAGTTTGCATGCACAAAATTGAAAGGTCATCCAATGATCTAGTGTGATCACTTGCAAAAAGAGAGATAGAGAAAAGGCAAAGAAAATATTAATAAGTGAAAAAAGATGGAGAAAAAACTGAGAGAAAAATTTCTTCTTATGGATTATGCATAAACCCTATACATAATATTTCAAAATTTGAGGAAAAAAGATCACAATATACAAGGGTATATAGATAAGTTTTATAAGATTTCCATACGATTGGAGCATGATGAAACAAAAGATCAGATGGATGTAAGGTATGTAAATGGTTTGAAATTTACTATTCAAGATGAATTAAGCATGCATAGAATACTTTTCATGGAAGAGGCTTATCAATTAGCTTCAAAAGCAAAAGAAAAACAAAATAAATAAAATTTTAGAACATATCTTGGTCCAAGAAGAGGCACATCCCCTCCAATAAGGGGATGAGGTGGGTTTAATACCACTAGAGGTGGGTTTAATACCACCATAGGTGGGTCTAATAATAATAGAGGTTAATCATCACATGGTGCAAAAAAGCAAGTTGAGAATAGACAAGGGTTTCAATACCACCAAAGAGGAAGAGGGTTTTAGAGAGGATGAGGTTATGGTGATGCCATAAGATGGTTTAAAAATTGGTATAGATTAGGTTTGTTATAGAAGTGGAGAAGAAGGGCACAAATATTTTGAATGTCCTCACTATCAAGATCAAGAAAGGAGGCAAGAGGATTGCCCAAGACTAATTCTAATTGAAGCTGAGATAGAAGAGTAAAATACTAAAATTGCACCAGTAGATATTGGAGAGAATATCATGATGAAAGGAACAATGATTTCTCCAAGGAAGGAACAAGTGTATAATAAATAAGGTGGTGATACATGGTTTCAATCAAATATTTTTTGAACAAGATGTACTTCAGGTGGAAAGGGATGCAAAGTAATTATAGATGGTGGTAGTTGTGAAAATAAGGTTTCTAAATAAATGATAGAGAAACTAAATTTGTAATGTGAAAAAGCATCCTAATCTTTATCATATTTCATGGTTTAAGAAAGGGAATGAGGTTATATTAGATAAAAGGTGCTTAATCAAATTTTCTATAGGAAAAAGTTATAATGATGAAATATGGTGTGAGTTATTCTAATAGAAGCATGTCAATTGTTGTTAGGGAGACCACAAAAATTTGATAAAAAATAATTCATGATGGAGCAAAGAACATGTACACTTTTTGGAAAAGTGGTACAAAGGTAGTTTTGTTACCTCTTAAAGAGGAAGAGAAGGCAGAAAGCATGCTCTCTACTAAAGAGTTTATCCAAGGTATGAAAGTGGCAAGTTATTATTATGTATTAGTAGTAAAGAATGAAAATATAGAAATGGTGAAAATACTAATAGAAGTAGAAAGAGTGTTGAAATAATATGTAGATGTTATGCCTGATGAGTTATTGGATGGTTTACCACCAAAGAGAGATATTAAGCATCACATTGATTTTATTTTAGGATCAACTCTACCAAATCAAGTAGATTATAAGATGAATCCAACAAAACATGAAAAATTAAATAATTAGGTTACTGAATTACTAAGAAAAAAGGTGATAAGTGAGAGTATGAGTCCATGTGCAACACCAACATTGCTAACTCCAAAGAGAGATGGAGGATGGAGAATGTGTGTGAATATTAGAGTAATTAATAAATGATATGATGGATGTGCTTGCAAGAGAAAAAATATTTTACTAAGATTGATATAAGGAGTGGTTATTATAAGATTCAAATCTATGAAGGAAATAAGTGGAAAACTGCATTCAAGACTAGGGATGGCTTATATGAGTGGATGGTGATGCCCTTTGGATTGTCTAATGCACCTCACACATTTATGAGGATGATGAATAAAGTGCTAAAAAAATATATTGGTAAGTTTGTGGTTGTTTATTTTGATGATATTTTGATATTCAGGAAGACTAAAGAAGAACACTTACAACATTTGAGAATGGTACTGGATTTGTTAAGAAAGGATAAGTTGTATGCAAATTTTAAGAAGTGCAAGTTTATGCAGAATAGTTTGGTATTTTTGGGATTTGTATTTTTAGTAGACGGGGTGAGAATAGATGAAGAAAATATAAATGCAATTATTGAGTGGCATATTCCAAAAAACATTACAAAGATAAGAAGTCTCCATGGTTTAACAACTTTTTATAGAAAAATTATTAAAAAAATTAGTAGTTGTGGCACCAATAACTAATTGTATGAGAGGAAAGGAATATTTATGGACTAGAGCACCCACATAAAGCTTTGAATTTTTGAAGAAGATGATTATAAAAAGGCTAATTTTAGCATTACTAAATTTTAACAAAGTGTTCAAGGTTGATTGTAATGCTTCATTTTTTGGAATTGGTGATATGTTGAGTCAAGAAAGAAAGACAATAGTATATTTTAGTGAGAACTTGAATGAGGTAATAATAAAGTATTCTACCTATGATGTTAAACTTTATGCAATTGTACAAGTATTAAGACATTGGAGGCATTACCTGGTGCCTAAGAATTTTATCCTATTTATAGATCATGAGGTTTTGAAGTATGTGAACACACAAAAGAAGTTAAATAGTAAGCATGCAAAGTGGGTATCTTTCTTGTAGGGGTATACTTTTTTGTTAAAACATAATTCAATAAAATAGAATTAGGTGGTTGATGTATTGATCATGAGAGTAGCGTTATTAACTACTATGGTGAGTGAAGTAATTAGATTTGAAGCTATCAAAGAATTATATGATATTGATCCATATTTTGGAAAGGTAATTCAGTAGTGCAGGAATCCATTAACAGGTGGGATAGATGTTATTCATGATTATCTTATACAAGAAGGTTGTCTTTTCAAAGGGAAACAATTATGCATTCTAGTTGGGTCTCTACAAGATGATATAATAATAGAATTACATAGTGGAGTTTTGGATGAACATTTTGGTAAGATAAAAATAATAGCTTTGGTGGGGGAAAAATATTTGTGGCCAAAGATGAAGAGAGATGTGAAAAGGTATGTTTCAAGGTGAAGGATATGTCAGGTGGCTAAAGGACATGCATAAAATATTGGATTATACATGTTATTACCAATTTCAAGAAGATCATGGATAGATTTGAGTATGGATTTTGTGTTGAAACTACCAAACACACAAAGAGGTAACAATTCAATTTTTGTTATTGTAGATAGATTTTCTAAAATGGTTCATTTCATTACATGTAAGAAATCCAATGATGCCACTAGATTCGCATAATTATTTTTTAAGGATGTGAGATTGCATGGTGTTTTAAAACTATTATTTTAAATAAAAACATAAAATTATTAAATCATTTTTGGAGGACTTTGTGGAAGAAGATGGGTACTAAGTTACAATTCAGTAGTGCATATCACCCATAAATAAATGGACAAATAGAAATTATGAATAGGAGTTTGAGAAATTTGTTGAGATGCATAGTGATAAAAAAGCCCAAGTAATGGGACCTGGCTTTACCACAAGCTGAGTTTGTATATAATAGTTTAGTTAATAGATCAATAGGAAAATCACAATTTCAAATTATTTATGGGATAAATCCTGAGTATTTTAGATTTGCTACAATTATCGATTGTATATCGAATTAATGATGATGCAAAAGTGTTTGTAGAACATATGTAGTAGTTGCAAGGAGTAAGAAGAAAGTTTCAAGAAAATAATGAGAAATATAAAACATTAGCAAATGTTAAAAGAAGATCTAAGGTATTTGAATAAGGAGAGTTAATAATGGTTTACTTAAGAAAATAAATATTTCTAAAAGGCACGTACAATAAGTTAAAGTACAAGAAAATTGGTTTATGCAGAATTGTGAAGAAAATCAATGATAATGTTTATGATGTGAGCTTATCACAATATTTTGATATCTCTCTAGTATTTAATGTTTTATATTTATATGAATTCCATGGAGAAAATGGTGAAGATGAAGAATTAAATTGGCATCAATAGGTTCCAAATAAGGAGTAAAAGATAGTGCCTATTTTGGATATGAAGACAGTGAGCACAAGGCAAGGGAATTATAATAGGTAGTTGGTCTAGTGGGAAGTATTGACAAAAGAAGAAAACACTTAGATTACAGAATGGGAGTTGAAGAAGATTGACAAAGAAAAGTGAAAATAGTAAAATCAAGACAACTCACAGGAGCTAAGTTGTTTTCAACTAGAGGAGAATGATGTAGAAAAAATATGCCAACTTTTAGAGGTCATAACTTTTGATTTGTAGCTCTGGTTGAGCTCTTCCATGCACCAAAATGATTGTCTCAAAAAGTTCATTGCTGACCTAAGCCATTCTTTCTATTTAGAGGTGTTTTTGATAATTTTCAGAGGCCATATGTGATCATCTAAGGGTCTGAAATTACCGTTTAATGTTTTTTTTAGAATTTTCTATTTTTAAAAATTATATATTTTTAGGACCAGAAGATAACTTCAGTTAAAATTCATCTAATAGGATAATTTTAGTGTTTAGAGTATTTCAAGAGATTTTTAGAAAACACGTGCTTACATGCAAAACTCACTAAAAATAGCAATTGCTAAAAATAGAAGTTTTTTCTTAGATTTTACTTTTTTGAATTTTTACATGTCAACTCTAATTTTGAGTTGAGTCTTATTTAAACATGGTTTAGGTTGTAATTATTTCAATTCATTTGATATGAATCAACACAAGTTATTTTTCAGAAGCTTTGTCTATTGGTATTTTCGTGTCTTGATATTTTTTTATTTTCATTAATTGATTTTAATGAGACATTTATACTTATTAAAAAAAAAGACTTGTTATTTATTTCATTGTCAACTTTAAATAGTAGGTTCATCCATGAATGTGAAAAATGCATTCACTAACATGGTGAGATAGAGGAAGAAAACTACATGAAACAAACACAAGAACTTGTGAACTCAGATCAAGCTAACCTTATTTTCAAGTTGGAAAAATCTATATATAGCTTGAAGAAGCTCTAAGGCAATGATATGCCAAAATTAATGAGTGCTTCAAATAGGAATTTTTTTTAAAATGTCCCTTTTACCCTAATCTTTGTGAGGAATTGTGTTGTTAGAATAGTAGTTGTGGTTGTTTATGTGAATGGCAGAATAATGAAAATAATTGTGACGTTTTCATCAACAATACAAAGAGAAGATAAAGAAACGTATTTGAGATGACCAATCTAAAGTTACTTTACTATTTCTTTGGTGTATAAATGTGAGGAACAAAATGAAAGGATGTTATTCTCTCAATATGTGTATGATTTGTTATAAAATTAAAAATAAAATAATGGAAACCTACTACTATACAATTCGAAATAAGGATGAAATTATCTATAAGTGATGATTTAGATAATATAAATTGTACATTGTTTAGACAATGAATGGGGAGTCTTAACTATTTAACTATAACCAGTGCTGAGATTGCTTATGTGATTAGTTTAGTTTCAATGTTTATGTCATCTCTCAAAAAATTTAATTGTAAAGCAACTAAAATAACTTTTAGTTATGTTGAAGGTACTATACATTTTGTTGTGTAATATTTAATATGTGTTGATATGACTTTGACAAGTTTTACAGATTTTGATTGAGTTAGATGTATAGATGATCATAAATCTATTACTAGGTTTGTGTTTAACATTAAATCAAAAGTTATTTCATGATGTAGTAAAAAAAACCAACAATTGTGTTGTTATCAATAGAGATAGTGTATACATCAACATTTGTAGTAGCTTGTGAAAGAGTATGGTTGAGAAGAACCCTAGATAATTTATATTCTTTAAAAAAATAAAAAATAAAAAATAATATTACATTATGACAAAAAATTATAACACAAATGAAAAAGAATCTTATAAAAATCCATCATCACTATATTAAAAGAATAATTCAAAATAATATAATTCAACTTATATATTCTTATATTAAAAACATAATTAAAAATATTTTAACAAAATATCAAGTGAAAGAAAATTTATAAACTTTAAAAATAAATTAAATGTCAAAAAATTAAATTACAAAATTTTCACTAAAAGAAAATATGTAAAATTAAAAAATAATTTAAAAATCAAAGAAATTATTTAAGAGAGTACTTTCTCATCCTTAAGACCCTTAATGGCAGACGGGACCCATATTTTCTGCCATCAATAGTCATATCCAGAAATTTCTATCCTAAACCAAATACATCACAAAGTATTACATTTCAATTAATTTATTATATATATAATTTTATATATAGAGAAAGAGGGGTATATACAGTGGATAAATATGTAAAAATCTTTGTTTCAAGGAGGTGGGCCCGCCTCATCTGGATGGGACATTGTGCCACCGATTTAAGTAAAGTCCCTATGCATTCACTCTGTGTAAAACTAAGGGATAACAATGATAATAAGAACAATCAAGTTTTGGGGGCGTAAAAGGGGTTGTTAGGTTGTGGAGCTAAAAGCTTCACTGATGCAAACAGGGGAGGAGGTTGCTGAGTGTCACAATCACCGACGTCGGTTAGGCCGATCGACGTCGGCCAGTGGTGGACAGGAAGTAACCGACATCGATAGGAGTCAGCCAACGTCGGTCACCTCCAGGCAGACAAGGACCGACGTCAGTAGGAGTCGGCCGACGTCGGTCACCTCCAGGCAGACAGGGACCGATGTCGGTCACCTTTGTTGTTCCAAAACTGTTGATTGCACGAATAGTTAGTTAACGAACTAAGTGTTTGCATGTCAAGAGCCAATTATAGACTTGAAGTTATGGATCTAATTATTGTAATTAGATGTCTAATTATTTTTTGAATGGGATCTATATAATAGACTCATGGGTTGTATTGTAAATTGTGCTATAGAGTAAGAGAACAAATATTAGCTCCTTCAAAGAGAAGAGAGCAAGGTGTGTTCCTCCTAGTTCCACAGCAGTGCCAAGCATGGGTGCTGGTTTTGGAGAATTAGAAGGATTCTTCATGTATGTATGATCTCGGTTACCAGGTGTGCAAGGCCAAGTTTGGAGATCTGCATGGTAAGTAAGATCATTGATATGCAGATGTTTGTGTATGTTTGATCTAGGTTTGCTGGTGTTGCAAAATGAAGTTGATTTGTAGGTGGGAGCAAGATCAGGAAGATAACAGCACAATAGATAGCAAGATCAGGTAGGATCTACTTGGAGTACGGTGTGTACTCAGTTGGAAAGCAAAGAGGAAGGCAAGGTAGACCCTTCCATAAGTAAGATCATTTGAGTTATAGGTTGTTGCAATTTCATGGGAGATCTACTTGAAGTACGTGGAGTACTTGTGTACTGGCAGTAGTGGATATTGACTAGCGGTATTGGCAGTAGTGGATACTGACTGGTTGGAGGTGAACACCAACTCTATATTTGAGTTGTGTGTTGGGACCATTTTTGGTGAGAGGGATAACTCTTGAAAGTGAATTACTATACACTTGAGGTGTGGGAAGCCTCTGTAAGGTGAAGAAGACTGTGGCATCTTCTTAGTTGTAATTCTTTTCTGGAAGAGTATTAATACAATTTAGTATTGTCTCTCATATTTTGTGTTATTTATGAATTCTAGTTACTTGTGCACTTCTGGTTAAATTCCACATTTAGTTGCTAATACAAAGGTAATCAATTATGAGCTTCCAGATCCTAACAAAGTGGTATCAGAGCTAAAGTTGCAGGGAGCAGGTTTGTGTTTAATTACAGGGCACTCTCAGGGGTTTCTGATTGAGTGGGAGTATAGCAATGGTAGAAGACAGTAAGCTAAGAATGGAGGAATTGAAAAGCATAAATGGTCAATTACGGTGTGATGAAAAGAAAGAGCAGGTAAAAAATTGCTGGTTGGTTGGAGATCAGCATGAAATAACTGAAGAAGAAACATATGTTGTAGGTGTTGTTGCACAAGATGCTCTGGTATGTTCCTTGGATAAAGTAGAATCTTGTTTTATATATTCTGTTGCTTCTTTCCATGCAACCTGAAATAGAGTATTTTTATATGTTAAGGTCTTTAAAGACTTTGGAAAGATTTATTTAGGGGTTGGTGTGCCTTGCCAAAGAATTGGCAAAGGAAAAGTGAAGCTGAAATTGTAGGCGGCCAACACATGGGTGTTGAAAGAGGTCACGCAGGTCCCAAGCTTGAAAATGTGGCTAATTTCTTCAGGAAAGTTAGGTGATGAGAGATGCACAGGAACTCTCACAATAGATGCAATTGAATTAGCTGGTGGTAATAAAGCAGGTACTCTTTATCTACTTGCTTATATTACTGATTCTTCTTCTATTGTGAAGATGTGGCTTTGTAGGCTTGATCACATGAGCAAGAAGGAGATGCACATTCTTAAGCAGAAGATAGATGTCTTTGACAAACTTAAGAACTGGAAAGCCTTGGTGTTTATGGAGGATATGATGGACAGAGATCAGTAGATAGAACTGAGTAACTCTAAGCAGAGCAATTTAAATAGGGTTTTGATCCAAAGAGAGCTTGCAGATAAAAAGTCATCACTCACAGGAGAACACAAGTACCGGCATTGGTCAGGGGGAATCGGTGTTGAACAGATAGGTGCTGATGTCGGTCATCTGCAGACCAGAGCCGATGGTGTCAGGCAGGGTAAGACTGACGTCGGTCAAGAGGACCGATGTCAGCGATAAGTAAGATCGGTGTCAGTTAGGAGGACCGACGTCAGCAATAGGTAGACACCGACATCAGTCAGGAAAATCAATGTCAGTAGTCAGGATAGTGGCATGGAACTGACGTCGGTCGGATGTAGACTGTGTGGTGACCGAGGTCAGTCACTGGAATAGATTTTGGGCAGACATCAAGCTGTCAAGGAGTCTCAAATGCCCATGTGGAGGACTGAAAGGGTAAGTAAGCCTCAAATTTGTTGTTCCTCTTCTTTATACTCATTGCTCACTGCAAAGCAGGAAGGATCCAGGAAACAGTGGGAGCATGGCATGAATAGGATGCAGAACCAAACGAGAGATTTGGTAGGATTGCCAGCTGGAAGAAAGCACTGAGAGACGAATGGATACCTTAGTTAAAGAATAGAGAGAATGGATACATGAGACGGAAGGCTAGGTCATATGGTCTTGAGGAAGCTGTAGGACAATGAAGGTTTGACAGGTGGAAGACAAAGCATGGCTTTAGTCAATATCTTTGTAACCATTATGTTTATTTACCAGGTTGGGTGATGATTGTAACATCATCCTGTTACTGTATGTTGTGTGTTTGCTTGATGCAAGGTCACACATGCAGGGTTGCTGAGCTAAAGGTAAAGTTAGTTCAGTGGTATGTTATGAGGAATCTTGAGCAGCAAAATTTTTTGGCATAAGTGTGTTTTAGAGACATGGAAGATCACAGGTTGATTTTATCTCTAGATGATTGTGTGAAATCAGTCAGCACATCGATGGTTGGACAATTCTATGAACAGTGTCCTGATTCACATGATGAGGTTAAGTACATGCGTACTAGACTTGGGTTGCCCACGTAGTGGAAGCTGTCAGAAAGTTTGGAGCCGATTTGGAAAAGAAGCACTAGAGGGCAGTTCAGTGTATTCTCAGGTATTTGAGAGGGACCAGTAGCAGGTGTACATACTATGCAGGGTCAAGTTCTTTTCTACATATGTTTGTAGATGCAGATGCAGCATGTTACTTGGATGACAGGAGGTGCACTATAAGTTTTATGGTGGTTGGTCTTCAAAGTTGAGCTTGAAGAGGGATACAAGCCAGGAAACAAATTAGATGGTGTATAGGTATAGGTACAGTGCAGCTATTTATCTCCAAGTGAGAGATTTTTAGGTTGTGGAGCTAAAAGCTTCACTGATGCAAACAGGGGAGGAGGTTGTTGAGTGTCACAGTCATCGGTGTCGGTTAGGCTGATCGACATCAGCCAGTGGTGGATAGGAAGCAATCGATGTCGGCAGGAATTGGCCGATGATGGTCACCTCAAGGCAGATAGGGACCGATGTTAGTCACATGTACAGTTTCAGAACTATCAGTTTCATGAACAATTAGTTAACGAATCGAGTGTTTGCACGTCAAGAGCCAATTATAGACTTAAAGCTATGGATCTAATTATTGTAATTAGATGTCTAATTATTATTTGCATGGGATCTATATAATAGACTCATGGGTTGTATTATAAATTGTGCTAGAGAGTAAGAGAGGAAATATTAGCTCCTTTAGAGAGAAGAGAGCAAGGTGTGTTCCTCCTAGTTCCACAGCAGTGCCAAACATGGGTGCTGGTTTTGGAAAATTAGAAGGATTCTTCATGTATGTATGATCTTGATCAGCAGCTGTGTAAGGCCAGGTTTAGAGATCTGCATGGTAAGTAAGATCATTGATTTTTAGATGTTTGTGTATGTTTGATCTAGGTTTTTAGGTGTTGCAAAACCAAGTTGATTTGTAGGTGGGAGCAAGATCAGGGAGATCATAGCACAACAAGTAGCAAGATCAGGCAGGATCTACTTGGAGTACGGTGTGTACTCAGTTGGAGAGCAAAAAGGAAGGCAAGGTAGACCCTTCCATAAGTAAGATCATTTGAGTTGCAGGTTGTTGCAAGTTCATGGGAGATCTACTTGAAGTACGTGGAGTACTTGTGTATTGGCAGTAGTGGATACTGACTAGTGGTACTGGTAGTAGTGGATACTGACTGGTTGGAGGTGAGCACCAACTCTGTGTTTGAGTTATGTGTTGGGACCATTTTTGGTGAGAGGGATAACTCTTGAAAGTGAATTACTATACACTTGAGGTGTGAGAAGCCTCTGTAAGGTGAAGAAGACTATGGCATCTTCTTAGTTGTAATTCTTTTCTGGAAGAGTATTAATACAATTTCATATTGTCTCTCATATTCTGTGTTATTTCTAGATTCTAGTTACTTGTGCACTTCTGGTTAAATTCCACATTTAGTTGTTAATACAAAGGTAATCAATTGTGAGCTTCCGGATCCTAACAAAGTGGTATCAGAGCTAAGGTTGTAGGGAGCAGGTTTGTGTTTGATTATAGGGCACTCTCAAGGGTTTTTGATTGAGTGGAAGTATATCAATGGAAGAAGACAGTAAGCTAAGAATGAAGGAATTGAAAAGCACGAATGATCAAATACAGTGTGATGGAAAGAAAGAACAGATAAAAGATTGCTGGTTGGTTGGAGATCAGCATGAAGGAACTGAAGAAGAAACAGATGTTGCAGGTGTTGTTGCACAGGATGCTCTGGATGTTCCTTGGATAAAGTAGAATCTTGTTTTATAGATTATGTTTCCTCTTTCCATGCAGCCCAAAATAGAGTATTTTTTCATGTTAAGGTCTTTGGAGACTTTGGAAAGATTTATTTAGGGGCTGGTGTGCCTTGCTAAAGAATTAGCAAAGGGAAAGTGAAGCTGAAATTGTAGGCGGCCAACACATGGGTGTTGAAGGAGGTCATGCAAGTCCCAGGCTTGAAGATGTGGCTAATTTCTTCAAGAAAGTTGGGTGATGAGAGATGCACAGGAACTCTCACAGCAGATGCACTTGAATTAGCTGGTGGTAAGAAAGCAGGTACTCTTTATCTGCTTGCTTATATTACTGATTCTTCTTCTGTTGTGAAGATGTGGATTTGTAGGCTTGATCACATGAGCAAGAAGGAGATGCATATTCTTAAGTGGAAGATAGATGTCTTTGACAATCTTAAGAACTGGAAATCCTTGGTGCTTATGGAGGAGATGATGGATAGAGATCAGTGGATGGAACTGAGTAACTCTGAGCAGAGCAATTTGGACAAGATTTTGATCCAAAGAGAGCTCACAGATAAAAATTCATCACTCACAGGAGAACACAGGTACCAGCATTGGTCAGGGGGAATCAGCATTAAATAGATATGTGTCAATGTCGATCATGTGCAGACCAGAGCCAATGGTGTCAGGTAGGGTAAGACTGACGTCGGTCAAGAGGACCGATGTCAACGATAGATAAGACCAGCGTCAATCAGGAGGACCGACGTCGGTAATAGATAGACATCGACGTCAGTCAAGAAAACCAGTGTTGGTAGTCAGGACAGTGGCATGGAACTGATGTTGGTCAGATGCAGACTATGTGGTGACTGAGGTCAGTCACTGGAATGGATTTTGGGCAGACAGCAAGCTGTCAAGGAGTCTCAAATGCCCATGTAGAAGACTGAAAGGGTAAGTAGGCCTCAAATTTGTTGTTCATCTTCTTTATACTCGTTGCTCACTGCAGAGCAGGAAGGATCCAGGAAATAGTGGGAGCATGGCATGAATAGGATGCAAAATCAAATGGGAAATTTGGTAGGGTTGCCAGCTGGAAGAAAGCACTGAGAGATGAATGGATACCTTAGTTAAAGAATAGAGAGAATGGATATGTGGGATGAAAGGCCAGGTTATATGGTCTTGAGAAAGCTGTAGGACAATGGAGGTTTGACAAGTGGAGGACAAAGCATGGATTTAGTCAATGTCATTGTAACCATTGTGTTTCTTTACCAGGTTGGGTGATGATTGCAACATCATCATATTACTGTATGTTATGTGTTTGCTTGATGCAGGGTCACACATGTAGGGTTGCTGAGCTAAAGGTAAAGTTAGTTTAGTGGTATGTCATGAGGAATCTTGAGCAAAAAAAATCTTTGGCATAAGTGTGTTCTAGATACATGGAAGATCATAGGTTGATTTTGTCTTTGGATGTTTGTGTGAAACCGATCAGCACGCTGATGGTTAGACAGTTCTATGAACAGTATCCTGATTCACATGATGAGGTTAAGTACATGTGTACTAGACCTGGGTTGCCCACGCAGTGGGAGCTATCAGAAAGTTTGGAGCCGATCTGGGAAAGAAGCACTGGAGAGTAGTTCAGTGGATTCTCAGGTATTTGAGAGGGAGCAGTAGCAGGTGCACATGCTATGCAGGGTCAAGTTCTTTTCTACATATGTTTGTAGATGCGGATGCGGCATGTTACTTGGATGACAGGAGGTGCACCTGTCACCATAGGTTTTGTGGTGGTTGGTCTTCAAGGTTGAGCTTGAAAAGGGATATAAGCCAGGAAACAGATTAGATGGTGTACAGGTATAGGTGCAGTGCAACTGTTTATCTCCAAGTGGGAGATTGTTAGGTTGTAGAGCTAAAAGCTTCACTGATGCAAACAAGGGAGGAGGTTGCTGAGTGTCACAGTCACCAGCGTCGGTTAGGCCGACCGACGTCGGCTAGTGGTGGATAGGAAGCAACTGACATCGGCAGGAGTCGGTCGACGTCGGTCACCTCCAGACAGACAGGGACCGATGTCGATTGCCTGTGCAGTTTTGGAACTGTAGATTGCATGAATAGTTAGTTAAAAAATTGAGTGTTTGCATGTCAAGAGCCAATTATAGACTTGAAGCTGCAGATCTAATTATTGTAATTAGATGTCTAATCATTGTTTGCATGGGATCTATATAATAGACTCATAGGCTGTATTGTAAATTGTACTAGAAAGTAAAAGAGCAAATATTAGCTCCTTCAGAGAGAAGAGAGCAAGATGTGTTCCTCCTAGTTACACAATAGTGCCAAGCATGGGTGTTGGTTTTGGAGAATCAAAAGTATTCTTCATGTATGTATGATCTTGATTAGCAGCTGTGCAAGGCCAGGTTTGGAGATCTGCATGGTAAGTAAGATCATTGATTTTTAGATGTTTGTGTATGTTTGATCTAAGTTTACAGGTGTTGCAAAACCAAGTTGATTTGCAGGTGGGAGCAAGATCAGAGAGATCACAACACAACAGGTAGCAAGATCATGCAAGATCTACTTGGAGTACGGTGTGTACTCGGTTGGAGAGCAAAGAGGAAGGCAAGGTAGACCCTTCCATAAGTAAGATCATTTGAGTTGCAAGTTGTTTCAAGTTCATGGGAGATCTACTTGAAGTATGTGGAGAACTTGTGTACTTGCAGTAGTGGATACTGACTAGTGGTATTGGCAGTAGTGGATACTGACTGGTTGGAGGTGAACACCAACTCTGTGTTTGAGTTGTGTGTTGGGATTATTTTTGGTGAGAGGGATAACTCTTGAAAGTGAATTACTATACACTTGAGGTGTGGGAAGCCTCTGTAAGGTGAAGAAGACTGTGGCATCTTCTTGGTTGTAATTCTTTTCTGGAAGAGTATTAATACAATTTGGTATTGTCTCTCATATTTTGTGTTATTTCTGAATTCTAGTTACTTGTGCACTTCTGGTTAAATTCCACATTTAGTTGCTAATACAAAGGTAATCAATTGTGAGCTTTCAGATCCTAACAAAGTGGTATCAGAGCTAAGGTTGTAGAGGGCAGGTTTGTGTTTGATTATAGAGCACTCTCAGGGGTTTCTGATTGAGTGGGAGTATATCAATGGCAGAAGACAGTAAGCTAAGAATGGAGGAATTGAAAAGCACGAATGATCAATTACGGTGTGATGAAAAGAAAGAGCAGGTAAAAGATTGCTGGTTGGTTGGAGATCAACATGAAAGAACTAAAAAAGAAGCAGATGTTGCAGGTGTTTTTGCATAGAATGCTCTGGTATGTTCTGTAGATAAAGTAGAATCTTGTTTTATAGATACTGTTGCCTCTTTCCATGCAGCCTAAAATAGAGTATTTTTCCATGTTAAGGTCTTTGGAGACTTTGGAAAGATTTATTTAGGGGCTGGTGTGCCTTGCCAAAGAATTGGCAAAGAGAAAGTGAAGCTGAAATTGCAGGCGGCCAACACATGGGTGTTGAAGGAGGTCATGCAGGTCCCAGGCTTGAAGATGTGGCTAATTTCTTCAGAAAAGTTGGGTGATAGGAGACGCACAGGAACTCTCACAGTAGATGCACTTGAATTAGCTAGTGGTAAGAAAGCAGGTACTCTTTATCTACTTGCTTATATTACTGATTCTTCTTTTGTTGTGAAGATGTGGCTTTGTAGGCTTGATCACATGAGCAAGAAGGAGATGCATGTTTTTAAGTGGAAGATAGATGTCTTTGACAAACTTAATAACTGGAAAGCCTTGGTGTTTATGGAGGAGATGATGGACAGAGATCAGCAGATGGGACTGAGTAACTCTGAGCAGAGCAATTTGGATAGGGTTTTGATCCAAAGAGAGCTCACAGATAAAAAGTCATCACTCACAGGAGAACACAGGTACCGGCATCGGTCAGGGGGAATCAGCGTCGAACAGACAGGTGCGATGTCAGTCATGTGCAGACCAGAGCTGATGGTGTCGAGTAGGGTAAGACCGACATCAATCAGGAGGACCGACATCAGCAATAGGTAAGACCAGTGTCGATCAAGAGGACCGACATCAACAACAGGTAGACATCAACGTTAGTCAAGAAAATCAGCATTGGTAGTCAGGACAGTGGCATGGAACTGACGTCGATCGGATGCAGACTATGTGGTGACTGAGATCGGTCACTGAAACAGATTTTGAGCAGACAGTAAGCTGTCAAGGAGTCTCAAATGCCCATGTGGAGGACTGAAAGGGTAAGTAAGCCTCAAATTCGTTGTTCCTCTTCTTTATACTCATTGCTCACTGCAGAGCAAGAAGGATCTAGGAAACAGTGGGAGCATGGCATGAATAGGATGTAGAACCAAAAGGGAGATTTGGTAGGGTTGCTAGCTGGAAGAAAGCATTGAGAGACGAATGGATACCTTAGTTAAAGAATAGAGAGAATGGATACGTGAGATGGAAGGCCAGGTCATATGGTCTTGAGGAAGCTGTAAGACAATGGAGGTTTGACAGGTGGAGGACAAAGCATGGCTTTAGTCAATGTCATTGTAACCATTATGTTTTTTAACCAGGTTGGGTGATGATTGCAACATCATCCTGTTACTATATGTTGTATGTTTGCTTGATGCAGGGTCACACATGCAGGGTCGCTGAGCTAAAGGTAAAGTTAGTTCAGTGGTATGTCATGAGGAATCTTGAGCACCAAATTATTTTGTTATAAGTGTGTTCTAGAGACATGGAAGATCACAGATTGATTTTGTCTCTAGATGATTGTGTGAAACTGATTATCACGCCGATGGTTGGACAGTTATATGAATAGTGTCTTCATTGACATGATGAGGTTAAGTACATGCGTACTAGACCTGGGTTGCCCACGGAGTGGGAGTTGTCAGAAAGTTTGGAGCTGATTTGGGAAAGAAGCACTGCAGGGTAGTTCAGTAGATTCTCAGGTATTTGAGAGGGACCAATAGCAGGTGCACATGCTATGCAGGGTCAAGTTCTTTTCTACATATGTTTGTAGATGCGGATGCGGCATGTTATTTAGATGACAGGAGGTGTGATGGTTGGTCTTCAAAGTTGAGCTTGAAGAGGGATACAAGCTAGAAAATAGATTAGATGGTGTACAGGTACAGGTATAGTGCAGCTATTTATCTCCAAGTGGGAGATTGTTAGGTTGTAGAGCTAAAAGCTTCACTAATGCAAACAGGGGAGGAGGTTGCTGAATGTCACAATCACCGGCGTCAGTTAGGCCGACTGACATCAGCCAGTGGTGGACAAGAAGCAATTGACATTGACAGGAGTCAGTCGATGTCGGTCACCTGCACGCAAATAGGGACCGATGTCGGTCACCTGTGCGGTTTCATAACTGTCGATTGCACGAACAGTTAGTTAACGAACTAAGTGTTTGCATGTCAAGAGCCAATTATAGACTTGAAGCTATGGATCTAATTATTGTAATTAGATGTCTAATTATTGTTTGCATGGGATCTATATAATAGACTCATGGGTTGTATTGTAAATTGTGCTAGAGAGTAAGAGACCAAATATTAGCTCCTTCAGAGAGAAGAGAGCAAGGTGTGTTCCTCCTAGTTCCACAGCAGTGCCAAGCATGGGTGCTGGTTTTGGAGAATCAGAAGGATTCTTCATGTATGTATGATCTCGGTCAGCAGGTGTGCAAGGCTAGGTTTAGAGATCTGCAGGGTAAGTAAGATCATTGATTTACAGATGTTTGTGTATGTTTGATCTAGGTTTGCAGGTGTTGCAAAACCAAGTTGATTTGCAGGTGGGAGCAAGATCAAGGAGATCACAGCACAACAGGTAGTAAGATCAGCTAGGATCTACTTGGAGTACGGTGTGTACTCAGTTGGAGAGCAAAGAGGAAGGCAAGGTAGACCCTTCCATAAGTAAGATCATTTGAGTTGCAGGTTGTTGCAAGTTCATGGGAGATCTACTTGAAGTACGTGGAGTACTTGTGTACTGACAGTAGTGGATATTGACTAGTGGTACTGGCAGTAGTGGATATTAACTGGTTGGAGGTGAACACCAACTCTGTGTTTGAGTTGTGTGTTGGGACCATTTTTGGTGAGAGGGATAACTCTTGAAAGTGAATTAATGTACACTTGAGGTGTGGGAAGCCTCTGTAAGGTGAAGAAGACTGTGGCATCTTCTTAGTTGTAATTCTTTTCTAGAAGAGTATTAATACAATTTGGTATTGTCTCTCATATTCTGTGTTATTTTTGAATTCTAGTTACTTGTGCACTTCTGGTTAAATTATGAATTTAGTTGCTAATACAAAGGTAATCAATTGTGAGCTTCCAAATCCTAACAAAGTGGTATCAGAGCTAAGGTTGCAGGGAGCAAGTTTGTGTTTGATTACAGGGCACTCTCAGGGGTTTCTGATTGAGTGGGAGTATATCAATGGCAGAAGACAGTAAGCTAAGAATGGAGGAATTGAAAACCACAAATGATCAATTATGGTGTGATGGAAAGAAAGAGCAGGTAAAATATTGTTGGTTGGTTGGAGTTTAACATGAAGAAACTGAAGAAGAAGCAGATGTTGCAGGTTTTGTTGCACATGATGCTCTGGTATGTTCCTTGGATAAAGTAGAATCTTGTTTTATAGATTCTATTGCCTCTTTCCATGCAACCCAAAATAGAGTATTTTTCCATGTTAAGGTGTTTGGAGACTTTGGAAAGATTTATTTAGGGGCTGGTGTGCTTTGCCAAAGAACTGGCAAAGGGAAAGTGAAGCTAAAATTGCAGGTGGCCAACACATGGGTGTTGAAGGAGGTCATGCAGGTCCCAGGCTTGAAGATGTGGCTGATTTCTTCAAGATAGTTGGGTGATGAGAGATGCACAGGAACTCTCACAGTGGATGCACTTGAATTAGCTGGTGGTAAGAAAGCAGATACTCTTTATCTACTTGCTTATATTATTGATTCTTCTTCTATTTCAAAGACGTGGCTTTGTAGGCTTGATCACATGAGCAAGAAGGAGATGCATGTTCTTAAGTAGAAGACAGATGTCTTTGACAAACTTAAGAACTAAAAATCCTTGGTGTTTATGGAGGAGATGATGGACAAAGATCAGTGGATGGGACTGAGTAACTCTGAGCAGAGCAAATTGGATAGGGTTTTGATCCAAAGAGAGTTCGTGGGTAAAAAGTCATCACTCATAGGAGAACACAGGTACCGGTGTCGGTCAGAGGGAACCGGCGTCGAACAGATAGGTGCCGATGTCAGTCATGTGCAGACTAGAGCCAGTGGTGTCGAGCAGGGTAAGACCGACGTCGGTGATAGGTAAGACCAATGTCGGTCAGGAGGACTGACGTTGGCAACAGGTAGACAACGACCTCGGTTAGGAAAATCGGCGTCGGTAGGCAGGACAGTGGCATGAAACCGACGTCGATCAGATGCAAACTGTGTGGTGACCGAGGTTGGTCACTGGAATAGATTTTGGGTGGATAGCAAGCTATCAAGGAGTCTCAAATGCCCATGTGGAGGACTGAAAGGGTAAGTAAGCCTCAAATTTGTTGTTCCTCTTCTTTATACTCATTGCTCACTGTAGAGCAGGAAGGATCCAGGAAACAGTGGGAGCATGGCATGAATAGGATGCAGAACCAAACGGGAGATTTGGTAGGGTTGCCAATCGAAAGAAAGCACTAAGAGATGAATGGATACATTAGTTAAAGAATAGAGAGAATGGATACATGACACGGAAGGCCAGGTCATATGGTCTTGAGGAAGCTGCAGGACAATGGAGGTTTGACAGGTGGAGGACAAAGCATGGCTTTAGTCAATGTCATTGTAACCGTTGTGTTTCTTTACCAGGTTGGGTGATGATTGCAACATCATCTTATTACTGTATGTTGTGTGTTTGCTTGATGCAGGGTCACACATGCAAGGTTGCTGAGCTAAAGGTAAAGTTAGTTCAGTGGTATGTCATAAGGAATCTTGAGCAGTGAAATTCTTTGGCATAAGTGTGTTCTAAAGACATGGAAGATCACAGGTTGATTTTGTCTCTGGATGATTGTGTGAAACTGGTCAGCACACCGATGGTTGGACAGTTCTATGAACAGTGTCCTGATTCACATGATGAGGTTAAGTACATGTGTATTGGACTCGAGTTGCCCACGCAGTGGGAGCTGTCAGAAAGTTTGGAGCCGATCCAGAAAAGAAGCACTGGAGGGCAGTTCAGTGGATTCTCAGGTATTTGAGAGGGACCAGTAGCAGGTGCACATGCTATGCAGGGTCAAGTTCTTTTCTACATGTGTTTGTAGATGCGGATGCGGTAGGTTACTTGGATGACAGGAGGTGCACCACAGGTTTTATGGTGGTTGGTCTTCAAGGTTGAGCTTGAAGAGGGATACAAGCCAGGAAACAGATTAGATGGTGTACAGGTATAGGTACAGTGTAGTTGTTTATCTCCAAGTGGGAGATTGTTAGGTTGTGGAGCTAAAATCTTCACTAATGCAAACAAGGGAGGAGGTTGCTGAGTGTCACAGTCACCGGCGTCGGTTAGGCCGATCGACGTCAGCCAGTGGTGGACAAGAAGCAACCGACATCGGCAGGAGTCAGCCGACGTCGGTCACCTCTAGGCAGATAGGGACCGACGTTGGTCACCTGTGCGGTTCTGGAACTGCCAGTTGCATGAATAGTTAGTTAACGAACCGAGTGTTTGCATGTCAAGAGCCAATTATAGACTTGAAGTTGCGGATCTAATTATTGTAATTAGTTGTCTAATTATTGTTTGCATGGGATCTATATAATAGACTCATAGGCTATATTGTAAATTGTGCTAGAGAGTAAGGGAGAAAATATTAGCTCCTTCAGAGAGAAGAGAGCAAGGTGTGTTCCTCCTAGTTCCACAGCAGTGCCAAGCAAGGGTGCTGGTTTTGGAGAATCAGAAGGATTCTTCATGTATGTATGATCTCGGTCAGCAGGTGTGCAAGGCCAGGTTTGGAGATCTGCATGGTAAGTAAGATCATTGATTTGCAGATGTTTGTGTATGTTTGATCTAGGTTTGCAGGTGTTGCAAAACCAAGTTGATTTGCAGGTGGAAGCAAGATCAGGGAGATCACAACACAACAGGTAGCAAGACCAAGTAGGATCTACTTGGAGTACGGTGTGTACTCGGTTGGAGAGCAAAGAGGAAGGCAAGGTAGACCCTTCCATAAGTAAGATCATTTGAGTTGCAAGTTGTTGCAAGTTCATGGGAGATCTACTTGAAGTACGTGGAGTACTTGTGTACTAGCAGTAGTGGATACTGACTAGTGGTACTTGCAGTAGTGGATACTGACTAGTTGGAGGTGAACACCAACTCTGTGTTTGAGTTGTGTGTTGGGACCGTTTTTGGTGAGAGGGATAACTCTTGAAAGTGAACTACTGTACACTTGAGGTGTGGGAAGCCTCTGTAAGGTGAAGAAGACTGTGGGATCTTCTTGGTTGTAATTCTTTTCTGGAAGAGTATTAATACAATTTGGTATTGTCTCTCATATTCTGTGTTATTTATGAATTCTACTTACTTGTGCACTTCTGGTTAAATTCCGCATTTAGTTGCTAATACAAAGGTAATCAATTGTGAGCTTCCGGATCCTAACAGGGGTGGCTTAACGGTGGGGCTGAGTGTTTTTACCAGCTTACATTCAGATTCTATAAAACGCTATAAAGTGAACGATAACAAAGATTAAGAGCGTCCAGAGGTGGATCTCTTCTTCTCTGAAGATGTATTATTTGGAACGAAAGATCATTATCCTTATGAATATCGGAACAACACATACCATAGCCAGCAGAATCACCGCCACCCCTGAATACATTGGTGCAATCACCACATAAATGCCTGCCCCAATTTGAAGCAATAGAGCTACCAATGCTATCCATAATCCCTTGATAGCGGTGTTAAGGAGGAGGGAGTCTTCTTGATTGCCATAAAGTGCATACATTAGGAGAACTGCTGATGCTATCGAACTGCAGAATGCTAATGTCACGCAAATCACTACCGTTTTAAAGAAATTGTGGCGAGGATGATGCGGGTCTTGTTTTGGCAGAGTGAAAGCTGCTGCAAAAGCAACTGTTGCAATCAACACCGCATTCACGGAAACAATTTCGATTTTCCACATTGGTTTTTCAGTGAATAACGAGCTCTCTGTTATTTCCTCCTCCACGCTCTTGGGAGTCTTCCGTGCGCCATTTTTTTCCAGCAACCTTTTAATCTACGATAATGCCAACCTCTTTTAAATCAAAAGTAACCGATTTTTATATAAATAAGTATATAAAACCAGATGAAATGAATCACTTACCCCAGAAAAAAGACGTTCGTCGTTGGCCATGTTGTCCAATGCTATGTCTAATGGACTTTTGCCATTGATGTCAGGATTATTGATCAGCCTTGTTGAGATTACTAGCAACATTAATGTTTTGATGCGCGTTGAAATTCTGTCAAATATTTGTATTGCGTTGTCAACAGCCAAGTGCATAGCATTTCTCCCATCATTATCTACAATTTCTAAACAATCTTTGCCATAATTTAATATCTCTTTTACTAAATCCACGTTTCCTTCTTTCACTGCAATGTGAAGTGGTAGCTGGCCATTGGTGTCGACTTGATAACACAAAGAAGTGTCTTTCTCTAAAAGCATCTTCGCAATTTGCGATATTTTGCTTGAGATAGGCAGCAATGTGCAGTATTGTCCGTTGAGAATCATCAGTTTGGGTAAGGAGGTATGGCTTATGACGTATAAGCCTCTTAATCACACCCTCATAATAGAAAAAAAACACCTGCATGATAGAAAAATATCGTTATTAATGAAATAATGTCAAAAAAAAAATAATGTGAGTGAGTATCAGGAAAGATATGAAGTTTTTAGATGATACCTTTGTGTCTGTTACACACGGCACAGTGCAGAAGGGTTTGACCATCGAATGTCCTCCTGTCGTACTGCGGAGAGGTGAGAGGCAGTAGTTTCTCAACTATTCTCTTATGACCTTCCTCTGCAGCTTTGAACAGCGAGGTTTCACCTGCGTTATTGACGATATCCACGAGATGAGCGTCATGCTCCAATAAAACCTCCATGACCTGGTATTGGCCTCCCATGGCCGCTTCGTGGAAGGCAGTATTACCTTTTATGGTTCTGGCAGTTGGGAATTCACCGATGGTCTGGCTACCGGCCTCTATATCTTCATTCATCATTTAAAGCAATTTTTTAACAACTTGTACATGGCCATGATAGGCTGCGAGATGGAGTGCGGTATTCCTTGTGGGCTTAATCTCACGAAGAATGTTAACTTGCCTGTTATCTTGTAATTTTGTAAGTGCGTCCACATTGCCTGATGTAGCAGCTGCGTATACCCTTTTCTCCATTCCTTTTGAGAGCTGAGCACTTTGATTGATGGACATAAGCTTTAAATTTCGAGTACTTGCTTTACCTGGAACAGCAATACGGTCTCCAAACAGACCAAAATACAGAGACTTGCACACTACACAGAACTGTGAGTCTGTTTGTAAAGAACTTAGATGGTATTTATGTAACATTCGTTGATAGAATAGCAAAAGATGAGTAGAAGCGAGTAGGAAACTCTACAGAAAATGCAGAGAAACAAGAAGGAAAATCTATAAAGCCAAAATCAAAGAAGTTGCAGAGTCACACAAGGAACTGGGATATCAATGTTTATCTTTTTGTTTTTCCACAGGTTTTCCACATGGAACAGGAAAACGTGTTCTAAGGGGCATTTGACTTGTATAAAATTCTCTCCACTGACTTCCAAGTTATTTTCCAAATTACCTCGGCTGTTCGATGTTTTTTACATTTTGAATTCTTCATAAGATTATGCTTCATAGAGTTAATGGACACTTTGATTGATGGACACAAGATTAAAATTTTGTGTAGTTGGTTTAACTGGAACAACACAGCGAAATACAGGACATGCACACTACGCGCAACTGTGAGTCTGTTTGTAAAATTTTGTGTAGTACTAAAATTTCCCAAAAATTTTCACGGTTGAGAAGAATAAATTGATCATTTTGAATAGATTGATTAAAACTCGTCCATCTAACCTGGGAGGTATTCTTTTAGTCTACAGTTTAGGTGTAGTACTAAAATTTTCCAAACATTTTTACCGCTGATAAGAACAAATCAATCATTTCGAATAGATTGATTAAAACTCATCCATTCAACTTGAAAAGTATTCTTTTAGTCTACAATTTAATTGTTGTACTAAAATAAATAAATTTAAAAAAAACAAAAACAAATAGACTGAGTTTTCCTGAAAGATATTCTTTTAATCTAAAGTTTAAATGTAGTACTAAAATTTCCACCGCCAATAAAGAACAAATCGATCGCTTTCATTGTGTGGGACAGTCGCACGTTCAACTTGTTAAGCATCCATTTAATTGTTAGGTATCAAATGATTTTTTGGGTGCATAATTATGGTAAGAGAGCACAACTGTTGTGGCCATCAAGGGTTAAATTTGACGGTCACTCTTACCCGTCAAGAAATTTTTTTGTGACGGTTTTCAAATTAATGTCACTTTGTATGTGACGTTCATTTTTTATTTTTGACTTTCATAATTTTGTATAGAAACCAACTAAAGTTTGTTTTTATTCCCTATATTGCAGAGAAAGAACATTCACTATGACTACACACATTACTGTAAGAGAACACAACTGTTGTGGCCATCCATAATATATGGCAGAAGTATCTTGTCATTTCATTTTACTATTTGCTAATACTTTAACCAATGAAAATAGTGAATAGTATAGGAATTATTTGAAACGCTGGACACAATGGAAAAAAAAAACCAAAAAACAATCTTATTAAAGAGAAAAAAATAAGAGACTTATACATCAAATTGCTCTCAATATTAAGTGTATGAAGTATTTGTTGTGAGCACTATTTCCAAATTTTATTGTTAGTTTATTAGTTTGAGTAATATTTCCAAATTTTATTGTTAGTTTATTAGTTTGAGTTGATTAAAAATTTTAGTATGTATTAAATTTTTATTTCTTTTAATTCAATTAATATATAGGATATTTTTTTATTTATTGGTCCAGTGAATTTTTTATGTTTCATTTGTTTCTTGTGTTTTTAATTGAAAGAATATTTAATATAATTAATATAAAAAATATTTTTAAAAAAAGTCATTTTATATATATATATATATATATTTTACTCTTTTTTTTTTTTTTTTTTTGGAGTATTAGTATAAATAGATTTTTTTATTTAAATTTAGAAAAAGAAAAGAAAGAAAATTATTTTTTTAAATTTTGTTTATATTAAAGTGATAGTATTTCTAGAGTCCATAACATATTTGATAAAGATTTATGGAAAAAAAAAAAATTAATCAGCTTTTTGGATTACACATTGTGAACTATCATTAATTTGAGAGAATGAAAATAAGTAAATATTAATTAAAAAAAATTTACACAATTTTTTCCACAAAAATTTATAGAATATGTTGTTTATAATCTACAAAGTAACTTATATCATATAAAATTTCTTCACGTTTCTACTATGTCAAAATATTCACAACTAAATTAATTCAAATTACTACCTACGTTTTTTATAATACATTATTATTAATTCAAAATTATTTAATTTTTTTTTAACAAAAATACAATTATTTTGTCTTTTTATTTCAATCAAAATATTTGTATTTTAAACTTATTGTTCATTTTCAAAACTTGTAGAAAAACCATTTTGCATTATGACTTAGAATTGAATGAGGTTTGTTATAGATTTGTTACTCTTTTGTTAGGTCTTATATGATATATAATTTAGGGTTTATGAGGGTTGATAGTCAATCTAGATTTTATAGTAACATATAGGTTTGTTTAATTTATTTATAAATAATTATTTCAATTTATTTAAATAATTGCGTTAAAATTTTATATATATATATATATATATATATATATATATATATATATATATATATATATATATATATATATATATATATTCAACTAATCCAAAACCCATAAAACTCTGTTTCATTTTCTTGATTTTCTTATTATTATAGATCATATCTACGAGGGAAAAGATGTCTGCTAGGGTTAGCTCCCCCAATGTCGACGTGAATATGGTGGCGATAGATGCAGCTATATGATCAGATGCAGGTGTAGATTCACACAAATGATTGAATTCGGTTATGACCGCTGATAGGGCCCAAAAGACTAAGCACTCTGTTATGGAGGGCGAGGCTAGTGAGAATAGAGGCAGGAAGGAGTCGATGCCAGAAGAGGCAAATCCCAGGATGGACTCAGCTTCTGGAGCAGAAAAGGCAGTGCAAGCTAGAGACGGACAACAAGCTGTTTGTTGGGTGAAGACAAAGGTAGGGGAGGATGTTCACAAACCCTACTTTATTGAAGCTATGAGTAGGCAACCTGGGAAGGCCCTTTTCACTGCCAAATATATTCCATCGGACATTTTTGAATGAGATTAGCTGAAAGGGGTTCTACAGTGGAAATAATTCTTGTCAAAGAGGGGCTTGATTTGTTGTTTTACAATCTTCTGGCCTTCTCTCTCTGCCCTGAACAACTAGGTTGAGGTAAATTGAAAAACCTCTTTTCAAAGGTGACTTGAACATTTTACCCTGTGCAAAGGGTTTTTTTTGTTGCTCTTTTCAATCGTTTTAACGATAGGGATGCAGTGATTCAAAATTATTTATGGAAATGGGACGAGAGCTTTCTAGTGATGAAGCCTTGGCATCTAGCCTTTGTCCTGCTCACTGAGGTTTTTAATGTCAAACTAACTTGGATGATATTACCTTATCTTCCTTGAGGATAATCTAAAAGCTATTTGAGATTCTTTGGGTGAATTATATGACAATACAAAATTTCTGAGTCATGCATCCTATGCCCGCATTCTGGTCCATTTAAATGCTTCTACAAATCTCCTAGAGTTCATTGATTTGAAAATACATGATTGATCCCGAAGACAATCTCTTGATTACAAGGGATTGTCATTCCGCTGCCACAAATACTTCGGTACAGGTCATCTGGCCACTGCTTGTGTCTTGGTTAAGTGCAAGAAAGGAGCATCCTAGTGGAAGGATTCTTACACTGAAGCTAGTATGGATGAAACTGGCAGTGAGGGTAAAGATATAAAAAGTGAAGCTTCAGAAAGTACACAAAATTACCATAGATAGTTCTGGTCTCTGTCCAAGTTGAACCTGAGGTACAGTCTTTGGGTCGCACGGCAGCAAATCTGTCTGAACCTTGCGTGAGAGGAATGTCAGAATATTTTGTGTTTGAGCATAAGTTTGGGACACGAAATGATTTCGCCACCTTCGCAATTTTCTGAGGAAAAAGGCCCGAAAAGAGGCTTCGTGGAAAAATAAGGAGAAGACCTCGACGGAGGCTGGAATGGATGGCTTAAAACTGGCAACAAGCTTTGGTGATGCGCCATTGGGTTACATTCAAACCTATGGGGATGAGGTATCAAAAGCGTAAGAAAAAGGAGATTAGACAGTTAGGAAAAAGAAAAAAAGGGCGGGTAGATCTGGAAACATACTCTAAAACTCTTCGCTCCCCTAGTAGGAACGGAGAGTGAGGGATATTGTTTTCATTTGAGGTCTTGTAAGGGCCTTGGCGGGTTTATGGCCAGTGCGACCTTTGTATTTGGGTTCTCTGTTGTTTTTTGGATTTTTTTTTTTTTTTTTTTTTGGGGTTAGTTCGATTTTATGTAGATTTAGTCTTTTTAGGGTGTTTTTTCTAAATGATTTGTTGTTATAAGTTTTGTTTTTTTGGAAATAAAATAGGTGAGGGATTTATCAATCCTCAAATCATTTATTTAAAAAAATAAAAATCATGTTTACTAAATTGTTATTTGAAAAAAAAAAAAAAAATAAGGGTTTGGTATAGCAGCTAGTCTTATAGTTAAATAGTTGTCTATGAATATAATAATTTTCACATGGCTAGTTTTGTTTATAAATATTTTATATTAAATAACATAATATTGAATTAATTAAATCTAGGTTGTGGACATGCACTTAATATGTGGTAACTCTCTCAACTAGAGCACATGATTAAGTTTCTCAATATTAATAATATTTATTTGTAACCAATAAATGAATTGTAATAATTATTTTAACCAAACCATGTGATTAAGTTTTCTAACATTAATTATATTTATTCGTAACTGAACATAAAATCAATTTTAGTATTTATTTGTAACTAAACATAAGTGATTAAGATATATTCAAAGATCTTAGTATTTATAAAATTATAAATATGATCCATGCTAACTTTATTGATAATGTTAGACTAAATGGTTAATTAGCAACTAATAATATTTTAATCTCATATATATAATATGCTCAAAGATCTTAGCATTTATAATTTTATAAACTTATAAATATGAACCATGTTAACTACATTATTGATAATGTTAGTCTAAATGGTTAATTACCAACTAATAATATTCTAATCTCATATATATATATATATATATATATATATATATATATATATATATATATATATATATATGAGATTAGAATATTATTAGTTGGTAATTAACCATTTAGATAATAATATTCTAATCTCATATATATATATATATATATATATATATATATATATATATGAGATTAGAATACTATTAGTTGGTAATTAACCATTTAGACTAACATTATCAATAATGTAGTTAGCATGGTTCATATTTATAATTTTATAATATTATAAATGCTAAGATCTTTTAGCATATTATATATATGAGATTAGAATATGATTACTTGATAATTAACCATTTATACTAACATTATCAATAACATAGTTAGCATGATTCATATTTATAATTTTATAATATTATAAATACTAAGATTTTTGACATGGTTCATATTTATAATTTTATAAATATTAAGTTCTTTGAGCATATATATATATATGAGATTAGAATACTATTAGTTGGTAATTAACCATTTAGACTAACATTATCAATAATGTAGTTAGCATGGTTCATATTTATAATTTTATAATATTATAAATGCTAAGATCTTTTAGCATATTATATATATGAGATTAGAATATGATTACTTGATAATTAACCATTTATACTAACATTATCAATAACATAGTTAGCATGATTCATATTTATAATTTTATAATATTATAAATACTAAGATTTTTGACATGGTTCATATTTATAATTTTATAAATATTAAGATCTTTGAGCATATATATATATATATATATATATATATATATATATATATATATATATATATATGAATGATGTAGGAGCATCTAGCAAGGACTAGTTGAATAAGCCTTCGATAGACATTAGCCTAAGCAATTATATAAGTTTCCCTCCAAGATATATTTTCAAATATTCATACTTGTCATGTGGAGGAGAAATAAGGCCTAAATATGTTTTGTATGGATTTATTAGCTGTCAAAGGATTTCAATAATCCTATTATTATTGTAATCATCCACGGATGGCGTGGAGTCAAGCACAGTTGAAGAATTCCCTTATCAGATGAGTAGTTGAGCCTTTATAGGATAATGTAAGATTCAAGGAGATTGAAAAGGATTTGATTTCCTTTTTGATGAATCTGTTGGACTGGCCATAAAACAAATTAACTGCAAGATAGCTGGCGTAAGAAGAGGAGAGATAGAAAGGGAGGATCTCCTTTAGGGAGAGGAAGAGTCACGAAGGCCATTTGGCTTTAATTATCTTGTTTTGACCATGGTGACAGAAAGCTGAGCCTTGGGTTGCTGAATCTTGATAAAATCGTAGCGCAGTCCCGAACGGACGGAGAAGGGGACTTCCATTTCGATATGGAAAGCCATTAAAGGAGCTCGAGTTCGATCTGGTATGGAATGGAAGTTGAACAGGGACGATGAGTATGTGACTTAATGGAGGACGTTTTTTGGCCTGGACATCATTATTGTATATGGCACGATATGAGATGAGCCATGAAGATAAAGGCATTGAGGTTAAAAAGAGCCTGTTTGCTAAGGCAATTCATCTATGTGACATACAGCCCCAAGTGGACAGAAGGACGCGGTTCTCATTTTGATATGGCTTCAGCCACTGAAGAGGTAATGCAGGGAATGATTGAATAATACCAGTTCGCTGTTGGAATACAGATTTTAGAAATTATCGGTGAATATATATATCGATAGGTGCTGAAGAGAGAAGCTCGCCACATTTAGATCCTTTACTGTAGCATTGCAGAGGCTCACGCTAGTTCAGTTTTGGACAACGACAGTTACGTATAATCCATAAAGGTTTGCAGTCCCAAAAAGAAAGACGATAGGTGTCTATTTTGAAAAGATCAAGGATGCCAAGTATATAGCGTGTGGCTGTATATTTGAAATCCATGCCTACACAGATCCCGAAATTAAGGATAGACCTTGTCGGTCGTGAATGGTGTTGAAATCTGATATTCTATGTTATTTAATATTCCCCTATATTGTAAGACATTTTGTCATAGGAATGTTCTTGAATATAGTTATCGAGTTATTTAAAGGAGTTTACAGGTCTTTAAATCCATAAACACTTTGTTTGAGAATGATACACCTATTATGTAAATCTGCTGGTTGAATCAGATAGCTGTGCATTTGTAATCTCCAAAGCAATCATTAACAAAACTTTGAAGTTTATAGATTGTACCATGTTTATAAGGAAGGAAATTAACATTCAATTTCAGAGGGGTAAATATCGTTGTTTGCAGTTTGATGACAACGCATCAATATGTGTGTGTGTGTGTGTGTGTGTGTGATTTTAGAATATTATTAGTTGTTGATCAATTATTTAAACTAGTATTATCAATAATGTAGTTAGTATGGTTCATATTTATAATTTTGTAAATACTAAGATCTTTGAGCATATCTTAAAATATTGATTTTATGTTCAATTACAAATAAATAATTAGAAATTAATAATATTCTAATTTTATGTGTCTGTGTGATATAAATGTTTTTGTATTAATATGAGATACATTTATTCCGAAAATGTAACTAACAAAATTACATATTCTCTCTTTATATGAATAATTTATGTATATATAAATATAAGAATTTAAATTGTCCACCACTATTTATTGCATAATAAATATTAAACCTTCTTAATCCTCTACTAAAAAGGAGTTAAAACAAAAAATAATTAACAAATAAATCTATATATTCTTCAAAGCATAATATTCTATAACAATTTTATGAATCATACATAATCTCATGGTTTACAAAAATATTGTACTTCTTAACTTCTATTTAATATTTAATTATTTCTCATGGTTTACATCCTATGAAAAATAGTATTTATAGGTGCTACACCACCAAATTTATTTGTAGGTTTCTTAGTAGCATCGTTTATTATCATGCAGAAACCAATTATATAGCTCTTACCTTTTATTATAAATTGGATCGCGCGACTTATCATTGCATTTATTATTGAGGTGACTAGGAATGCAGCATCACACTTGACCATAGTTTATTTTTAAAATTTAATGCCAAATAAAAAATATAATGGTTGAGGCATTGATTGCAGGAGTCAATGGTATTGTCCACATCATTGATAGAATTAAATATTTGCATACATGTTATTATATTAGGGTATTTTTAAAATTAATGTTATATTTAATTTAGAGAAATATTTTTAAATAACATTTAAAAAATATGTTAATATTTATATGATAAATTTTAGGTAAAATTTTATATTTTTTATTATAATATATATTTTAAATTTTTTGATTGGTTAAACAAAAATTAATTAATTGGAAAATGATTTTAATAATTCTATTTTGACAAAGATTAATAGCTTTGCATTTCACTATACAATAACCAAACAATGAAGGAAAATATGTACATTTTAATATATCATATAACACGAAAATAAATAAAAGGTAATAATGTATTATAATTATCCGAAAATATTTTAAAAATAAAATGTAAGAGATTAGAATAAGCAATTTATAAAATTAGAAGTTGTTTTGTCCTAGTACATAATTTGATTGTAGAGGAAACCTAAAACAACAATCAATAAATCTAAGACACATACTTTTACTCATATGTAAATCAATAAAAAATAAAAATAAAAATAAAAATAATGGATTCTTATTAACTCTTAATTTTTGTTATTTTAGGATACTTGGCTTAAAGATTTCACCTAAATAAATATTTCTTTCTAATTATTCAGCCATAATGTGCCATGTGTCTTTTGTTAAGTTTGGGATATAATTTTTAGACAATTAATTTCTTTTGAGAATGTGTGTGTGTATGTATGTATGTATGTATGTATGTATGTATGTATGTATGTATGTATTTGTATGTATGTATGTATGTGTGTATGTATACATGTGTGTGTGTCGGGGGAGGCAAGGAGGTAAGAGGGCACAATTTTAATGATTTAATGAAAATAGAGATTTTTGTATTGTCCAATATAATATAATGTTTGTAAAATATTTAGGTGATGATTATAGTCTTTGAAAAAAAATCTAAAAAAATCCTTTAACAATCAATTCTATTAGTTGAAATCATTTTTAAAATGTCAAGAAATATTATAAATTTTTATTTTGTGTTTAATTATGTCATCATTTGCACTGACTTGCAGTGTATAATATTTATCCTAATTTGCATTCAACATTTTGGGTATGTCATTTTGCCTCTTGTTTGTTGCATTCAATAGTTTTTTTGGGTTGCTTCATGGCATTTTGCAAGCTTATTATAAAAATATAAATATAAAAGACTTCAACACAAATGAGATCATTGGTATTGTGCTACTCCTCCATTCTGAACATCTCAATTTTATTTTATTTTATACTTTTCTCAGTGACTATGATATTGAGAAGATCTCTACAATTCAGTGCAATCTATATTTCATTATTAGTATTTAAAACTTATTTTTTTCTATTTATTTACATTTTAAAATATAATATAAGCATGATATATTCAGTATATATGTGTATTTTTTTAAGAAATTCATGTGGGTACCCTAAATAGAAATGCATTTCTCTTTATAGATTGCCCATAATTTAGATGGGTTGTATGTGTATGCAAAAGTAATATAAAATAAAACAAAGAATAGAGAAAAAAAAGAACTAAAATAGAAATTATATTAATCTATATGCTTTGTACACGACACGCCCTTGAGAAAAATGTATGGTTGTTTACTTTTCTAATATATGTCTTCTAACTAATTCTACAGATGTGTATACGTAGATTATAATGTTGTGAAGGTTAATAATCTATTATGAAAGTTACATTATTTGGTATTCTATGTGTGACTTTTCATATTTAATGGTTATGTGACTTGATTGAAAGGTGTGGGATATGATGAAAAATTATATAGCATAATTGATCCCTATAAATGCCCCTCAGCATAGCATAGCATGGCATAGAGTGTACACATGGCTAGGTTATAATCTAAAAGTTATTCACAAAGGCCAAGTTGCAGGGTATGTCTAAAGGTGTTGTACCATTATTAGATTATGTATAAAGTTTACACACATGGTGTGAAGTGGCATAGTTTTGTCTAGATTACAAAGATTGTGTGGAGGTTGTGTCGCATAAAATATAAATTTTTGACGAAGGGCATTGTAATTGATAATCAAAAAATTTATGCTAGGTGTTTCCTTATGAATGGTGGCACTACCCTTTAACCATGCCCTAATTAGGCCTTTGAAACATACATGCTCCATGCCTCTCAGGAAAAGTTTGTGTTATTGTCTTTTGTATTATGTGGCATAGATATTGACCTTAGATATGATTGAAATGATACTATAAGCTACTTGATGGTTCTTGAATCACATGAGTTATGCAGAATTTTCCCTAGCACTATGCGAAAATAACATAATGCAAGGGGATACATGAGCTCACTAAGTAAATAAAGTGAAAGTGCCAGGTGTCATGGTTGTGTTAGAATCATTTACCTTTTATTCATAAGTAATTGTCTCAATTATGTGATGAAAAAAGTGTTTCTTATTCACTTCTATTTGAGATTAGGGGAACAATTTTCCTTAGATTTTTTTATCCTACCATGAGAATTTGTATACAAACATATATTCTTTGTATACATGACTCCAACAATTTAATCTATTTCTACCAATTGAGGTTAATTTTATATAAGTGATGAGTTTAATGAAATTTTTTCAATATTTCAATCAACACAATTAGTGCATAGAATAAATCTAAAAATATAATATTTTTTTACTTCCCATTAATTTATTGATATTTTAAGGATAGTTTGTGTAAACATAGTGGTGATTACATGTATGGATGCCTATGGATTATATCACAAAATAGATCCTATTTGAAAGGATGGATAACATATGTGAAATGGCAATGGTGTGTGATACATGAACTTTTAGTAATGTAAGAGATTATCCATCTAAAATTTTAAGGACCCAAATGAGGCAATGATGTAATATATATTTATTTGATGATTTATTCAAAGATGAGATTCCTCATGTTACTGCCATCGAGCAAAAAATCTAGTGGTTGTACTAGCACCCACATTTGTGAATGAAATGTGCATTTTTATTTAGCCTTAAGAATTGTTGGTATGGTTGTTGCAATGAGGAACTTAGCTTTTGGGTTAGTTCCCTCTAATGTATAAAATTATTTACCTTGTGCTTATACACATGCAAGTAAACCATTTTGATGATGGCACTCTATGTTGTAGTAGTTGTTGGTTTTTTGTTTTCTAGGCCATTTACTTGGTTAAGATAATTGAACATGTCTGAAGAATAATTGTGAAGATTTATTAAAAAAATGTATTTTTAAAATCAATGTTTTAGATCATGTTCTATGAACCATCCCCAGGATGAGAGAATGAAATGAATTAAATTACAATTTTAGGTTCATATTTAAATATATTAGAATTGAAGTTATTTGATGTCTAGTAGTTGGTAAAAGTGAATGTTAATGAGGTAAATTAATCAAAAATCTATTTATAAGATAAGGGAGCTAAAAATTGATTTTAATTTTATATGTTATTGTTAATAAACATAAAATCACTACCCTAAAATATGAAAAATGACAAAAAATTTAAACTGAAGGTGAATTAAAATTAGTTTAATATAAATCAGATATATATTTTATCTTTGTTAATGTAGAAGAACATCTAAATTAATTGCCAAGATGAAATTAGGATATTAAAATTTTAATGAATAAAAGAAAATAAAGAGAATAAAGTACATTAAATATTATGATAAAAATAGATACAATAGTATGAATTTAAAGTAAATAATAAGAGGGAAAGAGACTTGAAATGCCCAAGAATCTAGACGACCCCCCATGTTAGGAACATAAGAAATACTCAGATATAATTCATCATTTTTTTATTAAATTAATGACTTGTCACTAAGATGGGTTTAATTCTAGACCACCACCTTGGTTCAATTTTTTTTATCATACTTGTAAATTTAAATTGCTTCTCTTAGGCATCTTTTGAAACTTTATGGTCCTCTATGGCTAGAACATTGGTATTCACAGTACAAATTTGATTACAAGTCTTGAAGGAGTGTTTTTCTAAAGTGGACTTTAGAAATATTTATCTATTAATATCTACCACATGTTCATTAGCCCTAGTGTTGATGGAGAGAATCATCTCTCCAATGTATGACATTCTACAAGAACAATTAGTTTTATACACTTCACTTCTAAGAGTTGGTTCTAAATTATCTTTGGATGGCTTTACCAATATTGTTAAGTTTTATATGAGGGAGAAATGTAGTGTGAATTTCATTACTCTTTAAAAAAATTATTTTACCTAGACATATGGGAGGAAAGTTGTAGGTCTATCAAGGTTGTCATCCCTACATCGAGTTCTAGCATGAGTGTTCCTATTTGTTTTGAAGGCTATAGAAATATTTTTCCATATGTAACCATTATTCTTAGAAACTTCAATTAGATGACTAATCCCATCATCTAAGTGATTGTTATCACAAATTATCAAAACTCTCATGTAAAGGGTTTTAAGGACTCCTATTTTTTTAGAGTGATGATGGTGTGAACTCGAATTAAGATAGATATAGATGTAGGTGGATTTTATATAAAAAAATGTCAAGAGAAATATCCATTTGATTTTCTAGAAATGACATCTAAGAAGGTAATTTTACCCTCAGAGTCCAATTATTTTTTGAACTTGATGGTTTCGGATCATGTTTTGAAACGTGATCTGAAACGTTGATTAAAAAATAAATGTAGTTTTTTCCAAAAATCTTCATCAATATACATCATGGACTATGGAAATACTCTATCTTTAATGTCTGAAGAAGTTTTTTTTCTTTGGTATGGTAGATGTTTCTTGTTTTCCCTTCATCTTGGAAGCTTCATCAATGATTTTCATATGAAAACATGATTCTACCATCATCTTGAGCTTAACAAACTTTATTTTGGACTAAATTAATGGACATAGGTTGCTTCGATATTTGAGGACTAAATGATTCTTTAACTCAAAGGATGCCAATTTCACATACACAACATGGAAGGCATCAATTTAGGATTGGATTGATTGGTGGTGTCCTTTTTATAGTTTTGACCATTGAGTGTAAAGATCATAATAGTCACATTCATGATAAAATTTGAATCCGAAAAGGATTCTAAAAATATACTCCAAGTTTTCTCAAACTGATATTTTTTTGGTCATTCTCCCATAGAGTGGGTGCTTAACACCACTTATTAACATGTGAAGACACTTTTAAAAGTGCAATCTTGGTTTTCACTTCATCAAAAAAGTCATTCATATAAAAAATTGACTCTAACTGATCTCTAATCAGTTATCTTCTATATTTGTGTTCCATTCCCCCTCAAACATAGTAATATTTCTAAAAGAGCTCTCTAGATTGCCTTGGGAAATATTACTTTTTGAATAATCAATTAAATATCTTTGTGAATCACATATATTGATACATTACTATGTAATAATGATCATTAGATCATTTTAGTAGAATATTCCCAAGATTCACATTTGCTTAACTAAATAGAAACTATCTACAACTATATTTCAAATACACACATTCTCATATATATCTACTAGGGTCAATTGACCTTGATCTGGTACCAATGTAGCACTTTTCCATGCTACTCTAAAACTTTTAATTTTTTATTTTAAGTAACTTAATTTCACCTTCATGAAGTGTATGAGGCCATTATTTAACAAACAAATCCACATAAAGTGCACAATAATATGCAATAACTATATTGTTCCTTCATCCATAATTAATCCTATCATATTAATATGGTTGATTTATCAAATTTAACTCCCTTTACCTTAAGCATACACCATATTACGATCCAAGGACTTGTGAATTATGGACCTACAAAATATGACTCCTCCTAAATCACTTGAAGGAAAAACAACCCATACTAATTAATATCACAACAACCTAAGTGTTAGCTAGCTCTAATGCATATGGGCCTACTCTATAAGCCACATACATATAAGTTCATTCCAATTTCACAAGCAGAATGAGGTTTACTAACAACATTAAACTTTTGATGCACATTGAAATTCATTCAAATATTTGTTATGCATTATAAAAAACCAAGTGCATATCATTTTTGCCATCAATATATATATAGTTTTTAGAATTACATAGAAGGAAGAGAAACAAAAAGGAAAGTCTACACACACACACACACACACACACACACACACACACACACACACACACACACACACACACACACACACACACACACACACACACACATATAATCAAGAAAATCACATAAACAAAAGTAGCTACATGAAAACTCTAAAAAAGATAATAAAGAAAGTCACATAAAGAAAAGTAGCTAAACATAAATTCAATGATTACAGGTAAAAATGAGATGAAATTGATCAAATGAATTTGAATGGACTTCTCATAAATTAAATAACATAGGTAATCTTTATTGGAAAGTGGAATAAGATTTGGAAATTGAGAAAGAAAGTATATTATAGGGACTTTTAATGTCTTTTACATTTGAGTGATTCAAAAAAAATTCCTCCAACTTCAAGGTTTTATTTTTAATATTACCTCATATAATGTTTTTATTTTACATATTTTAACACACATTATGATAGGTAATAGATATTTAACATCATTATAATTCCTTATTTTTATTATTATAATCATTTAGAAGCAACATAGAAAGAAAAGAAAGTATAAAACTTGGAAGGAAAAAATGTGCCATTGAATTCTTTTCCTACTAAAATACAAGTTGTTGAGGGTACAAACTATATGTGGTTGACAGATGTTTGAGATCTATTTTCTTCATTAATAGAATTTAATTTTTTGAAAAGTAGTCATAAATTCTCATGCCTGATCTTATGTATTTTTGACTTATTGGTGATAAAATTTATTGTTCGATTAGAATTTTTTATAATTAAACCTATAGGTGTAATCTTAATAGATTGAGCTTTATGTTTCATATCTAATCAATGGTTCACATTCACTCTTGGATGATTAATAATATTTCACCTACCTACTTCTAATATGTGGCATGCATTGGTGTGCCCTCATTAAATTCCATAAAGGTGGCCAATGAGGATGTGTTGGTCTCTTATTGATTAGATCATAGATACAAAAGGGTGAGTGGTCGATAAATTGAATCAACAATGTTAATACTTTTTATGATAAGTCTATTCTATAGATATTTATGTTGCAATTTTAGATGAAATAAATTTATTTTTTTCTAGATTTTAATGTGTATGTAAGGATAGAAAGGTTGGCTTAATGTGTTATTAACCCAAACTAATGGTGGCATTAACAACATATTAAAAAAACTAATCTATATATGAACTCATCATCTATAAGAGCAAGTTTCATATCACGTTGAGATCATGTTTCATATTGCATTGAGAGCATATTTGATTGATGATTCTTAAGTGAGGAAATTTATAGATTTATTTTATGGTTTTAGACAAGATGTTTCATGGGAAACTATGTGGACAAATTATGATCAAGGCTAGCATCAAGTCAACATAAAAATATCTATTAGCACTTGCATGCCCTTTAAATAGTGCAAATATTTGGGTATTTTTCATGGTTTTTATAGTACTTTATTTTTTAACATGTAATCATCGACTTATTGTAAACAAAACTCTATTAATGCCCTTTTGTGTCCCTTAAATTTACACAAGTTTAGATTTGAATATGACATATTTGGATGACATCCTTTAAATTATCTAGCTTGTAATTTTAACAAAGTAATTATAATACACTATTGATATTCTAAAAACCATGACTCTTCACCTTTTTTATTTTATGAATGACGATATGGGTTGTTCATAGTTCTTTATGACTACCCAATACATATCTAGCCTAGGAAAGACATTTCTTCTTCTCAAAAATTTTAAACAAGTCTGTAGGGTCTTGATTTTTATTTTACCAAATCTTTGTCTCATCAATCTCATGCTAGACTAAATTTTGAAATCTCTCCAAAATGTCACTGAGTTATTCTCAAGCAGAGAAGGATTCTTAGTTTAGTCATAAACATTTGGGGAACAAAACTCAATGATTTTAGAGAACATATTCTATGAAAAATATTTCTTCTTCTCAAAATTTTTTGTACAAGCATGTAGGGTCATGATTTTGCTTATTCCAAAGACCTATTTTAACATCCTCATGCTAACATGCATTTTGAAATCTCTCCAAACTATCACTAGGTTATTCTCAAGCGTAGAAGGCTTCTCAGTTTAGTTTTAAGCTTTGGGGGGGGAGAAACTTGAATATATTGGCCTTTGCATTTTGGTGAAGCCCTTTCTTTGAAGGCCATTTTTTAGCACAAAGTTTTTTTTTTTTTTTGGATGGCTTTATGAGTTGTTCATGGTGCTCTATGCTTACCCAATACATACCCAACATAAGAACTTTGTTTCATCTTCTCTTACACTTCTCTACAAGTTTGTAGAGTTAATATTTCATTTTTAATAAATCCCTATCTTATCATTTTCATGATTTCATGTGTTTTCAAATCTCTCTAAATTTTCACCAATTCTTCTTAAGTAGATAAGGTTTCTCAATTTGGATAAAACACATATGTTAGCCTTCACATTCTAGTGAAGACCTTTTTAGGCATTTTTGTATTATTTTTCTTTGTATCTATAAGGACATGACCATATGGCAAGGCCTTCAACTATAATTGACACTTGATTATTCAAAAGTGATTGGTTGTATATTAGTCACATAAATCAATCCATAAGTTTCATGTTAGTCACATGTACTAACCTTAGTTGTGGTTGACTAACATTGATATATTTTCCATCGATGGTAAGTTTGATTTGCAAATATATGTTATTATTTTTTTCTACAAATTTTAATGCATGCATAATAATGTAGATCTTCACTTGATGTGTTATTGTCACACCTCATTTTCTACATTCTCATGTATCTTATAGTGGATTTTGTCACTAATGGGTTGTGTATCTTGTGTTTATTTTCAAATGTTCTTGGTATTAGTATTTTCCATGTCACAAATGGTTTTGAAATATAATTTTATTATCTACTTTTACTCTGATTTTGGTAGTTATGAATGATATATTATGTCAAGGACCTATTTATGATGTGTATCAAGATGATTTTATGTCTTTTTTAGTATGAGTATCTCACATTTTAAAGATAGACTTACTATCCTTGGTATATGCACATGTTGATTATATGCATTTAGATTAGTGTATTTTAAGTATCTCATTAGTATTCATGTTATTGTTATGGATTACACCTTACATTTTTCTAGTCACATTACAAATTATCTTTTACCTCTCTTCCTCTCTTTTTCTCTCTCACATTGATATGATAATATTTGAGATATGTTTTATGGAATAACCATGTGATCCATTGAGTTGGATATGAATGATCAGTGTATGTATTCTGTAGTAGATTGTATTATGACATCCACGTGCATTATTGGTCACTATATTAATGTATGAATGTTGACATGAAGAGTACTAATGTGATTCTTGGGAGTAAGTTGGAGCCAACAGGGTTGTGTTGGTTCTTCTAGGAGCTAGAGGATGGCAAGTGGTTATGGGACCATTACTTACTCTCCTCCTATGTTCAAAAATTAATATGTATATTATAAATACTTTAAACTAGAACCTTCCTCCAAACAAAATGTTTTCCTATGATATAAGCTTTCCTCTAATATGATAGGAGTCCCAAGTAGAATATAGGCTAGATATAGTAGATGATGTTCCTACATTGAGTTGTATTTAGCGTTTCAATTGGTCATAAATAATGGTGTCATGATTAAATCAACTATTAGCTTTAGTAGATGGTGTCCCTGATATAATTTATGTTCCTATTTTAGTTTATAATAGTGAATGGAGTCCCAAGTAAAACAAATGTTATCTCTAGGAGATGGTGTTCTTGCTACGATTTTTATTACCTATTTCACTTACTTCTAGAAAGTAGATAATTAAAATAGATGTTAACTATAGCATATTTTTTTCTTGTTAAAAGTTTTATTTCCTATTTCACATGATGGTAGCAAAAGAAGAAAATAGTGAATGGAGTCACAAGGCTCGTAGATTGGTATAACTATGATTGGATATTATCTTTCTAATCATGTGTAAAGTTATGTTTTGATATGTACCCATGATTGATATGATTAAGAGTTATATATACAACTTGTTATGCATGTGGGCACATGTGTATATGTGTATGATTCATGCAACCATGATAATATTCATGTAATTATGTGAGTTTTCCACAGAACATGATGCTATATTATTATTATTATTATTATTATTATTATTATTATTATTATTATTATTATTATTATTATTATTATTATTATTATTATTTGTGTGAATGTTTTGATAGGTGTAATTAATGTGTAGATGACAAATGTTGTGGTAAAAGGGTAAGGACAAGATGTGACCATCAATCCAAACATGCACATATTTTGAAATTTTCATAGGGGTTGTGTTTGACATGTGTGTTTTGATCCATTTATGTGTACTTTGATTGTATTGTGTTTCATAAACATTCCAATTTAATTCATCAATCTTGGGATTTATAATATAAACTATATTGGTAATATATCCTTGTATGATTAATCCTAAGCATGTGTACCTTGAGGGAACCCCCTTTCAATACTTGGATTTTCATATTTTTTTAAAAGGCTGAAATTTCCAAAAATATAAAATCATTGATTGGCCCTCATATTGACCTAAAAAGAGGTAGCATGTATATGCAAACCTTTGAAACATTCAAAATGTACAAAAACCAAGGATTTAAACTCTCTAGGCATGTTCTATCAATATGTGTAGCTATAGCCTTGAGTGGACAATTGTTCCTTATACAAATACTATAAAATGTAGTAACTCTCTTCCTCTTTAAGTAGAAAAAAATGCAAACATTCTCCATTTTTCTAACTGTATTAAAATTTTGGAAAAAAATAGAATAATAAATTACACAAGGCTTGAAAAATTGTAGCTAAAAGAAGAAAATTTGGACTTTTATGAGTTAAGGTATGTCTACTTAGTATTTTATGAAGATGTGTTACAAATTGGTTGCTTCTTGTGTGAGAAATCCTTATGGGTAGTCTACTATTTTCCTTATAACCTTGTTGAGAAACCTATTGAATTGAAAGTGTAAATGTATTTGTTTTTGTTATTACTTTGATTTTTATTCCCATTTTCCCAAAGTAATAAGATCACATGCTTGGTTGGATATGTAAATTTACTTTACTATTTGAAGCAATATATTAACAACTTATTCTCTATGTTATAATCCTATGAGTGTGTTGGAATTTTTGTGTGTCACCTCTTCAGCTTAGGAGTTGATGAGGATGATAGATGCTTAATTAAATCATATGGATGGGAGGTGATCACCCTCCATTTATTCCTATTGGGTTGTATTAGCTATATAAGACTATGTTTATTATTAGCTAGATGAATGCAAGAGGAAGTATTATGATTTGATACGATGAATAAATTGGATTCTTTCTATGTGATTGTAAATGTTATGATTCTATGTTGTGAATAATTTTTATTATTCTTTTGTGATTATTAGTAGGGATTAGATCCATGGATTGAATTCCATAATTTGTGTGAAGTGATTTTATACTTATGTTAGTTTATTAAGTATAGGAATATTTTACATATGGAAACTTATGAAAACAAAGTTGTTATTATGGAAGCTTTTCATAATAAAGAAGTTGTATTTTTGTATTTTTCATAGTTTTTGCTTAAAACCTGTATTAAAAAAGGATAATAGAGAACTATTGATATGTCATGCATTATATTTTTAAGTAAAAACTCTCTTATTATTGCAAGTAAGCAAAAATGTTTATTTTTTTGGTTTTTTGTGTGAAATAATTTACATCTATTAGTTATTCTTTATTTTATATATATAAGAAGTTGTTACTTATTAAGGAAAGAAAGCTTAAATTATTAAGTATTTATCTACACATAAATAATTATTATTGAATGTGTGTTTTACTATTACGTGCTTAAAGAATAAACTTTAAAAGAAGTGGTTATTGGGTTAGAAAAGCAAAATATTTATAATAAATAATCCCTTGGAAATTATTTTACCCTAATTTGGATTAAAGTTAAACCTAATTAAGATATAAACTATGTATATAATTCATATTAAAATATATGAAAAATTAACATGAACCTAAACATAAAGGATTGGAATTGATTTAATTATTGCATTTGCTAAATATGAAGAGTAATAAGAGGGATAATATACTTAGTGGTTCATTGTATTTTATATGACTGACATATGTAACAAGTAACAAGAGAGGTAAGAAACAAGACTATAGGTCATTCGGTGTAAGATCTAGGGTTTTGTATTTGCTAAGATGGTATCGTTATCCTTGGGTCAATATTATCCAAGGTGAATGGTTTTATCCCTATATATTTTTATCCTTTATTTTTACACAAGCATGTACACATATTTATCTTTTAGCTTTGTGTGATCCCAAGGTCTGATTATCTATGTAGTAACAAAAAATACATCTCATTCACTTCAAACCCTAAGCCCACACATAATGATAAACTTTGTCATGTAAAAGGTGAAGAAAGGTGGGTTGAGATGTCCTCAACCACTCCCCATGAATTATTGAGCACTACCTACATGTCCAATACCCCAAAGATGGGATTCAAACCAAATGTAATTTCCCTTGTTAGGTGAATGTGTGAAATCATGCTTGTTCAATGTATGCAAACTATGATATATTATTTGATACTTTTAAAATAATAACTTTCGCCTAGCTATCAGGTGTTTCAAAATTGGCTAAGAGCTACTCCTTATGGCTGATTTATAAATGAGGAAGAATAGGGTAGTCCCTTTGAATGTGCAAGTGTTTAAGTTTGATTGATAAATACTTGCTAGATGCCTAAGAATCTTAGGATTTATTTATATTTATATGTGGATCTTTGGTTAATTTTCACACCACCGACATGCTAGATGGATGGGATGACCCATGGGAATGATTTTATTTTGAAATATGATCATTGTTGGGTGAGGGATGAAACCATCAAATTTGGATGGTATCATGTGGATAGTATTATTTGAGTCTAATAGTTATATATAAGAGACAATAACATTGATTTGATGTTCTTGATATTTTTGAGTATGATATTTTACTAGTTTCACATAGACTAGGGAGTCCTTGTAGGTGACTAACCACAACTTAGAAGGATTGGACCCATAAATAGCATGTGGTTATGAGAGAATGGCAAATAAGATTCATATATGTATGCACAAGTCATTTAGGGTGAAGTTAGTTCAAAATCAACATTTCAAAGTGTCTAATACTAGATTTTTAGTATGTAAAAATTCCCCCATTTTATTATAATATTGAAATGCAATAAAAATACTATATTACAAGGATAAAGATACACCTAAGTGTGTACAAAACACTTTGTCTTGGGAGAAGGCTCTGAATGTGGAGTTTGTTCTAAGAAAATATACAATGAATATGTAGTATTCAATGTTCACAAATGAATTTTTAAAATCTATACTGTCATTGAAATTTGAAACTTAAGAGTAAGGAAAGATTACACCTATATGTGGGTGAAATTATGTTTCCCTATATGTTGTTGGAGATGATGATTCCATGTTGTTACATTAGAGAGTGATTACTCTTTTTCAACCTTTAGATAATTGGGGGTGATCAAATTTCAATTTTTAAGTAAACATTCAAGCTTATGGGTTGGGAAGATAAATGCACAACCCTTGTGAAGTAGGGAGTAGTGACAAGTTTGTTGAGCATTGTTGAACCTCAACCACACTAACTCAAGTAAGAAATATATCTCTAATCTTGAACCTCAATTTGGAAAGGGGGATCCACATAATGGGTGTGTTATGAGTAATTCAAATTCTATTAAGCTTCATTGAACCTAAATTGTGTTACCTCAAAAAACATGAATCAACCACTATAGAGGGACTTATAGATTCAAGATTTCTTACTTCTCGATATCATAAAATTGTGTTTACAAATAAATAACTATAATGGTGCTCACTAAAAATGTATGTGTGCATGAACAAGTATCATTCCCTTTAAATCAATGTTAGCTAATATGGAATGTTATGCATTTATATTTTAAATATAATAACTTGTATCTTGAATGTATGTGTATGTGAAAACATGTAATTTATGTTCATTTCTAACTATGTACATCTGCATGGCATATGCACTAAACTATATCTAAATTTATACTTTGTAACTTATGTATCTATAAAATGAATGTATGTGCATAGCATATGCCCTAGAATCTATATAAATATGTGAATATCTATCTCATATCAAAACCCATCTGATGTCTAAACCAATCTAAAATCTTTGAATCCTTGTATTTTATCCCAAAATCTGATTTTTTTAATCATGGAGACTTATGTCTCTATGAAAATCCCACTAAAATTCCCCCTTTTGAGGTGAAATATATAGCATGTGCTTCACTCATATCAAAAAAAAATTTAATTGTATCATGTCATGCATAAATATGTAATCATGTATATTCATCCCAACTTGTGGATATTATATCATCATAATATTATGTATATCATCAAGGCATGTATGTAACATATGTAATACATGGTATATAAGTTCATGTCAAGTTATATGTATTAATTAGGCACATATTAATAACCATCATTGATATCAAAACTGAGTAAGACTATGCAATAAGGAGGTTCATGGTATAGATCATGGCACCACACACAAAGGTGAAGGTGCATGATATGAATCATGGCACCCACAAACTAAAAAATATCAGTAAGATCAACAAGTTCAATATATAATCCTAGATTAATCTTCTTAGAAACACATAGTGCCACGTATAAGGCTATGGGCCATACATAAGGGACATAAATATGTCACACATATAAAACCAAAGGCAACACACAAGGGACATAAAATGTCAAAAAACAAGGCTGAGGGACACACACAAGGGACATAAATATGTCACATAAAATATCAAAGATTGCATATAAGAAATAATTAACATGTATTTAAAATTATAAATATCAATGAATCATATAAATAGTGTATACTATCCATGTATATCAATGTCACATCATAGTAGATTAACATATCCGTATAGCAATATGTAAAATATGAATAACTAACAAAACATGTAAGTAATATAGGTATCTCAACATGGTAAAATGTCATAAAAATATATAAATTATGATAGTGTGACCTATGGAATAAGATGCCCACACCATCGGCATGGCCATTGGGTATAGGAAATCCCAATGTCTATGTGGTCATGTATGATCTATATGTCCTACATCACATTCATATACTGTGAATTTCAAGTGTATGAAAATAATATGCCATCTACTAGACATGTGATAAATAGCATATGTAAATAGTATATATAAATATCATGTCATGCTCAAGTCCTAAATTTTTATTTTTTTAATATTTTGAATCTTTTTTATATTTTTGAATTGAAAACATGTTTAAATTTGAAAGGTGCTAACTAACTATCTCATCAATGTAATAGTCATGTGGAGTGCCTATATTGTAGGGTGTAAGGGTCATCTTTCATAGATAAAAGTACCATTTGTAGGTGTATCATAATCTAAAAAATAATCAAGAATTATAATTTAGATGTCATCGTTATTAGTAATATGATCACATTTATAATTAGAAACTCTAGAAGGCCAAGGAATTTGTGGGTTTTGATGTATAATAAGAGGTTGTATCAGTGCATGTCTTTGTTGTCATATACATTGAAGAGTATGTTGTAATATATTAGTTTTTGATATAATAGGTAAGGACCTCTGTGAATTCTAAATGACTCTTTGATGTGATGGGCATTAAAGGAATGACTCTCTACGGGAGGAAAATACTCTCATATGAACCAAGTGTGTATAAGGATTCTAGATATTTATAACCACTAGCTCTCTATAATGATTATGAGTACAGTGGTGGTGGGGGTGGAGGAGGAGATACATTGGCCTAAGAGGTTACTAATATTAAATACATGAAACTATGACTACTTTTTTGTAGTGTATATACTTTATACATTGATTCACTATATATAGTATTGCACAAAGCTTTTATGTCCAATGGTGTCCAAACAACATGTCAAATACCCTATTACTCGATATAACTAGTAATAAATTAATCATTATCATGGATCCCACCTAAATATTTATTATAGTGTATTCAAGAGTGCCCTATATCTATTTATTGAATCCATCAAACAATCTTGTAGTATCTTATATATCCTTTTATGTGTATCAAAGAGAATTGAGCATTGTCATTGTACAAACATTTTTTCTTGAACCATTGTTGATCATGACATTGTGTATAGCTTTATTATTAATGTGATCTCTATGATTAATGCATGAATATCAAAATCATCCTTGACAATCTTAATGTGATATAATTTTACCATGAATCACTATGGTGATGCTTTTATAAGTATACCAATAATCTTGTACAATGGGTGACCATATATGTGTTAGGATCCACTCCTAAGAGTACACTTAATTACCTTTGTATAAGCAACTAAACATGGAATTAAACCAGAAGTGATAAGTAACTAGAATTTAGAAACAACAAAGAATAGGAGATACGAGAAACAATACAATATGTATTAACACTCTTCCAAAATGAAATACAATGAAGAAATTTCACTCTTCCCACACCTCTTGGGCGTACAGTAATTATCCCTCAAGAGTTCTCTCTCTCAATCAATTAAAACCAACTCAATAACCGAGTTGTTCCCTCCAGTGACAAAGTGACAATCAACTCAACCGTTGTTGCCTACTCTCACACACAAGCAGATCTTCTTGATCTTGCACCTTGCAGATCTAATTGACCTTGCTTACCATGTAGATCTCCCTGATCTTGCACACTTGTAGATCTAACTGATCTTACACTTTGAAGGATCTAATCCTTGACCTTGATTATAATACAGCTCCATGGGTCTCTTAAATAGATCCCAAACCAAACAATAATTAGAAATGCAGACTCAAGACTAAAATTAGTCTTTACATGCAAACTCACTGTTTGTTTAAAATTAGAACAGTTTTGGAATGCACAAATGACTGACGTCAGTCTCTATCTATCTAGAAATGATCGACATCGGTTCTTATCTGACTAATGCTAGCTGACCCCTAACTGATGCTGGTTGCTGTGTAACTGAATATGACCGACATCAGTTGGCTTTACAGACATCGATTACTATGACACTCAGCAACCTCCACCATTTGCATTAGTGAATCTTTTAGCTCCACAACTTAAAAATCTCCCACTTGGAGATAAACAACTGCACCTGTACCTATACCTGTACATCCTCTAATTTGTTTCTAGCTTGTATCCCCATCTTCAAGTTCAATCTTGAAGATCAACCACCAACAGTGAACACATATCCTATAGTGCTTCTCCTGCCATCCAAGTCACCTGCTATATCCAAATCTACATACCCATGTAGAGAAGTGCTTGACCCTGCATAGCATAAATACCTACTATTGGTCCCTCTCACATATCTGAGAATCCACTGAATTGTTTTCCAGTGCTTCTTTCTTGGATTGGCCATAAACTTGCTGACAACTCCCACTGCTTGGGAAATATCAGGTCTAGGACATACCATGTACTCAACCTCATCATGTGATTTAGGACACTGTTCATAGCTCAACTTGAATTGTCCAACCATAGGTGTGCTTACCGGTTTTGCATCCTGTAAATTGAACCTCTCCACTACCTTATTCACATAATCCTCTTGAGACAAAATCAACCTATGATTTTTCCTATCTCTAGAAATACTCATGCCAAGGATTTTTGCTCCTAAATCCTTCCTGGCACATGTCTAAGCTACTTTTACCTTTAGCTCAGCAATTCCCTGCATGTGTGACCCTGCAACAAGCATATACACTACATACAATAATAGGATAATGTAACTATCATTATCCAGCTTGGTAAAATAAACACAATGGCCACATTGACATTGACTAAAGCCATGCTTTGTCATAAACCTATCAAACCTATACCACTGTCCAGGAGCTTGCTCAAGACCATATAACCTAGCCTTCTGTCTCACCTAACCATTCTCTCCTTTCTTTAACCTGTAAATCCATTCATTTTTTAGTGCTTTCTTTCTGGCTGGCAACTCAACCAAATCCCACATTTGGTTCTCTTCCAAGGAATCAATTTTCTCATTCATGCCATGCTCCCACTATTTCCTGGATTCTACCTACATTGCCTCTTCAAAACTTCCTAGTTTTCCACCATCAGTGAGCAACAAGTAGTATAAAGAAGGGGAATAATGAATTTGAGGCTTACTTACACTTTCGAACCTTCTCATGGGCATTTGAGACTCATTGACAGCTTGTTGTTTGCCTAAATTTCATTCTAACAGTGACCAATCCTGTCATCTCTCAGTCTGCACCTGACTAATGTCGGTTCCACCTAACTGACCTAACCGAAATCAATTCTTACCTAACCAATGTCGGTTACCACCTGACCGACATCACCAACTTCAGTCTTCACCTAACCGACATCGATTCCTACCTGATCAACATCGGTTATTGCTTGATTGATGTCGGTGTCTGTGTTTTCTTGTGAGTGATGATTTTTACCCACAAGCTCACTTTGGATCATAACCTTGTCCAAATCAACATTGCCCTGCTCAAAATTATTCAGCCTCTTGAGCTGATCACTGTCCATCATCTTCTCCTTGAAAACCAAGGCTTTCTAGTTCTTAACATTTGACTTAAGAACATGCATTCCCTTCTCACTCATGTGACCAAGCCTATAGAGCCACATCTTTGCATCTACATCTGAAGTAGATAAAACAGAAAGAGAATCAGTAATACAAGTAGATAGATAAAGTGTACCTACTTTCTTACCTCTTGCTAATACAAGTGCACCCTTGGAAACTTTCCAAGTTTCTGCTGTGAGAGTTACTGTGCAACCCTCATCACCCAACTTCCCTACAGAAATCAAATTCCTCTTTAGGATGGGTACATGCATGACATCTTTCAACACTCATGTGTTGCCAGTCTACAATTTCAGCTGCACTTTTCCTTTGCCAACTATTTGACAAGGCTCACCATCCCCTAAATAAACTTTTCCAAAGTCTCCATGGACATAATCATGAAAAAATTCTCTATTTGGGGTTGCATGGAAAGAAGCACCAGAATCTAAAACCCATGATTCTACCTGACTATTCAAAGAAAATATGAGAGCATCCTGTGCAACAATACCTGCATCTTTTGCTTCTTCATTACCTTCATGTTGATCTTCTTTCAACCAACAATCTTTTTTTGCATGTCCTTTCTTTCCACAATTCCAGCAAGTTATACTACCATACCTGGATTTGGATCTACTGCCTATCTTTGACCTTGATTTCCCTTGCTTGCCCTTCTTTCTTTGCCATCCCCTACTTTCAACACTTAAAGCATTACCTGATGTTTCCCCAGTGCTTTTCCTATAAATTTCTTCATTCAAGATTACACTAACAACATCATCAACTTTCAAGATATTTGAAGTAGACGCAGTATTACTTGATGCCATTACCAAGCTATCCCAACTTTCAGGTAAAGAGCATAAGATTAAGAGAGCCTTAATTTCATCATCAAAAACTATTTTGACTGAATTTAACTGGTTTACCAAACCATGAAAATCACTAAGATGACTATATACCGATCCACCTTCCAGCATTTACAAATTAAATAATTGCTTCATAAGAAATACCTTATTTGAAGCTAAGGGGTTTTCATATAAATTTGCCAAAGATTTCATTAACTCTACCGTTGTCCTTGCCTGAGATAAGTTGGAAATTATAGAAGTTGCCAGGGTCAGCCTTATAGCTCTAAGAGCCTTTCTGTCAAGAACCTTCCATTCTTCATCATGCATACATGTGGGCTTACTTGAAACTCCACCCAATGGTAAGTACAGATCTTTTTGATACAGATAATCCTCTATCTGCATCCTCCATAATTGATAATTCTTGCCATTGAATTTCTCCATTCTTAGCTTACTTTCTTCTACCATTGCTTTACTCCCATTCAAACAGAAACCCCTGTGAGTGACCTGTAATCAACAAACACTTAACACACTCTGAAACCAAGGTGTTAGTGAACCAAGCTCTGATACCAACTGTTAGGATCCACTCCTAAGAGTACACTTGATTATCTTTGTATAAGCAACTAAAAACAAAATTAAATCAAAAGTAATAAGTAACTAGAATTCAAAAATAGTAAAGAATAAGAGATACGAGAAACAATACAATCTATATTAACACTCTTTCAGAAGGAAATACAATGAAGAAATCTCACTCTTCCCACACTTTTTGGGCGTACAGTAATTCTCCCTCAAGAGTTCTCTCTCTCAATCAATTACAATCAACTCAATAACTGAGGTGTTCCCTCCAATGACAAAGTGACAATCAACTCAACCGTTGTTGCCTACTCTCACATGCAAGCAGATCTTGATCTTGCACCTTGCAGATCTAATTGGCCTTGCTTACCATGTAGATCGCCCTGATCTTGCACACTGGTAGATCTAACTGATCTTACACTTTGAAGGATCTAGTCCTTGTCCTTGATTACAATATAGCCCCATGGGTCTCTTAAATAGATCCCAAACCAAACAATAATTATAAACGTAGACTCAATACTAAAATTAGTCTTTACATGCAAACTCAATGTTCGTCTAAAATTAGAATAGTTCTAGAACGCACAGACAATCGACGTCAGTCTCTATCTGTCTGGAGATGACCGATGTCAGTTCCTGTCTGACCTATGTTGACTGACCCCTAACCAATGCTGATTGCTATGTAACTAAATATGACTGACGTCAGTTGGCTTGACCGATGTCAGTTACTATGACACTCAGTAACCTCCACCATTTGCATTAGTGAAGCTTTTAGCTCCACAACTTAACAATCTCCCACTTGGAGATAAATAGTTGCACCTATACCTATACCTGTACATCCTCTAATTTATTTTTGGCTTGTATCCCCATCTTCAAGTTCAATCTTGAAGATCAACCACCAACAGTGAACATATATCCTGTGGTGCTTCTCCTGCCATCCAAGTCACATGCCATATCTAAATCTACGTACCCATGTAGAGAAGTGCTTGACCTTGCATAGCATAAATACCTACTGCTGGTCCTTCTCAGATATCTAAGAATCCACTGAACTACTTTCCAGTGCTTCTTTCCTAGATTGGTCATAAACTTGATGATAACTCCCACTGCTTGGGCAATATTAGGTCTAGTACATACCATGTACTCAACCTCATCATGTGATTTAGGACACTATTCATAGCTCAACTTGAACTATCCAACCATAGGTGTGCTTATCAGTTTTGCATCCTGCAAATTGAACCTCTCCACTACCTTATTCACATAATCCTCTTGAGACAAAATCAACCTATAATTTTCCCTATCTCTAGAAATACTCATGCCAAGGATTTCTACTCCTAAATCCTTCATGGTATATGTCTGAGCTACTTTTACCTTTAGCTCAGCAATTCCCTGCATGTGTGACCCTGCAACAAGCATATACACTACATACAGTAATAGGATAATGTAGCTATCATTATCCAACCTGGTAAAATAAACACAATGGTCACATTGACATTGACTAAAGCCATGCTTTGCCATAAACTTGTCAAACTTATACCACTGTCCTGGAGCTTGCTCAAGACCATATAACCTGGCCTTTTGTCTCACCTATCCATTCTCTCCTTTCTTTAACCTATAAATCCATTCATTTTTTAGTGCTTTCTTTCTAGCTAGCAACTCAACCAAATCTCACATTTGGTTCTCTTCCAAGGAATCAATTTCCTCATTCATGCCATGCTCCCACTATTTTCTAGATTCTACCTGCATTACCTCTTCAAAACTCCCTGGTTTTCCACCATCAGTGAGAAACAAGTAGTATAAAGAAGGGGAATAATGAACTTGAGGCTTACTTACCCTTTTGGACCTCCTCATGGAAATTTGAGACTCATTGATAGCTTACTATCTACCCAAATTTCATTCTAACAGTGATCGATCCTGGTCATCTCTCAGTCTGCACTTGACCGACGTCGATTCCACCTGACTGACCTGATCGACGTCGGTTCTTACCTGACCAACGTCAGTTACCACCTGACTGACATCACTGACTTTGGTATTCACCTAACTGATGTTGGTTCCTGCCTGATCGACGTCGGTTACTGGCTGATCAATGTCGGTGTCTGTGTTTTCCTGTGAGTGATGATTTTTACCCACAAGCTCACTTTGGATCATAACCTTGTCCAAATCAACATTGCCCTGCTCAAAATTATTCAGCCTCTTGAGCTGATCACTGTCCATCATCTTCTCCTTGAAAACCAAGGCTTTCCAGTTCTTAACATTTGACTTAAGAACATGCATTCTCTTCTCATTCATGTGACCAAGCTTACAGAGCCACATCTTTGCATCTACATCTGAAGTAGATAAAATAGAAGGAGAATCAATAATACAAGTAGATAGATAAAGTGTACCTACTTTTTTACCTCTTGCTAATACAAGTGCACCCTTGAAAACTTTTCAAGTTTTCACTATGAGAGTTACTGCGCAACCCTCATCACCCAACTTCCCTACAAAAATCAAATTCTTCTTCAAGGTGGGTACATGCATGACATCCTTCAACACCCATGTGTTGTCAGTCTACAATTTTAACTGCACTTTCCCTTTGCCAACCATTTGACAAGGCTCACCATCCCCTAAATAAACTTTTCCAAAGTCTCCATGGACATAATAATGAAAAAATTCTCTATTTGGGGTTACATGGAAAGAAGCACCAGAATCTAAAATCCATGATTCTATCTGACTATCCAAAGAAAATATGAGAGCATCCTGTGCAATAATACCTACATCTTTTGCTTCTTCATTACCTTCATGCTGATCTTCTTTCAACTAAAAATATTTCTTTGCATGTCCTTTCTTTCCAGAGTTCTAGCAGGTTATACTGCCATACCTGGATTTGGATCTACTGCCTATCTTTGACCTTGATTTTCCTTGCTTTCCCTTCTCTCTTTGCCATCCCCTACTTTCAACACTTAAAGCATTACCTGATGTTTCCATTATGCTTTTTCTGTGAATTTCTTCATTCAAGATTACACTAACAACATCAACTTTCAAGATATTTGAAGCAGACGCAGTATTACTTACTGCCATTACCAAGCTATCCCAACTTTCAGGTAAAGAGCATAAGATTAAGAGAGCCTTAATTTCATCATCAAAAACTATTTTGATTGAATTTAACTGGTTTACCAAACCATGGAAATCACTAAGATGACTATATACCGATCCACCTTCCAGCATTTGCAAATTAAATAATTGCTTCATAAGAAATACTTTATTTGAAGCTGAGAGTTTTTCATATAAATTTGTCAAAGATTCCATTAACTCTACCATTGTCCTTGCCTGAGATAATTTGGAAATCACAGAAGCTACCAGGGTTAGCCTTATAGCTCTAAGAGCCTTTTTGTCAAGAGCCTTCCATTCTTCATCATGCATACATGTGGGCTTACTTGAAATTCCACCCAACAGTAAGTACAGATCTTTCTGATATAGATAATCCTCTATCCACATCCTCTATAATTAATAATTCTTGCCATTGAATTTCTCCATTCTTAGCTTACTTTCTTCTACCATTGCTTTACTCCCACTCAAATAGAAACCCCTGTGAGTGACTTGTAATCAACAAACACTTAACACGCTCTGAAACCAAGGTGTTAGTGAACCAAGTATTAGTGTAGGTTTTTATTTTTCCCTATTTAATAATTAGGGAAATTGTATTTCTTATGTATACATGGAGTTTTCCTACATTTGTGGGATAGGCTAGCTTATGTGGAGGTGTGTGTCATAGATGTGTCATAGGTGTCATAAGAATGTCATAAGTAACTCTCTTGATGGGAGTTACTTCTCTATTTTTAGCACCTTGTCACCACCTTTCATGGAAGAGTTACATTCTATTCTTGGGGTGTCTTGTCCACCTTTTGTGGAGGAGTTACTTTCGTACTCTCCTATTTGTAATCCTCATTTTGGCCATTCCATGCTAATTCATATTTGGTTTTCTCCATTTTGTTTTGTGCGATTTATCTTCTTGTTATTGTCAAACTACTTTAGCATCTTGTGGTGTGCACTTGTTTATCTTGTGTGATCACGTCTTCATTGCACTCGCGTTATCTAGATTCTGGCAACAACTCCGATATGGTATTAGAGCTTTTTCGGTAATCTTGTGTGTGATTATGCTTTTAGCTTTTTTTTTAAATCAAGAGGAGTGGAGTTCATTTTTTATTTTTAGATTTGATCAAAAATAAAAAAATTTATATCAATTATGGTTAGTCTCATTGGAAATCCTTGGCCTTTGGGTGTTTTTTTTGGCTGTCTTCACGTCAGGGGCAGCATTCAACAAGCAAAAAAAAGGAGCAGCATTCAACAAGCAAAAGAAATGAGCAACATTCTGCAACTCTGCGCCTAGGTTCTGCTCTTCTGGTCTGCGTCATTCTCTCTTTCAGCAGTCTGTTTCAGCAGCCAAGCTAGCCATACGGCCCAAGACTGCAGGTTGGTTTTTATCTTTAGCAATTTTTTCAAAATTGCGCCCTGTTTGGACACCCCTGCTGTTCGAATTGTTGCTCAGAAATCAGCTTCTGCACCCTTTTTTTGGGACGCCACCTGTTGTATTTGTTGTTTGCTGATTAGAAACAGACTTCTATGCCCTCCAACAGCAGTTCTTGTCACCAGCAGGTCGTACGGCATGTCCAACAGGTCTGAAATTCATTTTTTTTGTCTTTTCTGCTGTCAAAATCTGGACTGTGCTTTTTTGAACGCCCCTGCCTTATTTGGCATCCTATTTGGCACCTAGGACACTTGTCATTCCTTCAATTCTGTGTATACTTCAATTATCTTAGTTAAAATTGACTTGATAAAAAAAATCAGTCAATTTGACTGAATATTTAAGTTTTTAGGCAGTTTTGTAATTTGGGGATTTTCAAATTAAAACTTGTATTTTCGCCTGTCGAAGACGAAGGGTGAGGTCTGGGTTGGTAGGAGGATAATTCCCCCTCACACAAACCTCTTTTGGATTCTTCATTCCATGCTAAATCCAATGAGTGGTTGGAAGGCCACTTTCTCCTCCCATAACAGGCATTTTTTTAATGTTTTACTGCTTTTTTTTGCAAAAACACTAGTTTATGGGAAAATTGTAACTTTAAAATCTTGCAAATGGTTGCTCGGTTTTGGGTGCCATTTTTTGCAAAAGTGCTTGTAATTCAATTATCTATAGCGTACACTTGTTATTTTTCACAAATGCACTAGTTTATAAAGTGCCAAAAATTTGGGTCTCTCGGGACACATTTTCGGCTGAGTCCGATGTCCGTTTGCTTTTGTCTTGCACTGATTGCTCTAAGACACATTTTTGGCTGAGACCGACGTCTTTTGAGTGTGCACTTGTATATTTGGGGGGGGGTGTGATTGCTTTTTCACAACTTGCAAACTTCACTTTCATTCTCATTTCTGCATAGATTCACAACTTGCAATCAACACACTTCACCTAAATTCAGCTAAAAAATGGATTCTTTTCAACTTAAACCCCCAACACCCTTCAACTATCATGAATGAAAAGTTAAAATGTCAATCATTATTAGAAGCAAAGGGTTGTATAGGATCACAATGGGTATAGAAGTAGAACCTAACACAGAAGCTGAAAAGGTTAAGTGGTACAACCGTAGTGATGAAGCCTTTGGGTTACTGAGTTTGTCCGTGTCTCCAGAACTACTCTTCCACTTAGAATCCTCCCAAACTCCTAATGACATATGGGACACCTTAGAAAAGTTGTTTGGGAAGCTAGATGAGATGAGAGGTCATGAGCTCGAAAACGAACTCATAAGTTTAAGTCCTAGTAACTTTGACACCCTACAGGACTTCTTCACTAAGTTTAAGGCCCTTAGATTGCAATTGAAAGAATGTGGGATAGAGAAGAAAGATTATCAACTCATACTTTCTATTCTCACAAAGTTAGGTCCAAGTTATTCAGTCTTTGTCTCCACTTTCCATGCCACTAAAAGTGCCCTTGGCACTGCATGGAAAATGCCTTCTTTAGATTCATTCATTGCTGACTTGACTAGGGAGCAAGATAAGCTAATTCAGATGGGCACAATGAAGTCTACTCAACTCCAAGCTTTGATAGCTGGAAATAGTAAGGACAAGACTTCAACAAAGGAGAAGAAGAAAAAGAACAAAGATCAAGAGAAAAAGAAAGAAAACACCAATCCTGCCAAAAACAACACTGAGTCTTCATCTTTCAATGCTAAACCTAAGAAGGAGAAGGTTAAGTGTGCCTATTGTAAAAAAATGGGCATGATGAACACAAGTGCATGAAGAAATAAATAGACCACCTAACTCATCTTCTAGAGAAGAACAACATAGGTGTTCCTAAGTCCATCAAGCAGAATTCATCAACCCAAGATTCTACTAAGGCAAAGGGCAAGGGTAAGGAGAAAGAAAAGGGCAAGGCCCTTGTAGCTACAGCAACTTTCACATCTTCATGGGTCATCGACTCGGGCGCTTCTCACCACATGGGCTCTTCACTAGTTGAGTTTTCATCTTTAGAGCCTTGTAGCATGACTTCAATTAGTTTGGGTGATGACACATCAGTTTCCGTTGCAGGGAGAGGGTCAGTTGAAATGGAAGGAGGAACATTCAACAATGTTTTAAGTGTTCCTTCTCTTTCAACCAATCTCTTATCAGTGTACCAAATCACTCACATTGGTCGGGGCATGAGAGTTGAGTTTTCACCAGATTTAGTATCTATCAGGGAGTTGCATAGTGATACTACAGTGGCAATGGGAAGGGTAGATCACCAAGCCAAGTTATACACCTTTTCACATTTTGCATCAGATTCTTCTCCTACAGCATTGCTGACTCATTCAGATGGAGTTAGCAAATTGTGACATTAGCGGTTTAGCCACCTTAACTACCGCTATCTTGAGCAACTTTGTAAAAATGACATGGTCATTGGCTTGCCTCGTGTCCAATTCTCAAAAGGATTTTGTGAGGGGTGCTCCCTTGGGCAGCATCCCGAAGCAAAATTTGACAAAGGCAAAGCTTAGAGGGATTCACAACCTTTGGAGTTAGTCCACAGTGATGTATCGGGACCCTTTCCCAAACCATCTTTCACAAGGGCCAAGTACATCCTCACTTTCATTGACGATTTCTCTAGGTACACTTGGATATAAATTCTCAAACAAAAGTCTAAAGTGTTTGAACATTTTCTAGACTTCAAGGCTCTTGTTGAGAAACAAAGTGAGAAATCCATCAAGGTTCTTCGAACTGATAATGGAGGGGAGTATGTCAGCATCATGTTTGAGCAGTTTTGCACCACAAAGGGGATTGATTTGCAGCGCACAGTCACTTATAGTCCTTCACAAGATGTGGTTTCAGAACGTAAGAATAGGTTCTTAAAAGAGATGGCTAGCTGTATGATTCACTCCAAATCCTTAGTACCATAGTACTGGGCTGAAGCCATCAATTGTGCTTGCTACATTCAGAATAGGGTTCCTCACAAAGATTTGAAAGGGATAACACCTTTTGAAGCTTGGCATAAAAAGAAACCTAATGTTGAACACCTTAGAGTTTTCAGATCCCTAGCCATGGCCCGCATTCCGAAGAAGAAATGCAAAGCTATGGAACGTTAGTCCAAGCCTTGCATCTTTGTAGGATATCCGGATGGTATTAAGGGATATCACCTTCTAGATCCAGTCACTCATGAGTTGTTCATCGAGAGAAGTGTCCATTTTTAGGAGAGTCTTAGAGACTCAACACTTGACACTTCTTCTCCCTCATCGGATCTACTTCATCATGATGATTCCTCGTCAGATTTAGATCAGCCACAGTAGGTTCTTGAGCCAGAGCCTTCTTCTTCTTTGAGTTCAGACAATGAGGATAGTGATGCAGTGTCATCCACCTCTAATCAGTCAGAGGATGAGGAGTTAGCACCTGACTCACCCACTTCTAGGCCACTTTGGGCCAAACAGACACTTGAGAGTGCTGGCACATGGGTAGGAGACCCCGCAGATGACAGACATACTAGGGGGGATTTTTAGAGAGATCCACATGCCTTCTTTGCTTCAATTTTGGATCCACAGACTTTTCAAGAGGCATCAGGGGTACCCGAGTGGGATAGTGCTATGGAGGAAGAATATTCTTCCTTAATCAAAAATCACACTTGAGATTTGACTTCACTTCCTAAGGGAAGAAAGATGGTTTGATGTAGGTGGATATATCGGACCAAGTTTGCCGCAGATAGGTCGGTTGATAAGTATAAGGCGCGATTGGTAGCCAAGGGTTTCTCACAGGTGGCAGGCATTGACTACTCAGAGACCTTTGCACCCATTGCAAAGATGACTTCTATCCGACTCACCTTGGCTATTGCCGCAGCACATGGTTGGGATGTGCATCAGATGGATGTGAAGATTGCATTTCTTCACAGAGACCTTGAGGAGGAGATCTACATGGAGCAGCTGCCAGGATTTGTTCAGGATTCTTCCTTAGTATGCAGACTTAAGAAATCTATCTATGGCCTCAAACAGGCCCCTCGGGCTTGGTATGCCAAGATGGATTCCTTCCTTCTCACAACATGTTTAACTAGGTGTCATTCTGATCCTAATGTCTACTTCTTGCGACAGGATGATTCGCTTCTGATTTTGGTTTTATATGTTGATGACCTTTTGATCACCGGGAGTTCTTCATCGGCTATTACATCGGTGAAGGCATCTCTTCAAGATAGATTTGACATGATAGACTTGGGTTTGTTGCACTACTTCCTTGGCATCGAGATCTCACAGTCAGATTCAGGGATTTCTCTTGCACAGCCTAAGTATGCTCTCGACTTATTGGCTCGATTTCACATGGCTGATTGCAAGCCATCTCTGACTCCCTTTCTATCAGGAGTCAAGCTTGAGACTGATTGTTCTTCACCATTAGTTGATGCCACTCGGTATTGACAACTTATTGGTAGTCTCATCTACTTGACTCACACTAGGCCCGACATTTCATATACAGTGGGACTTGTCTCCAGATTCATGCAGGAACCCCATGAGCTGCATTGGAAAGCAACTAAGAGGATCTTGCATTACATATAGGGTTCACATAGATATGGGATTCACTACAGATTTGGCACAGAGGTTGACTTGGTTGGATATACAGATTCAAACTGGGCTGGCGATTCACAGACTCGTAAGTCCACTTCTGGTTACAATTTCTCTCTAGGTTCAAGTCCTATCAGTTGGTCTAGCAAAAAGTAGAATGCCATTGTTGTATCATCCACAGAGGCAGAGTACAGGGGAGCTGTTAATGCAGCTACTGAGGCTATTTGGCTTCAGGGGATTCTTTCTGAGTTTGGCATTCTTATCAGGCAGCCCACCATCATTTATTGTGACACTCAGAATACCATAAATATTTGCAAGAATCCGGTTCAGCACCAGTAGACTAAGCACATAGAGATTCACATGCATTTCATTTGGGAGCTTATTCATAGTTAGGTCATTGACTTGATATTTTGCCAGTCTTCAGAGTAGGTTGCAAACATCTTCACTAAACCTTTCACTGAGAGAAAGTTCATTCATCTATGAGCTCTTCTTGGGGTGCGGTCTACATCTGCAGTAGCATCATCTTCAGGGGGGCCTTCTAGCCTCTTCTTTTCTTTTATGTCTCTCTTTTGGGGGGGAGTTTTTTCCTATGGGTTTTCTCCTTTTCTCTATCTTATGAGAGATTGCATTTGTACATGGGTACCTCATCAGGCCTAGTTGCCGGGACCCATTTTATATTTCCACACTTCCCACCTAAGCTGCGCTTATGGGGGGTATTAGTGTAGGTTTTTATTTTTCCCTATTTAATAATTAGGGAAATTGTATTTCTTGTGCATACATGGAGTTTTCCTACATTTGTGGGATAGGCTAGCTTATGTGGAGGTGTGTGTCATAGATGTGTCATAGGTGTCATAAGAATGTCATAAGTAACTCCCTTAATGGGAGTTACTTCTCTATTCTTAGCACCTTGTCACCACCTTTCATGGAGGAGTTACATTCTATTCTTAGGGTGTCTTGTCCACCTTTTGTGGAGGAGTTACTTTCGTACTCTCCTATTTATAATCCTCATTTTGGCCATTCCATGCTAATTCAGATTTGGTTTTCTCCATTTTGTTTTGTGCAATTTATCTTTTTGTTATTGTCAAACTACTTTAGCGTCTTGTGGTGTGCACTTGTTTATCTTGTGTGATCACGTCTTCATTGCAATCGTGTTATCCGGATTCTGGAAACAACTCTGATACCAAGCTCTGATACCAACTGTTAAGATCCACTCCTAAGAGTACACTTGATTACCTTTGTATAAGCAACTAAACATAAAATTAAACTAGAAGTAATAAGTAACTAGAATTCAAAAATAGTAAATAATAAGAGATACGAAAAATAATACAATCTATATTAACACTCTTCCAGAAGGAAATACAATGAATAAATCTCACTCTTCCCACACCTCTTGGGCGTACAGTAATTCTCCCTCAAGAGTTCTCTCTCTCAATCAATTACAACCAACTCAATAACTGAGTTGTTCCCTCCAGTGACAAAGTGACAATCAACTCAACCATTGTTGCCTACTCTCACACACAAGCAGGTCTTCTTGATCTTACACCTTGTAGATCTAATTGACCTTGCTTACCATGTAGATCTCCCTGATCTTGCACACTTACATATCTAACAGATCTTACACTTTGAAGGATCTAGTCCTTTTCCTTGATTAAAATATAGTCCCATGGGTCTCTTAAATAGATCCCAAACCAAAAAATAATTAGAAACATAGACTCAAGACTAAAATTAGTCTTTACATGCAAACTCACTATTCATCTAAAATTAGAACAGTTCTGCAATGCACAGATGACCGACATCAGTCTCTGTCTGTCTGGAGATGACTGACGTCGGTTCCTATCTGACCGATGTTAGCCAACCCCTAACCGATGGTGGTTGCTATGTAACTCAATATGACTGATGTCGATTGGCCTGACTGACGTCGGTTACTGTGACACTCAGCAACCTCCACCATATGCATCAATGAAGCTTTTAGCTCCACAACTTAATAATATGGTAGGTAGAGGATGCTCATTATATGTATGATGTACTTTAGAAGTATCATTATTCTTTGTTACCTCATGTTTAGGAAATGGGTCATTGAATATTTTTTTAATTTATAATTCCCATTTATTGTGGTCTTGAATCCTCTTGAGGTGTGCTTAGATCAATAGTGTTTTCATAAATAAGATATTATATTTTATGCCTTAACTTGAAGCATATATTTATAGAATATATAGGAGCTCAATGATAGTCACATTATGCAGTATTGTCATAATTATTAGGTGTAGGTCTAGAGTCATGTCAAAATATTTTGGTTGAGGTTGCATTTAAGTAACTTGTATACCAGTATGTGAGGAGGTTGGGGTAGTCATGAAAATTGCTTCTTTGATGGAGTAGATAAGATAAGTCAATTTTTTATATATTATATTAAATTAATTAATGGATTTTCCTCATTATTAATATCATTATATTTAATCATGTATCTCATTTTAATTTTAAACTTGGTTATTGAATTAATTAGAGCATTAAGTGCATACTTGGTTTTTTCGAATGAGATTTTTAAAAAAGAGGTTAGGATAATTGAGTAGATGACGAATAAAATATTGGTGGATAAAGAAGCTACTCAGAGGATTAAAATTAGGACCACATGGTTATCTAAGGGAGATGAAAACAATAATTTATTTCATAAATTTGCTAACCATATTTAAAATGTTAACATTATATGGAAGATGACTAAAGATGATGGATAAGTTGTTACTAACTTTGAGGGCATTGTTGGGTTGGGGGTGGACTATTTCAAAAACATTTAAAAAGAGGATAGTCAAGTGTTTATTGCTAAGGTGGTTAAGATGACATCCTTCTTTTCTAGTTATGTTAATGATGAAGAGAACCAAATAATTCTTGAAGAAGTCACTAGAGATGAACTTAAATAGGTAATGCATAGTTTTCAGAAGGACAAGATTCTTGGCCCAGATGGGTGTCATATCAATTTTTATTTAGTTTTTTTTTTAATTCTTGAGGAAGATATGTTGAGAGTTTTTGATGAATCTAGAGTATATGGTTGGATCTCAATGACCTTTAACTCCACCTTTATTACTATGATTTCTAAGTTTGATGACTTAGTGTCTTTTGAACAATTCAAACCACATCTTTGTGTAATTTCATCTATAAAATCATCTCAAAAGTCATTACTTCAAGAGTTTCTAGATTATTAAGGAGAAATTTAGGTACCTACTTGGTAGGCATAATCATGAGTCTATTAGGGTAGCATAGGATGTGATGCATACCATTAAAACTAAGAGGTTTCCTTTTATGGTCTTAAAGTTTGATTTGTCTAAAGCATATAACATAGTTGGTTATATCTAAGATTGATGTTGATCCACTTGGGATACAATATTTGGTTTGTTAATTGGATTATGAGTTGTGTTTCATATGTCTCTTTTGCTATTTTAATTAATGGTTATGCTTCTATATTTTTTAGACCTGACAAAGGACAATGGTAAGGTTGTCCCTTATCTCCCATTTTATTTTTTATAGTTGTTGAAGGGTTAAGTAGAGTCATCTTAGAGGCTAAAAGAACTAACACTTTCAAAGTCATTATTATTGGTGGCCCTTTCTCCCTATCACACTTGTTTTTTGTTGATGATATTCTACTTTTTTTATGACACTAGAAGGGATGCCCTCAAACTTAAATATATTTTAGATATTTTTTGTGTTGCTACTGGGATGGTGGTGAATGTTCATAAATACATTGTCACCTTTATCAGTTATGATGAAGATGAGATCTGCTTTCTACTTCAACTCTTTCTTTTCCAAAGGTTTGACCCTAAGGATGGGATCAAACATTTGGGTTTCTTTCTTAAACCAAATGTGTATGTTGTCAAGGACTAGAATTGTCTTATTGCCAAGGTGGATAAACTTATTAATATGTGGTGTAATCGGTGTCTTTTATAGGGAGTCACACTTATTCTTATCAAAGTTGCATTTGAGGCTATTATAGTTTATTAGATGTCACTTGATTATGTTCCTAAGGGGATTTTAGATAAGATCAAACAATTGAGTTATATATTATTGTGGACAAGGAGAAAGGAGAAAAAATGGATTACTTGGGTAAATTGATAACAAATTGCTATTCCCAAAGACCAAGGTGGATGGGGCCTAAAAAATATCTATTTATTCAATAAGGCTTTGGATACTAAATGTGTTTAGAGGTTGATTAGTGGTAAGGAACTCTGGTTTCAATTCATACAACAATAGTATTTTTTTTTTGATACTATGGAAGATTGGATAAATAATCCAAATAAAAAATGTCATAATGCTTTCATTATTTGGAAAGCAAAGATGTTAGCTTTTCCTCTTATTGGATCCTAGCTTAGCTGGTAGATTAGGAATGGGAGTAAAGTGAAGATGGGTGGGAAGTGGTGAAAGTATTAAAATCCCTAAAAATATGATTGTAAATCTTCATATGAAAGGATTCTTCTTTCTTAATCATGTAGCCCATCTTAATTTTTATATGATTTGGAAGCAATGACGGAAAATGGAAGTGGTGATTGGTTTAGAAGATGGAGAAGAATTCAAGTGGGAGAGATATATTTATATACTAAATTTAATCCATTTTTGGATTATGTATGAGGAGGATAAACTCATTTGGAGTAAAAATTATGTGGGAGGGAATAATACTCCAAAATTTGGATATCTAACTTTAATTATTGGCACAGAAGCTAAGGATTGTATCTGGTGGTGGAAGTGCATTTATAAGTTTAAATGTCTAATGAAATTCATATATTTATGTGGAAATATCTTATAAATAAATTTATCACTTGGGATAGCTTTCAGAGAAGAGGTAGACAAGGACCTGGTTAGTGTATTCATTACAAAGTTTAGGAGGAAACTATTCCACATGTACTTTTGTTTTCTCCTTTATTGGTCAAGTCTAGAAGGAAATGGAACTTTGTTTAGGCACAAGGATGGTTTAGAGTTTCAATAAAATTGAATAAGGTTTGTGAATGTGGACTAATAATCTAGGATATATAAACTGTATATCTCTACCTTTAATTACAACTTTGGGAGTGTAGATAGCATGCAATGGTCATATTTTTTAAAATAAATTTATACATCCTATATAGTGTGATGTTCAAAGTTTATCCATAATCATAACCTTTGAATAAGAGGGTAAACCCAAACCATAAAAATAGATTAGAGTGGAATAGATTGATAAATATGGTGCTTGGCTTATTTTGATGGTGTGTGTTAAGGGAATCATCAATATGTAGAGCTGGTGGAGTTTTATATTTATTTGGTGAACATTGCTTTAAACTCAAATCTATTTTGGGCAAAGGCACTAATAATTATACTAATTTTTGGGAATTAAAATTGATTATAATGTTGTTAGTTGAAAAAGGAGTTCAAAATATTCAAATATTTGATGATTCTATCATGGTTATTAATTGGATCAATGGGTTATTTACTATGGATAATCTTAATCTTTGATCTATTTTTGAGGAGGTTCCTCATTCCAAAACTATTTTTAATTATATTTATTTTAATAATATTTTTAGATAAATAAATACTAAAGCAGATAGGCTTTCTAAATAAGGATTACATTTAGATGTTGGTGTTTGGCACATAGAGGAGTGGGAGGATGGACAGTCTACTAAGTACTATATCCCCTCTTTTTATTTGTGATTTTTTGTGTTGGGATTCAATAATTGGTTCCCTATATTTTGATTCCTCTTTTTGATGCCTTTGGTATTCCTCTAGTCACTTTTTTTCGCTTCCCCATTGGTCTTTCTCTTGTTTTTTTTTTTTTTTTTGGTGGGGGGTTTCCCCTACTAGTTCTTGTTTCTATGCATTTTTTCACACATATATTTTGAATGTAATTTTTTATGTCATAATAAATTATGATTTTTTATTTTTTATTTTTTTTCGGGGGGGGGGGGAGGGGGGAGGGGAAGTGTATACTTGGGTTTGATAAAATATATGAGCTTGACTTATCGATCTCTCACTATAGGGTATAGCTCATTGATTGATTTTAATCTATTGAATACTATCATTGCATGGAGTGGTGTAAGCAAAATTGACTTGAATATGTCTTTTAATTTAGTTTCTACCATAATATTTGTCATCTTATCTTACATGGTCTAATATTAGAATACATACTCATTAATTGGCTCATTGGACCCTTGCTTGTGTTTAGAAATTTATGTATAAGATAGTTTCCCATTAATGTTGATGGAGAAGTGTGCTAGAAATTGATCAACCAAAGTATTGAATTCTCTAACCGATTTAGTGGGGTGGGGTAGGTCATAACCATCACAAATCATAGTCTTTCAAACTTTTTTGGAATAATTTGATCAATAATCAATTTTTGGCTGCATAATCCAAACATGATGTGTGGAAGGATCAAAGGTGTTATCAAGATCACCTCCACCATCATATAATGGAAGCTTAGGACCCAAAAAACATATAGGAAATGGATAAATTTCTATCTTAAGAGCTAATTTATTATGTATAAAATCATTATAATCCATTGAATGACTAGATCTAAAATTCCCTTGCTCTAACTATAAGACCTTAGTTTGCAAATCTAAAATAATATACTCGAGCTAACATGCAGTAGGAAAGGTTGATGATGTAATATGGATAGTCATCATAAATTAGGATAAGTCACTTGTGTATGAATAAAAATGGAAATATGTGGGAATCCTTGTGTTTTCCCCACATTTGGTTGGACATTACAAATGTAACTAGAGGTGTAGATGTAAGAATATTAGCGGTCTAACACCTGTGGTTGGATTATAAACTCGAAATGGTTGAAAGATATCATAGAAGGGATCATTTTATCCCCAAATGTACTATCTTGAGTCACTTTTTATGTTTATATATTGTTATATATAAAATTTTATCATGAAATAGATCCTTGAAAGATATGGATAACTATATGATACTCTCCAAGGGCCTTGCACCACAATACTGGGTAGAAACAACCAACTATTCTTGTTACATTCAAAATTAAGTTCCTCATTAAACCTTGAAGGGTATCACTATCTTTAAATCTTAGATAGGTAAGAAACCATCAGTTGAAAACTTTAGGGTCTTTAGATCTATAGCCATGGCATGAATACCACATAAGAAATGTAAGGTGATGGATCTTTAATCCAAACATTGCATCTTTGTAGGTTATCCAAATGGTGTGTAGGGTTATCATCTAATCCACCTGACCACCCATGATTTGTTTATTGAGAGAAGTGTTAAGTTTCAAAAGAGTCAATTTTAATCCATACTTGACATATCTCCTCATATTATGGACTCACTTGACTTTGATAATTATTTTGATGATTCATATCATCCATTATAGATTCTTGAGCTAGTGCCTTCTTATTTTTATGGTTTTGATAGTGATGGGGATTCATTCACATCATCTCATGGGCATGATTTGGAGGTTGATATTTCAACACCTGAATCATCTAGATATCATCCTTATTGTGCTAGACAAACACTTTAGAGTGTAAGTACTTAGGTAGGGGATGTACATGATCAAACTATTAAAGTGGGCCATATGCTTACTTTAGCTCATCATTTGATACATAAACATTTCAATAGGCTTTAGGAATACTAGATTGGTATAGTGTTATACATGAGGAATATTATTCCTTGATGAGAAATCACATTTAGTATTTGACACCACTTCCTAAAGGAAGGAATATGTTTCAATATTGGTGGATATATCAAACCAAGTTTCCTGTAGATGGGTTCATTCATAAGTAAATGGCACATTTGGTTGCCAAGGTTTTTCCATAGTTTATTGGCATTGAATACATAGATACTATTTCACCTATGTCTAAGATAATTTCTATCTAACTTAATCTTGTTATTACCATAACACATGGTTGGTATTTACACTAGATGGATATGAAGACTATTTTTATTCATTGAGAACTTGAGGAAGAGAACAACATGAAGTAGCCATCAAGGTTTGTTCAAGATTCATCCTTAGTTGTAGACTTAGGAAATAACTCTATGGACTCAAATAGGCCCCTCAATCTTGGTACACTAAAATGTATTCCTTCCTCCTAGTTCTAGGCTTCACACAGTGCCATTAAAATCCTAATGTATAACCCTTGTGGGAGGGTGATTCATTTTTGAAATTGGTACTTCAAGTTGATGATATTTTGATCATAGGGAAACTTCATCTACTATTATAGTCATGAATTCATCTCTTCAATAAACATTTGACTTGAAAACTTGGTTCTATTGCATTACTTCCTTGGTATTAAAATTTCACAATCTGATTCAAGGATCATTCTTGCCCAACCCAAGTATACTCTTTATTTACTCGATCAATTTCACATAAGTGACTACAAGCCCTCTCAAACTTCCTTTCTATCTAAAGACAAGCTTGAGGATGCTTTTAATACACCATTTTAACATGTTATTGTCATTTATTTCAAGGTTGATGTAATTGATGTCAAGGTTGATGTCATTGATGCCAAAATGCATCTAGTGAAATTGCATGGTGAGTGGTCATTGATGCATCTGTATGATATGACAAGGTGAGATTGTTGAGCATTGTATTTTTTGATGGTTAATACCAAGTTTGATATCAATGTTTAGTTCAGCATGAATATGTTAATGTTGTTATTACATGTTATTTTGAAGGTATGATGACAAGTAGGTCTTCAAGAGTGTTTTTGAGAGCAAGTTCAGTTGATAGTGGCAAGGTTAGTTGACAATGACTTGTGTTAAGAAGTTTGGAAGAGTGTTATTGTATGAGGGAATTTATATGAGTTCATTATTATTTTTATCCTATAATCTTGAGTCATATCATTAAGGTTAATATGTTTGATCATAGTTAAGATGTCGTGTGAAGCCTATTCTAGACCTTGTGAGAAGGTATGTGCAGGTAACATGGTGAAGTGAGTGAGCTTAGGAAAGTGAGAATTTGTTTGGAATTATATGGGCTTGTGAGTTTGGTGTATAATATTTAATAAGTGTTATGAGGTGGGTCTTTGAGGGTAAGGCATTCTATCTTGGTCTATACTTGGACCCTACCTGACCTAATGAGGTATCATGATATACTATCAAGGCATGTGAAGGATGTATGGTAATGTGTTTTGTGAAAATATTATGAGAATTGAAGGTATGTAGTGTGAAATATAATATTTAAATGGTTATGAGTGTTTTCATCTTATTTTCATTATGAATAAATGCATAGGTAGCAGGTCTTTAAGGTCAAGTGATTCAGTAGCCTAAGCTCAGTCATGGCATGAAGAGACCTTATGAGAAGGTATGATAATGGTGGGTTGGTGAGATGAGTGAACACAAGAATTAGTTGTTTTATGAGGTTTATTTATTATTTTAATGAGTTGGAGAGTTCATGGAAAGAGGCATGAAGGTCAGTTTTAAGGCCTAATGTGGTTTGTAGGTCAAGGTCTAGAGAGCAAAGAGAGAGAGAGAGTGGGCTAATGAGGTATTTTGATAAGATTTAAAGGTTTTTGAGATAATTTAATCATTTTAATTGGTGAGTTATGTTGTTTCAATTTTTTTCATGAAGTTTTAGGTTCTATTTTGAAGGATAGGGAATGAAAAGTTGTTTGGAGGTTTCTCATGTCCTAAGAATAAAGGGCTCTCAATCCGAGAAGGAATTTCTTATGCTCATAAACTAATAAAAACTTTGTATGTGATCTTAATCAGTTCATGGTATATTTTTAAGGGTCATAACTCAAAATTATATGCATTTGTTTTTGGATTGAGGGGTTATGCTTTATGTATGATTGTTAACACTGTAGATAGGTTTAAACCCTCTTAGAACCCTAATAAAGATTTGATGTTGAAGATGTTGACCAAAAGTGCCCAAAAATGATTTATATTACTAGGTAAGTGTTTTTATCTTGTATTGGAATCTCCTAGGTACATCCAAGTGGTGGTTTTTAGAGAGATGAGAGAGAAAATGAGAAGATAAAGGCTTACTTCTAAATAAGTTGTTGTATTGTCAAAAGTTATATTGGACAAAATTTAAAAATGATTGGATGGAGAATGTAGATAATTTTATTTTATGTCAATTTTGGTTTATTCATTGGTTATATTATTTAAATTTATAATTTTGGTTATCCAAGTAGGCTAATTTCTAACAAACCTAATAGAGCCAATTGTGCAAAACCCAAGCAGTAATGAGAAGTTTGTTTTAAGTGTGTTTTTAGGGTATATTGATGGATTAAAGTGCATGGAGTTGTTTTTCATGAATTATAATTCATGTCCATTTATTTTATGAGTTTTAAATTTAGGTATAATGGTGAAAACATTGAAGACAAAATGGTCATCTGGTTCTTGTATGACTGTGAGGAGAGAGGTCTAGATATTGGTTTATATGTCTAATATTTGCCATTAGACCTTATTTTATTTGAGTTTTAATATGTTATATAGATTTAATAAGATAATTTTCATTTATAAATATTATTTTAATGTATCTACATAGGTGTTATAATTCAAAGTCACCATGACTGGTCTTTGAGAAAAACTCACAATTCTAAGTGAGTGAGTTACAGAGGTGTTCTTACGACCTTATCTCCTAAATGGAAGTGTTTAATGAATATTGTGTTATTTTTTATGAATTTAAATTCATATTCATGATTTTTTAAATATTTTAAGTTAGTGTAATAAGTTTAAATTTTGAAACCAAAATGGCTTGTTTGGTTCAAGCAAGATTGTGTGAGATAAGGTCAAGATATTGGTCTTTAAGAAGAATGTTTGCTATTAGATATTATATTTTTTGTGATTTAGGTTTTTATAAATAATTTATATAATATTTTTAATTTATTTATAATCATTTAAATTTTCTTCTTTAGATGTTTAATGTCAAGTAGTTTTATGACTAGTTTTTGGCAGTTCTGAGTGAGCAAACTCAAGACATGAGTTTAAGTATTTTTGACCCAAGTTGAAGTGTTTAAATCATATGGTGATTACCATGAGGCAATTTATTTTCAGTATATTTTATTTATTTCCATTTTTAAGTGGCTTAAGTGAGTGTGAATATTCAATATTGAACAGAAGATTTTTGGTGTACATAAGCCTAATAAGACTAAGTACTAATGAAGGGTTTCACATAGTGATTCGTTGTAAAATATATTGTTGATCCAAGAATAAATTATTGGGGTTATATTTTATTTTTATATAATATTTTCCTTAAATTTTTTTAATTTTAAAGTGTTCCAAGGAAGGTAAAGTGTAACATGTGTTTAAGAAGGCCTAGCCGATCTCCATGAGACCTAAAGGAGTGTAGACTATTAAATTGTAGCTGAACTAAGATTGTTATTGATTATTTTTATGAAATTTCCTAATGTATATTATGTTTCAAATATAATTTTACAAGTTCTTGTTTCTTACCAAGGTGTGTATGATCGTGAGGGTAGTATAAAAACAAGGTCGAATAGGCCTATTTGGGCAAGTGAGAGAATTAGATTGAGAAGCAAATGAGATATAAGATATTTGAGTTAAAGGAGGTAATATAGACCATAATAAGAGAGTATATTTAGTGTCATGATATATAATAGGATTTATAAGTATGAAAATAAATATTATATGACCTAATTAGTTTTGAAGAGACTTAGTTGAGCAAAGAAGCCTAGAAGGCAATTGGAGAGGGTTAAAGAGTGTGAAGAACTAAAGAAGGTGATAATTATCTATTATATGAGAAATAAGGTATTATTAAGGTTATTAAATCAATTAGGTGTCTAAGTTGGTGTTGATTCATCTAGGGGGTTTGTTCCCCCTAGCAAGTGGGTGTTTACTAAAGCCTAGACAAGTGGGTGCTTAGCTAGTTGGGGTTGGTGCTCTATGTGGAGTTGGTGATTCACTAAATTTTGTTTTTTTATTATAGTACTATATTCCATTTTAAGATATCAGTGGGTTTTCTTCCCCTTGAGGGTTTCCCACATATGTGATGTATTATTTTATTTCATGCTTATGTGGATAGTTGCTTATGCTTTCTAAACCTATATGTTTGTATGAATGGCTCATGAATGTTAAGTGGAATTGAATGAATGTTTTGATGTTTGATTCACACCCCCCCTCTCAATACTTTTTATTTAAATAATTGGTATCAAATATTGGTACTTTGAAGTAGGCCTAATAGCTTTAAGGTGATCCTAAGAAGCATAAGATGTCTAATGATCTAGAAGACATGTATGATGAAGTATACTCTAATTGTGAAGAATGAGAGGCTAAATTAGACCTTGAAAATGATCTCATAAGTGCCCTAGATGGTTTGAATTACCAAAAATAGAGGAATCATTAGTTTAGATCTATGGTCAAGGATTTTAAGGAATAGATATGTACCTTGAAAAGTGACATGCTCAAAGAAGCCAAAAAGGATGAAAAACCCATCAAGGATATTAAGAATTAGTTAGAAGGTTTCAATAGAAATTTTAGATAAAAATAAGTTGATTATGATAATTTGAAGATAGAGAGAGATTCCTTGAAGGTTGAGAATGAACAACTCATAGAAAACATGAGAAAGTTTTAGAAAGATCATGATAAGTTAGAGCAAGTTAAGAACACTAACATGAAAGTAAACATGAAGAGACTAATCAGGTATCCCAATGCAATAATGTATTCCAATTATTTCAATGGTTATTATTTTGCTTGTCATATCTTTGGTCATAGAGTAAGTGATTATAGAATGATCTCAAGGGATGAGTTGTCATGAGACCATGGAGAAGGCATTGTCATTCAAGAGGTAATAATAGTAATGTTATTTGTTACAGTTATCATAATGTGGGACAAATTACAATATTTTTTCCTAATAGAGTTAGAAGTCCCTCAAGACATAACAAGGTATATGGATCTCCTAGGGTGCATGAGAAGGTTCAAACATTTGTATGGAAACCAAAGACAATCAAGGTGAGTCATGATCAATCTACTCGTTAAAATTGAGAGTTGACATGTTTGGATACATAGATTCATATTGAGGAGGTGATACTGATAATCACAAGCCCACTTCTAGTTATAGTTTCCCACTAGGTTCTAGTCCTATCAATTTGTCTTTAAAAAAGTAGAATGTTATTGATTTATCATCCATAGAGGTAGAGTGCAGGGAAGTTATTAACTTAGCTACTAAGGCTATTTGGATTTAGGGGATTATTAGTGAGTTTAGAATTTCATTCAGGTAGTCCATAGTCTTCTATTGTGACAATCAAAACACCATTTAGATATGTAGTAATTTGGTCTAGCACTAGTGAACCAAACACATATATTCACATGCATTATATTCAAGAACTTATTCATGGTTAGAACATTTACCTGGGTTTTTTCTAGTATTTAGAATAGGTTGTATATATCTTCACCAAATCATTTACTGAGAGAAAGTTCATTCATCTATGAGCTCTTCTTGGGGTGTGGTCTACTTTAGTAATGACATCATCTTCAAACAGGTGGGTGGTTTTCTAGTACTCATCTCTTTATACTCTCTCTTTTAGAGGGGGGGTTATACTAGGTTTTCTCCCTTTCTCCAATTTATGAGATATTACATTTTATTTAGGTAACTTATCAAGCCTAGTTGTTAGGACTAAATTTCATTGTGCTCACCTAAGCTATGATTAATGGGTTGGTAGTGTATATATTTTTTTACACATGAAATTAATCCTAGCTAGGTGTGCTAATTAATAAGATTCCACTTGCCTTTGCATGCGAGTATTGAGTAAGTTAACTCACCACCACTACTTGTTAGTGTGAGTTGACTACCTAGTCAACTCTACTAATTATGCATGGTAGTTTCCTTCTTTCACCTATATGTACACACTTTTCATGGTTATTTAATACATTGATTCATCCCATTTCATGTATTTTTTTATTTCATATTGTGTATGGTTTAGATCATGTGATTGCTAGAGATTCATGGCTCACCAGTATAGGTATTTCATCTAGAGATTCTGGAAAAAATCTTCAAAATCTATCTCAAGATTGCCCTCTAAGAGTAATTTATAAAAATAAAATAAAAATATAATTTCAAGAAGTTGGAAATAAATGGTAAAAAAATACTGAATATTTTCAATAAATTGGAAAGAAAGGGGAAAAGGTGCTTAAACCTTCCTCAAATGAGAATGATAAATCTCAATATGGGTCGACTTATAACTCTTTAGTAGTTCTAGATACTAAATCTAATGATGAAGAAATTGTTTCATTAGAATTGTAGATACACACCAAAAAAATGAAGATCTTGGTGTAATAGCTACTTTTGTTTCCATAAAATATCCTATTGAGTCTACTTCTAGAAATGAGTAACAATTAGATATGGAAAAGATGATTTTCACATCATTATTTGTTTCTCTAATTTTAGGAATAGAGTATTATGGTAGGAATAAGCCTACTTTATGCTCCTTAAAAAGGCTTTGAGGTTTCTCTCAAGATTTTTTGTTTTTATTTTATTGCTCTGATTTGTTGTGATTCATCTATGCTTTATATTTTTATCTTTTTTATTTTGACCCAATATTTTCCTACAATAGAGAATCTAAGTCATGAATACCAATCAACTTCCTTAATCTGTATCCTTTTGTAAATTTAAATTTTTATTAAAAATATTTTTATTGAAGCATTCTATTATTAAAATTCAAAAGATTATAACAAATAATTTATAAAATAAATCTTCTTTTCCTAGTACATAATTTAGTCATAGAGGAAACCTAAAGCAATGACAATAAATAGAAGAGACACATATCTTACCAAACATCACTTTAATTACATAGATTCTTATGCATTTTTAAAACCAAAAAGACATGGGAATGAAATAATTTATTAGTTGTTAATCATCATTATTTTAGGATACTTGCCTTACAAGCTTCACCTAAACAAATATTTCCTTTTTATTATCTAATCATAATGCATTAGCTTTGGGATATAATTTTTAGAAAATTAATTAACTTTTTAAAGAGTACTATTTTGTGTATTCTATTGGTCTAAATAATTTCTTAATCATATATTTATTTTTAATAAGTGAAAATTGAGATCTTTGCATTGTATAATGAGAATGTAGTGTTTGAAAAATATTTAGGTGATGACTATAGTCTTAAAAAAAATCTAAAAATATGTTTTTTTTGTCTATTCCATTAGTTGAAATCATTTTTAAACTTTCAATTAGTATTATTAATTTCTTAATTTTGTGTTTGATTTTGTTTTCATCTACACTAGCTTGCATGTGTACAATATTTATCCTACGTTTCATTCCATAGGTTAGTCACATCATCTTGCCTCTTCTTTGTTGCATTTAATAACATTAGTTTTATTCACTCATGACATTTTATACGTTTATTTTGTAGATAAAAATATAAAATACTTCAAAAAATATGAGATCATTGATAATGTGCTACTTCCCCATTCTGAACATCTCAAAATTTGTCGATTTCACACATTTTTAAAATAATATAGTATTGAGATAACTTGTTAATTGGTGTAACCGATATCTCATTATTAGTAATTAGAACTTATTTATTTACATTTTTTATTTTTTAAAATATAATATAAGCATATATTTTCATTGTATATATTTATTATTTTTGAATAAATTCATGCAGGTAACCTAAATAAAAATCCATTTCTATTTATAGAATGTCCATGATCTAGATGGGTTTTATGCATATGCAGAAGTAATATCAAATACAATGGAAAATAGAGAAAAAAAAGAACTAAACCATAAATTATATTAATTTATTTTTTGTACATGGCATACTCTTGATAAATATTTATGGTTGTAGACTTTTCTAATATCTACCTCCTAGCTAATTCTACAAATGTGTATACATAGATCATAATGTTTTGAAGGTTAGGAATTTGTTATGAAAGTGGAAATGTTTTAGCTTCCATGTGTGAATCTTCATATTCATATGGTTATGTGGCTTGAATAAAAGGTGTGTGATATTTTAAAAAATGATATGGCATAACACGATCCCTACAAGTTCCACCTAACATATCATGGCATGGCATATAATGTACACTAGCTAGTTTATAATCTATAAATTCTACACAAAAGCGAAGTTGCATGATATGTCTGAAGGTATTATGATATTAGTCAATTTTTTAGATATTTCAACACATGGAATGAAGTGGCATAGTTTTTTTTAGGTTACAAGGAGTACATAGAGGCTGGTCGCATACAATATAAATTTGGGTTGAAGGTTTTTGTAATATATTATCCATAATTTTACGCAATATGTTTCCTTATGAATGATGGCACTTCCCTTCAATGTGTAGATGGTAAATCTATATTTACATGATATACTTGAAAATATAGCTCAAGGATCAATCCTTCAAGTCAATAACTCCAAGTTGCCAAAAGGCTCATGTTCGCCATTCCACTATTCTTAAATGCTTATTATATGATTTGAACATGATATTCTAATTTTCCATATCTGACACTAATATTTTTAACCTATAAATAATCAATTTTTCAAACATTTAACATGTATGGGTTGGCTTATTTGTTTTAATTAACCCTATCATGAGATATTTAAATAAGGTGTTGTATAAATACAAGTAAAATAGAATTCATTATCATCAACTAATTTTTAATCACACATCTATCAAATAAAATAGAAAACACCTCTCAAGTTTAGAAAACTACCCTATTATTTCATATTTCCAAATCAATCTTAGGAAAAATACTATTAAACATTTGAAACATTCAAAGATCAACCCATGATCAGTATATGTTAAGTTTCAATCTTTATCACTACATGCACATGTGTATAGCATATTACAAAATTAATCACACATAAGCCCACATAATGGGAAAAACTTCACCATTATAATATCCTCTTTGGAGTATATGGTTATGTAGGTAGCGCTCATTGATAAATGGATATTTTTGGTCATCTCAACTTTAGGTTAACCTACTAACCTCCATTTTTTTAAGGTGACATTCCCAATTTTTATGACTTATAGTTTTGATCAAGAGGTTGATATATAAAACCTATGCACATGATCTCAATTGACAATATACAATCTAATAAAGAACACTAATAAGCATATGTTAAATTTATAGAAAAGGACATGTACTTCACTACAAACAAAAGCATCAATTTTTTAATAGAAACATCAATTTTAGGATACAAACCCTCAATTCTAGTGTCCCTATTTTGATGGTAGAGTCTAGGATGATAGAGAGTTAAATACTAGAATTTGATGAATGAAATATGAGCATCATATTGAATATTTATGTAACTACATTTACCAAATCTTCCTACACATTAGTAAAGAAGTGAAGTGTTATCTCTTCTTCATTTTAAACCATTCTAATTATTATTTTGCAATGTATTTTCTATATTTAGAAAATTTCCATAAATGAGCACTGCATCATAATATACTATGAATCTAAATTAATTAATTAGCCTAATTTTATAATAGCTTAATCTTTAGTTGATTATGCTACTCTCCTTACTATTATATCTAAAAAGGGTTAAACGTTTGGTGAACCCTATCTCTAATTATTCTTTTACAAATTTTATCGTGCCCTATGTTTTTTAGTTGTTTAGGGTTTTAGATTACAGTAATTATTTAGTTATGATTTTTATATCATGTTGGATTGTTTGATAGAATTTATATCTCATTTATCTTGTTCTCATCTTACTCTTTGAAAATTTAAAAATAGATATAAATGAACCTCTTCCTCCTACTAAACATAAAGAGGGTGATAGCTACACTTCCTTGAATCAGGTCCATGCTATCACTACTTCAATGGGTAAGGTAGCCCATCCTATAGTAAAAAAATAAGGTAACCAACAACCCTTCCACCTCTCACATCTTTTATATATGATGTGTGTCTACATAATCAATCCAAAGTACCTAGGATTTGTGCTCATGAGGTCTTTGAAGATCAAATCATTACTATGTGAATGATCGTGGAAGATATGAAAAATAAAAATCAATATTTTTTTCAAAGATCACATCATGGTAAAATCATAGTAGATTAACAAAATAATAAAAAATATGCTAGTGTTAATCATGTGTTGACATCACCCCCTAGAAATTTCGTGCCTAATAATATTTCATCTCAAGTTTTCAAGCCACATCAAAATACATATACAACTAGTGCTTCAAAAGGTGAACAAAAGGCTAATAATATTTCAAGTGAGATTTTGCATGAAATACTTAGAAACAAGTTAATTAAACTATCTCCTCTATGTCCTATAAGGAAAACAAAATATTATTTTGCATATATTAGAATGCATGTGATCATACATATTGTTGATTTGCCTTGAAGAACAAAATACAAAATATAATGGATAGTAGTGATACTATAATATATATATATATATATATATATATATATATATATATATATATATATATATATATCAATCCAGCCACCCATTCACATTATGAGTGCATCTCCTAAAGTAAAAGTGAAAAAAGAACAAGTATGGGTACCAATAGATAATTAAGAGCAAAAATAGTTGAAAATGTTAAACTATGATTAATAAAAGACACCAATAGATAATTAAGAGCAAAAATAGTTGAAAATGTTAAACTAAGAATAATAAAAGATTCAAAAGGCACAATTAAAGCAAAAAAATCTTTAAAAGGCACAACTAGATCAAGAAAACATTCAAAAGGCAAAGTTAGAGCAAGAAATGTTATAAAAAGATCATGAAGTTAAAGCACAAATTACATATTTTCCTAGTGTTTAAGCAAAGATACATGAATCTTCTCTAGTTAATAGTTAGATGTAAGTTATTAACAATGACGAACATATTCAAAAAGTAACTCCAATGTATGGTGTAATGAATTTATCATACACAAATATAAAATATAATCAAAATGTCATCTCACAATCTCAAGCACAACTTAAGAAGTTAAATTTATCATATAACATTGATTAAATTGATGGTTATGATCCTAATAATTTAATATATTTGTATGATCTTGATGATACTAATTAAATAACATATGACTATGGCATTCATGATACAAGGCCTATAAAGAGACATCCCTCTGATGACATCTTTGGCTTCTAGTATCACTTTTCCTTTATCCATAACACCTTTTCTAGTCATTCAGAATATTTAAATAAATTCAAATAAATAAAATGATCAAGGAAACACAAAAACATTCAAATAAATAAATAAATACAAAAATATTTAGTATTTCACATGTTTATTGGGTTTTACATATGTTGTTTACATTATGTTAGTAGATGGAATATAATTTATGTAAACACATATGTTTCAGTGGTACTTGAGTGAAATACATGCATAAATTAGATCCATGATACATGAGCATAAAAATGTTGGACCTGTCTTCTACCTCCATAACATATCATGTTGGAGGAATATTTATTCTATTAATCATAGTTGATATAGGTTCTATTATTTTATCATCACTTTACCTTATCATGTTGAAATTTTATACTATACTTACATCTTATAAAATGTATTTGATATGATTTTTATAAGAGGCATTCTACTAACACATGTATGTAGGGACTAGTATGACATATTTATTCTAGTTTCTTATATTTCACTTATTCATCTTATCACATGGCTTACTTGAGTGTACTTATTATTTGTTATATTGTTTAGATTGTTGAACATTTGAGCATGTTCCTTATTTTTTGGCCCTAGTGCCCATGAGTGTTGATTTGTATTTGGTGTGCTGACATTTGAAAATGTCATATCCTTTGAGTGTGTGCATTTGAACATGACACCTTGTTTATGATCTCCCTATACCCCCCTTTGCATAACATTGAGTTCTCATATGTGTGTACTTGATTGTTTATTGAGATTGTTACTTGTAGATATTTCCATGATCCATATGATGCATCGTAGGGATTGTTATATTTGAATACTAAAAGATTCATTGATATATATACTTAGACATGACACAATTATATGCTTCTTTCCTATATGATTGATACAAATATAACATAGTTGTCTTATCATTTTGAAATAAGGTGGATATCATGTTACATTTCCCTCACCTTGAAATGGGGGGTGAGGGGGGCATGTCACTGAGGCATGAATACACTTACATATAGTGGGAAGAATTGGTAGAATTTGATATAGTTTACATGATTTAGTACACTTGTGATAGAATCATGTATATTTGGCATGAATTTTCAAATTTGGGACATTTTTTCATAATTTTGACACATATCATATATAGTTTACAAATGAGAGTTTAAATTTTGATAGACACTTCATCTTGATACATAATAGAGGTATGTATATCAACATGAACTAATTGATATTTTATATTATGGAGAAAATGGATCCCTTTTATAGTGTGATTAAGATTTATCTCCCTTGGTAGCCTTGGCACTACTTTTATTTTATAAGCTTCTATGATTACACCATTTAACATGGGTGATATTTGATAGATTGGATACATTACGTTTACACTTGATTTTTGTGATTGAGATTCAATGATCTCAATGGCCTTAACACAACTCACCCTTACAATAGATTATGGAAAGGATCACCCTCCAATTACCCTCTTTGCATATCCAAGGTTTAGTTGTGAACCTCTCTCCAATATTTTATCTAGGAAACATCATTATCAAAATAAATTACCAAGGGGAAACATTGTTGCATTGACACACAGGTGTACTCCTTATTTGTTATCTTTTTTTTCAAGTAATTTAAATTATTCATTTTTAGATTATATGCACTAATTATACTTATAACTTGATCTTAGTTGTAGGTAATACACATACAAAAAATTCAAACATAGCTCATGTCAAATCAAGGTGTGTTGTACACACCATGGTATGCATTTATTTTATGTAAACTAGTAATTTCATATTTAAGCATTACTAGATTAAATGTGTGGGAGAGGAGGAATTTAGATGCTAAATCTCAATTTTAAATGATATACTAGTCTTGCACACTTAAAAAATATCACTCAAGGTTCAATCAATTAGTTCATGACCTTCCCACCACAAAAAGGCTCACATTTAGCAATTCACTATGCTTAAATGCTTATTTTATGGTTCAACCTTAATATTTGATTTCCCAAATTTGACGCTAGTGTCTATACCCTAAAAACACTCAAATTTACAAATCCTTTGATATATATTAATCAACCTATTTTTTTCATTAACCCTCCTATGAGATATTTTCAGAAGGTGTTTTATAAATACAATTAAAAGACCATTCTTTATCATCAAGTACTTTCTAATCACACATCTATCAAATACCAATCAAAATCACCTCTCAAACTTATAAAACAACCTCATTATTCCCTATTTCCAAATAAATCATAGGAATAATATTATTACAGGGTTGAAGCATTCAAAGAGCATCCCATGAGTAGTATTTGTGATGTTTAAATCTAGATCATTACATGAACTTTCATATATTATATTACATAATTATTTATATACGACTCCACATAAGGGGGAGAATTACATTGGTATAAGGCCCTCTTAAAAGTATTTGGATATGTAGGTAGCACTCATTGATAGAGGGGCATTTGAGGTTAGTTTGACTTCAATTCAACATAATAACCCCCATTTTCACAAGGTGACATGATCAAGTTAGAGGATATAGGATTTTGATCAACATGCTAATGTCTAGAACCTATACACATGATCCCAATTGATAATCGACCATGTTTAAGAGAACCCTAATAAGCATAGATGGAATTTATATAAAAGTCATGTAATTCACTATGAATATAAGCGTAAATTTTAGGATATAATCATCAACATTAGTGTCCCTATTTTGATGGTAGTGTCCAAGTTGATAGAGAGGTAATTTATAGAATCTGATGAACCATAGTTGAGAATCATCCTAACTATTTATGTGCCTTTTCTAGATTTGTTTGTGCATTAGTAAATAAGATAATTATGATCTCTTATTCATGTTTAAGAATTCAAATTATTGTTTGTCATTATAATTTTTATACTTGGAAAATTTCCATAATTCATTATTATATTTGAATATATTGTGAATCTATATTAATTAATTAGTCTAATTTTAGAGTAGATTACTCCTAGTTGATTAGGATACTCTCCTTCCACTTATTTACAAAAAGTATTTAACATAATCATGCCCTAAATAGGCCTTTGAAACATACATGCTCCATGCCTATCAAAAACAATTTGTTATGCAACATGGATGTTGACCCTATGAGTGATTAAAATGATACTTGGAGCTAGTTGATGATTCTTGAAGTGCATGAGTCATTCAACATGTTCCTTGTCACTATGAAAAGGGTACATAATGCAAGGGGTTACATTAAATCACCAATTAAATCATGGATAAGGTACAAGGTGTCATGGAAGTGTGAAAATTATTCACCCTTTATTTATAACTAATCATCTTAATTGTGTTATGAATCAAGTGTTGCTTCTTCACTTTTATTTGAGATCAGGTGAACCTTATAGAGTTTTTTATCCTACCATGAGAACTTTGTATACCAACATATATTCTCAATGTACATGATTTCAACAATATAATTTATTTTTACCAGTTATGGTCATTTTTATATAGGTGATGAGTGTGATGTAATCTTCTCAAAATTTCACTCGACATGATTAGAGCATAGAATAAATTTAAGAATCTAGTATTTGTTACTTCCTATTAATTTAGTGATACTATAAGGATTTTTTTTGGAAACACAATGGTGATGGTGTGTGTATGCATGCCCATGGTGTTAGGTGACCCCTTATCTAACGGAAGCACAATTGCTTACTTTCTTATAAGTAATTAAACATAGAATTATACCAGAATGATAAAGTAACTAGAAACTTGAGACAACAGAGAATTTGAGAGACAATACACACTCTTGTATTAAATATTACTAGAAGAAAATACAATAAGAAAGATGCCACTTCTTCCTCCACCTCAAAGGCTTGCCACACCTTAAGACCTTCTTCCCTCTCTCTCTTGCTCAACCTTAACAACTCTAAAGCCTAAGTTATTATCCCTCCTTGAATGCTTCAGCTGATTTCCTTGACCTTACACTTGTAGATCTCCTTGACCTTGCTTGCTTCAATGCTCTTACTTGCCTTCTTGAATATTACAATACATGCCTTATGGGTCTTTAAATAGGATCCCATGCTTACAAAAATAGAACTATAACTACAATAATTAGACACGCAGCTCGTGACTTAAATTAGTCTTTTGACATGCAAACACTAGCTTCACTTAACTGACTGTTCGTCAATAGTAGTTCTGGACCACCACAGGTGACCGACATCTGTCCCTGTCTGTCTGGTGCTACCGATGTCGGCCATCAACCTACCATCATCGGTTACCTTCTACACTGCATCTGATCGATGTTGATCATGCTGCCAACATTGATGCTTTTGGTTCTTCAGCATCCTCTTCTTCGTGTCTACAAACAGTTGAAGCTTTTAGCTCCATACCTTAACAATCTCCCACTTGGAGATAAATAGTTGCAACCTATACCTGTAACTTTACACCATCTATTTTGTTCCCTTAGCTCTGTATCCCTCTTCAATGTCACTCTTGAAGACCAACCACCACTAAACTTGTGATGCAATACCTGTCACTTATGCCAAAAGAATTTTGCTGCTCCTAAATTCTTCATGACATACTTCTGAACCAACTCTACCCTTAGCTCAGAAAACTCCCTGTATATGAAACCCATAGCCTTCTGTCTCATGTGTCCATCCACTCTCTTCTCTAAAATAGGAATCCATCCCTCTATCTAGTGCTTCCTTCCAGCTGACAACTCTACCAACAAATACCTGTTTGGTTCTACTCCAAGGACTCACACTCCTCATCCATGCCAAGCTCCCACTGTTTCTAGATTCTACCTGCATTGGTTCTTCCATCTTCCTAGTTCATGACTATCAGTAAGCAATATAAAGAAGGTGAAAAATGAATATGAGGTTCACTTACCATTTCCTGACCTCCATATGGGTGTTTGAGACCTCTTGACAGCTTGTTGTCCACCCAACATCCGTTCCAGTGACCGATCTTGACCATCTCCCAGTCTACTCCTGACCGATGTTAGTTCCCTGCACTGACCCTGACTACCGACGTAATTTCCTTGGCTGACGCCGGTGTCCCCCCTACCGATGTCGGTCCTTATGACCGACGTCGGACTTCTCCTGCGCGACCTACCGACCCTACTAGTCTGCACATGATCGATGTCGGTATCTAGCTGACTGACATCGGTTCCAAGTGACCAACGTCGGTGACTGTGTGTTCTTGTGAGTGATGAAATCTTTATCCATGAGCTCATCTTGGATCAAACCCCTGTCCATACTACCCTACTCAGAATTGTTCAGCCCTTATGACTGATCTCTGTCCTTCATCTCCTCCATAAATGCCAAGACTTCTTTGTTCCTGTCAAAAGCATCAAATTTCCTTTTCCTGCAATGAACTCTATCTATTATTTCTGAATCTGAACTCATACCTTTTGAATCAAGAACGTCCATTCCCTTCTTATTCATGTGACTAAGCCTATTAAGCCACATCTTCAAATCTATAGCTGAAGTAGATAAACCAAAAGTAGAATCAGCAATACAAGTAGACAAATAAAGAGTATCTACTTTCTTACCTCTTGCTAAAACAAGTGCTCCCTTGGTAACCTTCCAAGAATCTGCTGTGAGGGTTATTATGCATCCCTCATCACCTAACCTTCCTACAGAAATCAGACTCTGCTTCAGAATTGGAACATGCATGACCTCTTTCAACACCCATGTGTTGTCAATCTGCAATCTCAACTACACTTTCCCTTTGCCAACTATTTGACAAGGCGTTCCATCCCCTAAATAAAGCACTCCAAAGTCTCCCTGTTCATACTCATGGAACAAATCTCTGTATGGGGATGCATGAAAAGATGAACCAGAATCCAAAACCCATGATCCTACCTGACTATCCAAAGAAAGTATGAGAGCATCCTGTATCATAATATTTGCATCCTTTACTTCTTTAATACCTGCATGTTGATTCTCTTTATCTCTCAACCAACACTCCTTTGTATGTCCTTTCTTTCCACAAAACCAGCAGGTAATACCTTTGGACTCGGACCTCCTTCCAGACCTTGATTTCCCTTGCTCTATCTTCTCCCTTTGCCTTCCCCTGCTTTCCACACTTAGAGCATTTCCTGATGATTCACCTGTGCTTCTCCTATGTATTTCCTCATTCAAGATCACACTCATAACATCATCAACTTTTAAGATTTTAGAAGCAGATGCAGAATTACTTACTGCCATGACCAAACTATCCCAACTTTCAGGCAAAGAACATAAAATCAAGAGAGCCTTTACCTCATCATCAAAAACAATATTGACTGAAGCTAATTGGTTTGCCAAACCATGAAAATCACTAAGATGAGTATGTACCAATCCACCTTCCTGCATTTGCAAAGTAAATAGCTGCTTCATAAGATATACCTTATTAGAAGCCAAGGGCTTTTCATATAAATTCACCAAGGATTTTATCAACTCTTCCATTGTCTTGCACTGTGATAAGCTAGAAATCATAGACGATGCAAGGCTCAACCTTATAGAATCGAGAGCCTTTTGATTAATAATGTTCCATTCTTCATCCTTCATATCTGTGGGCTTGCATGCAACCCCACCCAGCGGTAAGTATAAATCCTTCTGATACAGATAGTCCTCAATCTGCATCCTCCAATGTTGATAATTCTTATCGTTAAACTTCTCCATTCGTAGCTTACTTTCTTCTACCATTATTGAACTCCCACTCAATCAGAAAACCCTGTGAATGACCTGTAATCAAAAAATAATACCCTGCTTCCTACAAACCGTAGCTCTGATACCAACTGTTAGGTGACCCCTTATCCAACAAAAGCACAATTGATTACTTTCTTATAAGCAATTAAACATAGAATTATACCAGAATGATAAAGTAAATAGAAACTTGAGACAACAGAGAATTTGAGAGACAATACACACTCTTGTATTAAATATTACTAGAAGAAAATACAATAAGAAAGATGCCACTTCTTCCTCCACCTCAAAGGCTTGCCACACCTTAAGACCTTCTTCCCTCTCTCTCTTGCTCAACCTTAACAACTCTAAAGCCTAAGTTATTATCCCTCCTTGAATGCTTCAACTAATCTCCTTGACCTTGCTTGCTTCAATGCTCTTACTTGCCTTCTTGAATATTACAATACATGCCTTATGGGTCTTTAAATAAGATCCCATGCTTACAAAAATAGAACTCTAACTACAATAATTAGACACGCAGCTCGTGACTTAAATTAGTCTTTTGACATGCAAACACTTGCTTCACTTAACTGACTGTTCATCAACAATAGTTCTGGACCACCACAGGCGACCACCGTCGGTCCCTGTCTGTCTGGTGCTGCTGACGTCGGCTAACAACCTGCCATCATCGGTTGCCTTCTGCACTACATCTGACCGACGTCGGTCATGTTGCCGATGTCGGTGCTTCTGGTTCTTCAGCATCCTCTTCTTCGTGTCTGCAAATAGTTGAAGCTTTTAGCTCCATACCTTAACACATGGATTATATCACATACATCAATCAATATTACATCACAAAATATATCCTCTTTGAAAGGATGGAATACTTATTTGAAATGGCATTGGCACACAATACATATACCTTTACTATTGTAGGACTTTATCCATCCCAAATTATAAGGATCCTAATGAGACATGGTTTTAATATACAGTTGCTTGGTAGTTTCTTCAAAGATTATATTCCTCATGTTATTATCATTGACCAAAATATTCATTGGTTTCACTTGAACCCACATTTTAAATAGATTAGGTATTATTAGTGTGGATATTGCAGTGAGGAAAATAGATTTTGGTTTAGTTTCCTCTAGTGTATATAATTCTTGACCCTATTCTTTTGTTCATGCAAGCAAACCATTTTTTTACAGAACTCTATTGTTAGAGTAGTTGTTGGTTTTATGTTTTTTAGGCCATTTACCTACCTAAGATAATTTGAACATGTCTTTAGAAGTTGTCTTCTTTAGATTGGTATATGCTTCTCACATGTCCTTCATCTTGGACTCTTCCTCTATTATTATCACATGGAAATATGAATCTACTATCATCTTGAACTTAACCAAATTTTATTTTGGACTAAATTAATGGACATAGATTACTTTAACATTTAAGAAATATATAATTATTCAACTAATGTTAGTTTCACATAAAAATCATGGAAGGCATCAATGTAGGATTGGAATGACTGGTGATGTCCTTTCTTCAGTTTTAACCATTAAGTTAATGATCATAATATACATATTCATGATAATATTTAAAACCTTGAAGGATTCCAAGAACTTAGCCCAGGCTTTCTTAAACTAATATTTTCTCTAATCTTGTCCCACAGAGTGGGTGCTTACCATCATTTCATAGCATGTGAAGACACTTTTAGAAGTGTAATCTTGGTCTTCTCTTCATCATAAAAGTCATTCATAGAGGAAAATGACTCTAGTTGATCTCTAATGAGAAATCTACTATATTTGTGTTTCATTCCCCATAAAACATAGGAATATTTATAAAAGAGCTCTCTATATTATCCTAAGGAAATATTACCTTGTGAATAATCACTCAACTTTCTTTGTCAATCACACATATTTATACACAACTATGTGAGAATGGTCATTTTCATTTTAACAAAATCTTCCCAAGATTTGCATTTTCTTAACTTAATAAAAATATCCATGTTTATATTTCCAATGCACACCTTATGATGTATAATTTATCCCATAGATCAATAGAGTTTGACCTTGTTCTAAGGTCAATGTATAGAACATTCCAATGCTACTCTAAAACTAATTAGATTTTTTTCTTTTAATCAACTTAATTACATCTTTGTAAAGTGTATGATCCCATTTCTTAATAAACTAATCCACATAAAGTGGACAATAATATGGAATAATCATATTTGTCCTTCATCCATAATTAATCCTAACGGATTGATATGGATGGGTTACCAAGTTAAACTCAATTCATATCAAACATACATCAGATTATGATCCTACAACTTGTCTAAAATGGAGATACAAGAGATGACCTATCCTAAGTCACTCAAAGGATAAAACAACTTATACCAATCAATATCCCACACCCAAAGTGTTGGCCTCTAATACATCTATGCCCACTTCTTAAACTACCTACATATCAGTTTGTTCCCACTACATAAGAGGAATGGGATTTACTAATAAAATCAAAGTTTTGATGCACCTTGAAATTCTATAAAAATATTTATAATGCATTGTCAATACCCAAGTGCATAGTATTTCTCCCATCGTTATCTATAATTTTTAGAATAATATAAAAGGAATATAAACAAGAAGGAAAGTCTAAAAAAATGATAATCAAGAAAGTCAAATAAAGAAGAAGTAGTTGCAAGGAAATTCAACAAAAAAGATAATCAAGAAAGTAACAAAAAGAAAATTAGGTGCAAAGAAAATTTATAATTATAGTAAAAATGAGTGTACAGGGACATGCACATCTATTGTTAATCTACACCAAAAGATGAAACCGGTCAAAGGAATTTGAATTCTAGAGTGATCAGTGTTAAATTTGAATTTTAGAGTGATCAGTGTTGAATTTGAATTTTGAAGTGATCAGTGTTGAAGTGGAATAAAACCAATCAATGTCTCTCCTTTTTTTCTAATAATATTTGGAATTCAGAAAGAACATTCATTATAAAAACTTTTGATATCTAATAGATATTCAAACTTTTCTCCTTGGGATTCAAGTTTTTTTTAATAATACCTCATCTAATGTTATTTTTACATATTTTAACACTCATAATGATAGCCAATAGATATTTAACATCATTATAAGCCACGGTGAAATAAATAAAAGTGGAAAACTTGGAAGAAAAAACATGCCATTAAATTGGTTTCCTACCAAAATACAAGTCACTGAGGGGACAAACTATATACGTTATTTTTAAGACATTTGAGATCATATTTTATCATTACAGAGATGTTTTATGTCAATAGTCTTTAGGTTATATATTCTTTTAGATTGTAATAAAATAAGTCCTTGATTAGGTTAATGAATAGTTGTATGAATATACTTATTGATTAAGATGTCTCAAAAATATTATAACGGAGTAAATATTCCTTTTGTGATAACTTTTTAGTAAATGTTCCTTTTGTGATATTTTTTTAATAAAAATTTGATGTTATTTACATATGCTTAAGTTTTTTCTTTATAGAGCTTTATTTATTAGAGTGATTTTATTTGAACATCTCCTATTACGGCTTTGCTCTTCATATAATTAGATGTGATTGTTATGAAAGCATATTTTTCCATGTTAAATATATGGAAACTCCACCTATATGTTTTACTTATAAATTTATCTAATTATTCTTTTAATCTCTCAGTTAGATCACACAAATATCTATATAATTAGCATATTCTGGTGAATCCTAAGAATATCTATTAACAATGGCATGGTGAGCATGGAACTATCAGTGGTTAAGGAGATGTTACGATGGTTACCTAGTCAAAGAGACATAGTAAGCTAGTTAGAATAAAAGATTGATAAAATTACAGAGGAGAAAGCACAAATAATAGGACATACCATGGATGAAATTATATAAGAACATATCTTTCATGAGACTTATGATATTTTTTGGTGTGAACTACTTGAACTATTGGTTTCTTGGTTGGCTTGATTGGAATATCACTATTTTCAATTTAGAGTTACATATGTTGTTACATGGACTAAAGTGAAGATAGAGTGGCTACAAAATTTGGACATTAGTTGGAATTTTTGTATGATCACTAGATAACTTATATAATTGATGGATACATAACTAAGTTCACAGTACAAGGGTGTATAGTCTTTGAAGTGGCAAAGGATTTATTTATTAGGGGTATCAAAGGTAAATTTTTATAGTGACTCCTTTTGTTGATCAAGAAGTTGGCTATAGAAAAGGCCATGGGTCCTATTCCATCCAATTGAGAGTAGTCACTTCGGGTGTTGTGGGCATGTGTGTGATAGAAGGGTGAATTTTGAGACGATAAAAGGTAGGGATTTAATCTAAGTATAGAATGGAGAACTAGGATGAAAAAAATGGGAAGAAGATTCTAGAGTTAGAAAGGGAGATATGACACACAAAATGGTTGAATAAACAAAGTGAGACCTAAGAAGTTATGAATTATAGTACCATAAAAGACATGAGTGAGGATAAAGGGGAAGGAGATCTAGGTGATGAGATAATGTTAAGGACCATGAGCATAGTATAGAGAGAGAAAGAGAAAGTGATGAAGACTGAATGAGAGAATAAGAAGAATAAGAAAATAGTGTAGAAGTAGATAAGTTAATTAAGATTCCATATATCTATAGAAAGGTATTCCATGAAGGAAAAATTGTATTTCCATATAGTCATAAACATATCATAAGTTTAATTTCTATGAAATATGTTGTTGGAGGTATAAATCTTTCACCATGGGAGTTTACATCCCCTAAGCCTATTTTTTAAAAAAATTGTAGAAAATACAATATAGCTTAGGAAGATGAGTATTGACAAGGACCATTCACAAATAAAATTCACCAAAAAGATATGAATACATAGAAGGAAACACATCATGAAGTCACAATAAGTTTTTATCAACAACATAAGAAGAATATACAAGCATTATCATTGATAGAGATTGATCTCATTACTCTTGCACAAGTAAGAGAATATCTCACACAAATCAAAATTTTGGAATAATAATTAGAAGATGAGGATACATTTGATACTGGTTCATCGCCAGAATAGGTAAGGGCACAATAGGCATTGAAATGTTAGGTATTTCCCTCAGTCACACCAAATCCATAGATACTATTTGTTCAACAACTAAATGTAATACATATGATAAACATTAGTATGGAAGCTCTATTGGGAGATTTTATCAAACTTACACCCTATGATGGGTCTACTAACCCTAAATAGTACTTTCTTACCTATGACATGAATTGGTAGGCCAAAGGAATTATTGATGACATAGTAAAGAAGTGTGAACTAATTGGATTATAATGTGTTCAATCATTGGAATTCATATTCCATATAAATGATAATAAAAAATATATACAAGTAAAATACATGCTTATCATAAAATTGAAGATCACAAAATGTTTTAATCAAACCATACATGATTTGAAAGAAATCTGATAGGGAGAAAAATAAATCATCTTTGAATATGATCATAGATTTTTTGATGTGATAAATAAGGTAGAATTTTCTCTATAAGATAAAGATAAAACATCTTGGTTTGTGAAAGGGCTATGAACAAGAATACATTTCACCATCACACAAACATATTTTAACATTAAGGCCGATGTAAGAGTAGTTTTGATTAGGTTGAATAGATTGAAGAGTATTTTGATGTATCAAACTCAACTTCAAAGATAAAAAACACTCTAAAAACATTACTAAGAAGGATGGATAAATATCAAGATGAAGGAGATAAGTGTAAGTCAGGCCTATGGTGCATAGAGTGTGGTAAAGAAGGGCATCACATGAATGAGTTCTCAAGAATCAAAATACATTTCTATGAAATATGTAGAGTGGTAGGACATGTGACATCTCACTATCATCTTTTAGAATAATATATCAAGAATCAACAAAATCTATATCGTAACTTTTTCAAGTCACCTAATCATGATAAAAAGAAGTTGTAGATCACTTTAAGAGATAAAGTAGGACATTACAAAGAATGTTTTTGTGGCTAATACATAGAAAATAGCTTATACAACTCACATAATTTCTCATCTAAAAGTTAGCATGACAAGAACAACACAGTCAAGTGTGCCATGGATTTCAAAGGTACGCAAACCTCAACCTTTAGGTATGGTGGGTTGGACACCACTACCTTATCCATGGACAACTCCAACCTAGAATTAAACACTTTTGATTCCCTAAACACAACATACACCTCGATCACCATTGTTTACTCAATATCAATATGGTGGGTATGATGGACTTCAAAAATAGTAAGGGTGGAATCCAAAACAATCTACAAGAAGATTTGGGCCACAAAAATCAAATGGTTGGTGATTCCAAGAATATAGATGATAATATAGAGGAGAATACAATGATGGATACTAAGGCAGTGTGCAAGGATGTAGGGGAAATAACTCCCAATGGCCTATAATTTAGTGTTACCTATGTAGATAATTTACTCATGTAGGAATTGCCTATCTGATCCTTGGAAAAAATATTATTGTGCTTATTATAGGCTTTTAGATCAACATGACATAGAGGATTGTTTGGTTTTGGAGAAACAACAAACATAAAAGGAAGTAAGGAATGTACATATGATTAATTCACAACCCTAGGAAGAAGACTTAACACAATTAGCCATGTGATAATAATATATAGAATAAGTATTACCACCCTTGGATATGCCACAAGATTAAGATTTAAGACAAGCTCGATAAGACAAATATCCCAAACTAGTTACTGAGAAAGGACTAATGCAAGAATTTATTTAGATTTTGAAATAATCTAACAATAAGAGATTATTAAAGATGATGTTATAGCTAATGATGCATAGATATATGAACAAATAGTGCACATTATGAAACAATATTGTGTTGTCACTACCTTGACATATATAATGAAGTTAATCAGCATGTTATGTAATGAATATATATCATAAAATATTTCAAACCTACTCCATAGTTTGTTGAATTATGCATAGAAAGGCTAGAAATAGATAAATAGAATGATATGGTATGTAAATAATAAGAAACCCTAGGATATTAACTCTATGGTAGATATTGAGGTTGTAGGGTATGAAATACCTAATGCAACATTTGATTTTGGTAGCACAGTTAACATGATCCCAAGATTAATGTGGGTAGCTATTAGATGACATGAACTGTGTTATAGTCCTATCACACTCAACCTTTTTATACTATGGGTGAGTTGAAACTATAATATTTTTGGAAGACATATAAATCAAAGTTGTAGATCTAAATCTACATGGTGACTTTAAAGTCATTGACATGAAGACAATATAAACACACTACCCTGTATTGATTGGTAAGATGACCATCAATACAATAATGAACGAATTATAAGCTCATCATGGATATACAATATTATAAATTCCATAAATATGGTAAAAATCCATATTACATCCCAAAGATCATGATTCACCCTATGTTGGTGAAAAAATTAGTTAGATGAAAGTGAACATAGAAGATAAACAACAAGATATAAGAGCTCCTGCATACAAATTTATCTATGACAACACCAATACATAGACATAATATCTGTGTAAGGACCAAATACTATGTAATCATTTACTAAAACAAATAGAAATCACACAATTGTAAATAGAGGGGGTTTGATCTATGTTTGTAAGGCAACCAACTTGGTCTGACATAGACTTTTTATACTAGACAAGTTACATAGATAAGGATTACATGTAACCAACTTCTAAAGGCATCCTACCATGGGATATGGTTTTTTATGTAAGTGGATATTTTGATATGAACATGCTAAAATAGTCCAAGGGAGATAACAAGATGCATCCTCTATGAATCATCTTTATGACAAAATTCCTACTACCATAATATTTTGCAACTAAGGCCATTAGTTAGTTTATTATTTGCTTCCAATAGTATGTATCAAATATTGATCAAAGGGTAAGTGATATAAATTATGCACTAAAAGGGAGTTTTATGAACTAGTGGTTAGTTCACCATGATGCACAATTAGGATAGGATGAAGCATGTGAAATCCTTTTAGCTAGATTTAAGTTGCCAAAGGCCATAAAAAAATTGGCCAGTGTTCAAATCAGGATACTATATAGAGATTCATATTTATTTGTGTTGAAGTCTATATTAAAGTATCCATGGCTCTAAAGTATTGGGACATGTATTCAAATATACACTAGATTTTCTCAAAACTACCTAGTATATACATCAGGCCTATAATAAAGAGATGAATCATTGGGCATGTATCTAAATAGACTACATTCAAACATTAATTTTTGAAGATGATAACCCCTTGACACATAAGACATTAGAAAAATTAGATATTTTCCTATGTCATGGACAGGCTAAGGACTTAGGAAGTATAGTTGAGTCATCTTCATAATAAATTGTAGCCTACAACTTAATTGAGGCCTTAAGAATTTATAAATCTAAAAAGGGGAAGGAACCAATCCTCACTCAACCTTATCATCAGATACTAGATAAATATGAGTGGAGGTCCAGTTTGAACAATGATGATGACATGAATTTATCTAATCTATTTAAACCTAAACAAGAAATTAAACCACTCTTAGACCTCATGCAGAGCATTTAAAAGAAGAAAGGCTATGACATTAATATTCTAGAGTGACAATCCTAACAGATATTGTGTGACTCAATTTTGAGGAAGAACACAACATATATCAAGAACCTCTAAAGGAATATGTGGGGAAAATTAGATTAGAGGTCATTCCTAAGTTAGCCCATACTAGAGATTATTAGTCACAAGAAGACGTCAAAATTTATACATCTCTTAAGGGTTTATCAAGATGTATATCCTACAAAATTCATATATCTTAAGGGTGTGGAACCATCCTTAGTATAATTCACATTGAACTAAATGATTTCACATGTCCAATAAATAAAATACCCTAGTGACTAAATCCAAATATGAAACTTAAATTGAAAGTTGAGTTGGATCCCATGTAGGAAACTAGTATTATTTTTCTTGTTGAGAAATTCAATTGGGTTAGTCCTATGGTAATGTAACCTAGGAAGACATGTGAGATATAAATATATGGATATTATCTCATATTTAATGAGGCTTATGTCAATGAACCATTTCCTATTCCAATCATAGATGAAGTTTTAGAAGTGATCATAGGTCATGAGGTGTATTCCATCATATATGGATTCAATGGATATCACCAAATCCTGATCATAGAAGAATATGGGGACAAAAATAATTTCATAATCAAATGGGGTTTATTTTAAAATAAATTAATGTTATTTGGTTTGAACAATGCACCTATTGTTTTCTTTAGAGGTGTAATCACTACTTTTAAAGACTTTATCCATAACTTTTTGAAGGTCTATTTAGATGACTAGGCAGTGTTTCCTTGTTCATAAATCATTTGTCTAAACTCAAACTTATGTTGGAGAGATGTAGTAAATTACAAATTGTGCTCAATTTTAATAAATGTTTATTTTTCACACTATTTGGGGTCTCGTTATGACATGTAGTTTGTAGTAAAGGCATCTTAGTAGATCAAACTAAGATCACAGTGATTATAGGAATGCCTCCACCTAAAATATCAATAGATATGCTATGTTAAATGGGATGTATATAATACTAACGAAATTTCATTAAGTATTATGTAACCATATCATCCCCTTTAGAAAATTTATTTCACAAAGGAATGTAGTTTACATGGATAGAATAATGCCAAGTAGTATTCACTGAATTAAAGAAGAGACTAGTGACTGCACTAATTATGATCTTCCCAAACTAGAGTAGACCATTTCATGTCCAAGTAGATGCATTAAGAATCATAGTAGGATAAGTGTTAACACAATTGGGAGAGGGTGGGTTGGATTAGCCTATTCATCTTGCAAGTAGGAAATTATCTACCGTAGAGAAAAACTATACAAAAAACAAATGAGAATCTTTAACAATGATATTCACACTTCATAATTTATAGCACTACCTTTTGGATACACCATTTGAGTTATTCATTGATCATCAAACATTGTGATATTTAGTTAATAATACCATGCTAAGAGGACACATTTAATGTTGGTTGATGCTCTTACAAGAATTTAAATTTTGGATAAATGTTAAACCAAGATAAGAGAATGTGGGTTAAAATCATTTGAGTAGGTTAAAAAATGGTGAGGAATTATAGGAAATCCCAGATGATTATATAAACACACATCTCTTTTGTGTGTGTAAAATGCTATAAAAGATACAATATATCACAAACTTTATTACACAATGCATATTTATAGAACACTATGTGGATATAAATAAGATGAAACTTATTACTAGAGCCTTGCCATATATTATCATCAATGGATTTATCTATTATTTATTCAAGTATGTATTTTTATGTAGAGTTGCATCAAAGCATGAAATTTCATAGTGGATTGAGGAGGCACATAAGGGGATCATATAGGGTCACTTCATAAGAGACATGACTATGAGGAAGATCTTACATAGTTTCCTTTGGTGGAACTATCTATTTCAATATGCCCATAGAGATGCACAAAAGTATGATATATGTCAGAGGATGGAAAATCCAAACCAAAGAAATGAAATGCCTTTACAACCGATGTTATCACAATAGCCTTTTGAGTAATGGGGAATTGATTTTATTGGACCCATTAGTCCACCCCATAAACACAACCAAGATAGATATATTATAATTGCAACAAACTATTCTATGATGTGGGTGAAAGTTGTTGTGATGCTTATTTATGGTGCTAAGGATGCAACAAAGTTCTTATATGAAAACATCATTGCAAGGTTTGGCTATCCTATCAAACTCGTAAGTGATATAAGAACACATTTCTTGAATAATATCATAAATATTCTCACTAGTGATTTTTTTATTAATCACCATAAAAGTACAACATATTATCCCTAGGCTAATGTCCAAACTCAAACTATGAATATGGTTTTTGGTAAAATGCTTACAAAAATCTATGATGTCTAAAGGGATGACTAGGAGGATCAATTTTATATAGTGTTATGATCATACCACACACATTATAAGTGTGTGATAGTTTTCATTCCATTTTATCTGGTCTACGTTTTGGAATTGATCATGCATACAAAGTATGTAGCACCTAATCTATGAATCACAATCATTATGCACATGGGTGACCATAAATAATTGACAAATAGGTTATTCAAGATAAATCTCATGGATGAAGATATAAAAAGAGTGTATTGGACCAAAGAGGTGCATAAACATAGCCCAAAATCCCATCACGATAATAATTTATGTACAAAAGAGTTTCATGTGGATCAATTGGTCTTACTTTATGACAACTAGTTTAGAACATGTTCAGGCAATCTCAACATTAGATGCAAAGGACCATACATCATCCATGAGTCATCATAGCTAGGAACATTAGTCTTAAGGGATTTTTAGGGAACCATTTTACTTGTAATGGTGATTGGATGTAGGATCAAGCCCTACCACCAATGAGTTATGTATGCAAGTCTAAACAAGTGATGAATTGCACCACTTTAATCTAGGATTTGATTTTAATTATGTTATGTGGGTTTAGTTTGTTTCATTTATGTTGTGTACATAAATATAAAGTGTGTCTAAGTAACTTTGAAAAAGTGGAAGAAGAGGCCATATTATAGAAATATCCATCAACAGAGACTAAATTGAGCAAGAAATGTATCATGTCAAAGAAGGATAGACTACATCAACAATTTAGTCTAGAAAATACATGCACAATGGGATCCTAAAAATAATGACTAATGGATAATTATATTTTATTAAATGATAAATTAAGAGGAGACATAAAAATAAATTATGGAATAATCAAGTATGTTAGGAGAATATTAAGGTGGCACATCACATCATTTATTTAAATTTCCACAAAAGGAATACCAACTCAACAAAAAATACACCAACTCAACAAAAGGAGATCTTGCTATTTTAATGATATCAAGAGTAATATCAAGGGACATTGAGTCATATTCAAATATAAATTTAGTAACATGTACATGAATATCTATAAATATATGATCTTACAGATCAAATCAATATTTTACATAGACAATTTTTGAGTCCTTATTGTCTTTGATTTTTTGGGCATTACACAAAAATTAGAATGTCTAAAGTGTTCACAGTAGTGTTAATGGCTAAGTTTGATCATTATCAATTGATAAAATGACTCATGAAATCATAAAAATAATATATAGGGATAGGGTAAAACTTGCACCAAACAAAGTTCATAGACCTAGATGTGTATGATTTTATCAAGGCTACATAAACATGCCATTTTTTTTAACAAGGAAACCAAGGCATAAAACCCTTAGTGGTAGCACATTTACACATAATATAAAATATAGACATCAAGTACTTGATCTTCTTACCTATAGTTGGCCAATGGGGTGACATAATGGAGTTATTACTTAGTAGATATAGTGGGGGAAAGAATTATCTTTCCTAAGATGTCACCATACACGTGAATGAAGTTGCAATGATGAGATCTATGAGAATGACATCATGGGGAATACCTTTGGGTCTATAAAAGTCAAAATCCCCACAAATCCTACTATAAATGCTAGATGCATATACCATAGGAAACCTAGGGATCCCCTTGGAGGATATCATAGATGATCCAATTCATATTCTTTTAGACTGCATCACCAAAACATTTTGGTAGATGACCAAGGCCACCAAGGAGGATACAAAAGTCATAATTGATATCACCCATTTCATGATTCATAAAGATGAATCTTTCAATTGGCATGAGTTATTGGTTTTAAAACATACCAATAATATTAACAAGGTATTAGCCTTGGCCAAGTAGACATTTTGATATCAATTATTGGTATTATTGTTGGTATTTACACAATGGCAATATCCTGAGGGTGTAGTTCACCCAAACATGGATTATTATCCTAATATAAAGTTTATAAACCTCATCTAGAAGTGATGGGAGATCACATACTTTTCACATATATGGAAGTTTAAAATATGGAGGGATGAATTGGTGTTACTAGTTGGTAGTAACCCCCAAATCCATGTTGATGTGATGTAATACCTAAGACAACATATGGTAGTTACAAAACTACCATAAGTTAAAACTATTAGAATTTATAAGATTACAAAGGTATCTAATATGTCTTTACCTTTATTTTTTGACATTGAAATAATGAAAAAAGAAGTTACAAATTAAAATACATTGGATACAACAAGAGTTATGTTATTACAGACAATATTGTTGATCATTTTAGCCCAAAATTCCTCATCATCACAGCCACCAATAACCACATCAGTGCTAATAGAGTATGGAAAATTCAAGGTGCTGATAGTTCATAGATCTCCTTCTCTACCCAAGTTGAAGATAAGGAGCCAGAGGACCTAGTTAGATGATCCTCATGTTCCTAAGATTGAATCCCAATTTCAATGGCCTAAAATGCATATGGATAAATAAGTGGTATATAGAATGAGTTATATTAGAGGGAATATGAGAATGAATTATTATTTTGGAAAGTGGTATGCATTATCTAGGTATAGAAGAAGCTAACATCACATATGTGGGTACAACTACCTATTTATCTTCCTTTAATTATGGTGGATATAGTTGATAAAGAGGTTAATATTCAAAAATCCAAGTGTATATCTTAGTAAGATGGGTATTTATAAATACATCACACCCATATCCATTATATCCTATACCAAAAAAATTCTCCAAAAGTAATTACATGCAAGAAATGGACATTGCAACATTACAGGCCAATTGTAGAAGTAGAGGATATAATAACTATTACATATCTTGTGAAAGAATAATAAGAAGTTATGCCAACTTCACAATCCACTCCAACCACATAAACATGACCATATTTTGAATAAACATTTTAATGATATAAGCACATACTACTTAGCTCTAGTTAGAAGAAGGACCATGTTAAGAAGAAAATAACTTAAGAGACTGTGATTCTTTCTTCACCATTGTATTCTGATGAACCTTTCACTAACACTAAGGATATGGTTTTAGATACAAAAACATATAAAAAATAACAATCTACATGAGAGGAAGTGGTGAGGGTAGCTCAAATATGATCTAAAAAGGAGGAAAATCATTATGCCAAGAAAAAGGTTGAACTATAAATGGATGAGGCACAAAGGAGATAAGATGTGGAAATAGATATATAGAAATAAAAATTAGAAGAAGCATAAGAAACCCAATTATTATATCAAAATCAAGTAGAGTAAGAGGAAGAAGATAAAAATAAAGCACAAGCAATGCAAGAGGGAGCAACTAGAAAAAAAGCACAAGCACAACAAGATGTTATAAGCAAGGCTAAGTAAGATGTGGAGGCTAAGCACAAGGAGGAGGCCACTGTAAAATAAAAAGTAGATGATAAAGAAGCTACAGATAATTTGAAGAAAGATGATGAAGATATAGTAACTGCTATAAAGTAGGAACATGAATATAAGGATAGTGAATCTACTATGAAATGCAAGAAAGATGAAGCAGAACAAGAAGTAGTTGAGATATAGAAGAATTCCAAGGATGAAGAGGTTGAAACTAATAAAAAATAAAATTTTGTGACAAAGTAGAAGGAATAGGATAAATAAGCAGAGGATGACATGATAAGGGCATAAGAAACGTAAGTTATAAAAGACAATGTGCAGGCATAATAAGACAAAAGCCACCATAGTAAAAACACAAGACATAAAGGTTACAACTAATACACATCATGAAGGGGAAGATAAGGGTATACAAGTAGAAGATACACTAATTAAACTATATAACATCAAACTTTGGGATGTTCCTACAACATCCACTTAGTGGAATATCTTTTTCTTTCCCATTACTCTGTTAAAAAGAATCCATGTAAGCACCCCAGCTATAACACTAGTGGTGGTTCCACCCATGATTAAATCATATTTGGATGTTTCAAAACTATTCTTAACCAAATAAATTGAAGGATCCTATGTGTTCCATGAGTCTATTAACAAAAAATTATCCCCTTGGAGTAAAGGGTCGAGCAATTAGCACAAGAAAATGCAGAATTAAGGGAGAAAATAAGTAGTGTTATCCAGATCATTCAAGATGTGTGCCTAACACTCTACATTAAAGTTATAGGCACCAACCTCCTCTCATCTTGCCAAAATATAACACTTTTAGTTTAATAGTTTATAAAGGACTAGAAAACCATCCGACACCTATCTAAGTTCACACTGCAAGTCCAAACTATAAAATCTAAAATAGGAGTCCTCTAGTAAATTATTTAGGAGTATCATTATGGTATTAAAATTATGAAAGAACAAGCCACATAGTTGGCCTAGTAAATGTTAGATTGGGAGTAGTAGCTACACATAGTTTGGATCAAATGACAACCTAAGTTTGTTAAAATAAATCTTATAAAATTGGATTCTATGATCAAACATATACTCTTAAAGGTATGGATGTATCTCTACAATTCTCCCTCAAGATTAGGGACTCTTTCAGGCAACAATTTCAAACTTGGTAGAGCCAAATTTTAAATAATATCTTTGTTGGGTTTCAATAACAGTGCCATGTCAATAGGTGTAATATCCCCCTTGAGATTTACTAGAATAATGTAATAATTATTTTTTTAAATTACATTCCACATATTATTTCATTATATTACACCAAGATAATCTAATTCATGATCTTCAAATACATTCAAGTATGTTATGCATAAAATAAACATGTAACATCTATTAATTACTAATCACTAGCATCACATGAAACAAACATAACTAAAAATAGAAAGTAATTACATAAAATCTAGCCATAGCTGGTACAATAATATAACCACTACTATAAATGTGTAATGAATAATTAATTACATTTCCAACTGGCATAATATCTCAATAATAAATATAATATTAGATACAAGGATCCATAGAGCATGAATCTAATGAACTACAATATCTTTGATAATCTTAGGTATAGTCTCTAATAAGTACTATTGTGGGGAGGGAGATCATCTTCTGAGTACTTTTCCACACCAACCACAAACCATCGATCCCCTACACAATCCACTGATCAGGGAATGGCCCTCCCTTAATGGATGGGTAGATAGTGATGGTGTGGGAATCTAAAGAGACAAGATAGTATCCGTGTGCTATAATATTTCAAATACATTATGTGTACCATAAATTTTTTTGTTACAACATGATATCACATAAACATATAAATCATACATATGAAATGATAATATCTAACATTACTTTGGCCAAAGTTTTCAAATAGTTATTGATCTATAATACCATTCAAATTCATACACACCACTTTATCAAATTATCTTCATCTGGCATTGGTGATGCTAAGTAATCTAGTGAATTCTGTCTCACTACTTAGTACGATCAATATGAGATTTGGTTAATATAAATATAACTCATAGATTCATATAGATTATTTCCTACTAGCAAATATAAATCATGCTAAATACAAGAATAATCATAATACATACATTTAGTCCATCAAATTTATGATTGAATATTTAATGTATTATTTACCAAATAAATAATAAGTATAACAAGTACAATTTATACCAAATGGGTATAATATATACTTAGGCTGCATGTTTCTAATTTTTATAAGTAAATTCACGTTGGCCTCCTTTTAATTAGGTGAGATATACATAAGGATAAATGGTCAATAAATTGAATTAATGATGTAGACACATTTTTTGATAAGTTTGTTCTATATATATTTATGTTTCCATGTTATATATTATTAAAAAAATACTAGATTGTAATGTGTTTGTAAATATGCAGACATTCGATCGATGTGTTATTAACCAAAACTAATGGTAGAATTAACATGGTATTAAGAAAATATAATCTATATATAAAATCTTCATTTATGATATCAAGTTTGATATCGCATTGAGAGCATGTTTGATTAATGATTCTGAAGTGAATAAATTTTTTAATCTATTTTATAGTTTTATAGAAGGCTTTTTATGGGGAACTACATAGTCCCTGTTATCCAAATTATCTCAGTGAATATCAGTGCTTGATATTTTTCACATATTAAATATATTATAATATTATTCCATTGAAAAATAATTCAAGGTGAGCTTATTTTAATTTCAGATTTTATTCATGAAAATAAAATTAAAATACTCCTTGAAATCACATGAAGCAAACTTCCATGGTGTATACCTTTAGTACTTTATCAAGATCACCATAGAAACATATGATTTTTTTAAATCCATTTATTGCAATTAATAACAATGTTGGCATCATTTTTTGTGTATAAACAACTCTTGATTGAATTAAAAAATGGGAGATGATAAAAATCACATTGATCATGTTATTTTTTATTCCATGTCATGTTTGGCATTTTTTTAATTTTTGAACGTATATTTTCAATTATATACCTTTGAAAATTACCACTGAATCATTAATTTCTTATGAGGGATGAAGGAGAAAGGAGGACCACCTCCTTATTTATTCAATTTTTATTTTCTATTTTTAGGTTAGGTGAATATGGATTTATACAACATAGTCAAATATCCTACTTCTATGATAGGCCCCACACTTTCTATTTGATTCCAAATAATCAAGATAAAAGCCCTATGTACTAGGTAGGATTTGGTCCTGAGTGGAGAACAAGACACTTCCACTTACACTAATGTAAAAAAAAAAGTAGTTGTGATCTAGGTGTAGTTCATAAATTTCCATGACTAAGACAAAAAGAGCATATACATTAAGAGAAAAGATACATTTGGTGCATAGTGATGTCATTGGCATATTTCCTACTCTTTCAAGATAAAAATATGTTTTAACCTTCATTGATGATTTTTACATAAAAATGAGGTTCATTTTCTAAATATATTTAAAGCCCTAGTATAAAATAGGAGTGATAAAAAAAATTAAAATTTCAATAAAAAATAACGGAAGAGACTATATCAAAAAATATTTTTAAAACTTCTATGACAATACATATATTAAAAGTAAATTAATAGCTAGATACATATATCAACAAAATAGGGTTACACAAAGAAAAAAAATATTAATATAAATGCATGTGCATTCTTAAATTAAAGGTTTTACTTGATCCCTTTGGGCTATAACAATAGTTACTACTACCTATATATTAAATAAGTCTTCTACCAATTTTGTAATAAATATGACTATTAGTAGGAGAATGTGAGTATCAAACTGATTGGGTGAATGTATGTGACACGTGTACATGAACCATGTTTTCCTTTTTGTTGTATGGTTATTTGAGTCATTTCATGGTTAGTGTATTTTGATCTTGTCTCAAGTGCATGGTGTTATAAATAAATAGAATACAATTTGGCATTCATGTGTACTAAAAATGGATTCAAAGGTTAGAATGACATAGTATTTAGGTTATATATTCCTTCATATTGTAATATAATAGGTTGTTGATCAGGTTAATGAATAGATGAATGAATATACATATTGATTAAGAAGTCTCAAAAATATTGTAATAGAGTGTTGTACTTTGATCATAGATATGAATAACTATTCCTTTTGTGATAATTATGTAATAGAGATTTAATATGAGTTTAATGTTATTTATATATGCTTAAGTTTGTGCTTTATAAAGATTTTTTTATTAGAATGATTTCATTTGAATATCTCCTATTATGGATCTGATCTTCATATAATTAGATGTGATTATTTCAAAAACATATTTTTCCATGTTAAATTCCACCTATATGTTGTACTTATGTAATTATCTAAATATTCTTATAAGCTCTCAGCTAGATCACACAACTATCCATTTAATTAGCATATTCTTGTGAATCCTAGGAACCTCTGCTAAAAATGGTGTGGTAAGCATGGAACTATTAGTGATTAAAAATATGTTATGATAGTCACCTACTCAAACATAGGTAGTAAGCTAGTTAGAACACAAGATTGATAAATTTATAGAGGAGGAAGCATAAAGGATAGGACGTACCAAAAATGAAATTATGCAAGAACATATATTTCATGAGACATATGAGATATTTTGTTGTGAACTACTTGAACTATTGGCTACTTGGTTGGCCTGATTGGAATATCAATGTTTTTGATTTAGAGTTACATATGTTATCACATGGATTGAAAAGAAGATATAGTTTCTACAGAATATGTACATTCATTGGACTTTTATGATAATCATTGGATAACTACTACCATTGATAGATACATAAATAAGTCCACATTACAAGGGTATATAACATTTGAAGTGGTAAAGGATTTATTTTTTAGGGGGATCAGAGGTAAATATTTATAGTGATTCCCTTTGTTGATCAAGATGTTGGCTATAAAAAGGCCAGGGTGCCTATTCTATCTAACATGGAGTAGTCACTTCAGGTGATATGGGCATGTGTGTAACAGAAAGGTAAATTTTGAGACTATAATAGGTAGGGATTGAACCTAAGTCTAGAATGGAGAACCAAGACGAGAAAAATGGGAAGAAGATTATAAAGTTAGAAAGGGATCTACGACAATAAAAACAGTTGAGTAAACAAAGGGAGACCCAAGAAGTTATAAATTATAATAGAATAAAATACATTAGTGTGGATAAAATGGAAGGAGAGATAGGTGATGAGAGACATTGTAAGGACCCCAAGCATAATATAGAAGGAGAGAAAGAGAAAATGATGAGGATCGAGTCAAAGAAGAAGAAGAATAAAATAGTGTATAAATAGATTAGGTAATTAAGAGTTCTTATATGTATGGAAAGGGATTCCATGGATAAAAAAATGTATTTCCATATATTCGTAGATATATCATAGGTTCAATTTTTGAGAAATATGTTATTGGAGGTAAAAATCATTTACCATGGGAGCACACATCCCCTAAGCCTAATTTTTTTCAAAATTTAAAAAAATACAATATAGCTTAGGAAGATGAGTATTATAAAGGATCATTCAAAAAATAAACTCACCAAAAAGGTATCGAGGCATAGAAGGTAGCACACCATGAAGTTGTAGTAAGTTTTACTCAACAATATAAGAAGAATATATGAGCATTATCATTGATAGAGATAGATCTCATTATTCTTTCACAAGTAAGATAATTTATCACATAAATCAAAATTTAAGAATATTAATAAGAAGATGAGGACACATTTGATATTGATTCATCACCAGAATAGGTAGGGGCACAATAGGCATTAAAATATTAGGTATTTCCCTCTATTACACCAAATACATAGATCTAGTTTTTCAACAACTAATTATAATACCTATGAGAAATGTTAGTATATAATCTCAGTTGGGAGTCTTTATCAATTTGACACCTTATGATGGGTCTACAAACCTTGAATAGTACTTGTTCACTTGTGACATGAAGTGGTAGGCTAATGGAATTACTAATAATGTAATATAGAAGTGTGAACCAATTGGATTCTTATGTGGTCAATCATTAAAATTCATATTCCATATAAATTTTAATCAAAAATATCTAAAAAAAGTAAAATACATGATTATCATAGAGTTTAAGATCATAAAATATTCTATTCATACCATATAGGATTTGAAATAAATCTGATAGGGAGAAAAATAAATCATCTTTGAATATGATCATAGATTTTCTGATGTGATAAGGTGAAGTTTTATCTAGAAGATAAAGATAAATATTCTTGGTTTGTGGAAGAGTTACGAACAAGAATACATTTTTCCATCATACAAACATAGTTTAACACTAAGGTAGATGTAAGATCAGTTATGATTAGGTTTAAATAGATCGAAGAGTACATCGATGCATCGACCTCAACTTCAAAGATAGAAAACACTCTATAAACATTACTAATAAGGATGGATCAATATCAAGATGGAGGAGGCAAGTCTAGGTAAGGCCTATCGTGCATAGAGTGTGGAAAGGAAGGGTATCACAAGAATGAGTTCCCAAAAAGCAAAATAGAGTTTTATGAAATACGCAGAGTGGTAGGACATGTGACATCTCACTATCATCTTTTACAATAATATATCCAGAATCAACAAACTTTATATCATAGCTTATGTAAGTCACCTAATCATGATGCAAAAAGTTGTAGATCACTTTAGGAGATAAATTAGGACATTACAAAGAATGTGTTTATGGTTGTTGTGTAGAAAATAACTTCTATAACTCACATAATTTCCCAACTAGAAGTTATCATGATAAACACAACACAGTTAAGTGTGTCATTGATTTAAAAGGTACCCCATCCTCAACCTTTAGGTATGATGGGTTAGACACCAGTGTCTTAACTATGGACAACTCCATCCCAAAACTGAACACCTCTAATTCCCTAGACACAATAGATAGCTCAGGAAGCATCACTTACTCAATATCAATATGGTGGGTATGATGGCCTACAACAATAGTAAACATGGAATCCATAACATGTCGTAAGAATCTTTAGACCATAATAATCAAATGGTTGATGATTCCAAGAATATAGATGAGAATATAGAGGAGGATACTAAGGAGGATACTAAGGAAGTGCACAAGGAGGTAGGGGAATAACTCTCAATGACCTCTAATTTGGTGCTACCTATGTAGATAATTTAATCATGTAGGAATTGTCCATCAAATCCTTGAAAAAAATCCTACTGTGTTTTTTTTAGGTTTTCAGATCAACGTGACATAGAGAATTGTTCAGTATTGGAGAAAAACTAAACAAAAAAAGTAGTAAGGAATGTGAATATGATTAATGGAAACCCTATGAAGAGGCCTTGATATAAGTGGTCATGTGAAAAAAAAAATGAATAACAAGGATTACCACCCCTAGAGATGCCATAGGATTAAGGGTTAAGATAGACTTGGCAAGACAATTATCTTGAATTAGTTATCGAGAAAGGATTAATGTGAGAAACTACTCAAATTTTGAAAATAATCCAACAATAATAAACTATTGAAGATGATGTTGTAGCTAAGGATGAATATTTATATGAATAGATATTGTGCATTATGAAATAAAATGGTGTTGTTACTACCTACCTTAACAGATTTAATGAAGTTACTTAGCATGTTGTGTAATGAATATATCTCATAGAATATCATAAACTTGCTCCATAATTTGTTGGATTGTGTACAAAAAGGCCAAAAATAGATAAATATAATGATATGGTATGTAAATACTAAGAAACCCTATGATATTGACTCTAGGATAGATATTGAGTTGGTAGGGTATAAAATACCCAATGTAATATTTGAGTTTGGTAGCATAGTTAACAAGATCCTGAGATCAATGTGGGTAGCTATTAGATGAATTGAACTAAGTTATAGTCTTATCACACTCAGCCTTATATTTTATGGGTGAATTCAAACTATTAGATATATTAAATGTGTATAAATCAAAGTTTCAAAGTTAAGCTTGCATGGTGACTTTGAAGTCATTGACATGAAGACAAACTAAATGCACTACCCTACATTGATTGGTAATAAGTGGGTGTATGATGATTAGATGACCATCAATATAATAATGAATCAATTAAAAGCTCAGCAAGGAGAAATAACATAGTAATTCTATTAAATAAATATAGCTAAAAGCCATATTACATCCCCAAAGAGCCTGATTCACCTTCTGTTGGTGGGGAAAGTAGTTTGGTGAAAGTGAACACATAATATAAAAAATAAGATCCATGAGCTCTTGCATACAACTTTATCTATGACAATACCAATCCAAAAACATATTCTCTATGCAAGGACCAACTACTATGTAATAATGTACTAAATCACGTAAAAATCACATAATTATAAATATAGGATTTGAGATCTATGTTTGTAAGGTTACTAACTTAGTCTGACATAGATTTTTTATACCAGATAGATTACACAAATAAGGATTAAATAGAACTAACTCTAAAAGGCATCTACCATGGGATATTATTTTTTCATAAGTGGAGATTTTGATATGAACATGATGGACTAGGATAAGGGATATCATGAGATATGTCCTCCATGAATGGTCTTTGCGATAAAATGCCAACTACCATAAAACTTTTACAACTAAGGATGTTAGTCAATTTATTCTTTACTTCCAATAGTATGTATCAAATATTAATCAAAGGTTAAGTGGTCTAAATTATTCACTAAAAGGGATTACTATGAATTGGTGGTTAGTTCACCATGATCCATAGTTGGGATGGGATGAAGCATGTGAAATCATTTTAGCTAGATTCTAGTTACCATAAGTTGTAAAAAATGTTGGCTAGTGTTCAAACAAGGATACTATATAGATATTCATATTTACTGATGTGTTAGTCTAGATTATAGAATATATGGTTCTAAAGTACTGGGATATGTGTTTAAATATACAATAGATGTTCTCAAAAGTGCTTGGTATATACATCAGGACTATAGGCAAGAGATGAAGCATTGGGCATAAATCTAAAGCAACTTCATTTAGACATTAATTTTTTAAGATGATAAACCCTTGAGGCACAATGCATTACAAAATCTAAAGATTTTCCTATGCCATGGATGGTTGAGGACTTAGGTAGTATAGCTGAGTCATCTTCACAATAAAGTTTAGCATGTGACTTGAATGAGGCCTTACAAATTTATAAATCAAAAAAGGGGAAGGAACTAATCCTCATCTAACCTTCATAGGATACTAAATCAATATGATGGTACATCCATTTTGAATAATAATGATGACATGTATTTTTCCAATCTATTTAAACCTAAATGAGATCTTGAACCACTCTTAGACCTAGTGCAAAGAAGACAAAATAAGAAAGGCTATGACATATTAATATTATAGAGTGATAAGCCCAACAAATATTGTGTGGCTCAATTCCTGAGGGAGAACAAATCTATCATTAACCTTTGAATGAATATATGGGAAACATTAGAATAGAGGTAATTCTCAAATTAGCTCATATTGGAGATTATTGGTCATAAGAAGACATGTCAAAAGTTATGCAGCTCTTAAGGGTTTATCAAGATGTATATCTTATGAAATTCATAGAACTTAAGGGTGTGGATTCATCCTTAGGATAAATTCACATTGAACTAAAGGAGTTTACATGTCTACAAATATAAAAGACCTTACTAACTAAATCTAAATATGCAACTTGAAGTGAAATTTGAGTTGGATCACATGTAAGAAACTAATATTATCTTTCTAGTAGAGAAATTCAATAGGGTTAGCCCTATGGTAGTGAAACCTATGAAGATGATTGAGATTTGAATCTATGGAGATTATCTCATCTTTAATGAGGCTTGTGTCAATGAACCATTTCCTATTCCATTCATAGATGAAGTTTTAGAAGAAATCACGGGTCATGACGTGTATTCCCTCATAGATTAATTTAATGAATATCACCAAATCTTGATCATAGAAGAGGATGGGGACAAGACCAATTTTTCAATCAAATAGGGTTCATTTGCATATAAATTAATGTTATTTGGTTTGAATAATGTACCTATTGTTTTCTCTATAGGTATAGTCATTGCATTCAAATATTTTATCCTTGACTTTTTGAAAGTCTATTTGGATGACTGGGAAATGTTTTACTTGATCATAAATCAATAAAATTAAGTTGGAGAGATGTAGGGCATTGGGAATTGTGATCAATTTTAATAAATGTTAAATTATCACACTATTTGGGGTCTTGTTAGGACATGTAGTTTGAATTAAAGACATCTTAGTAGATCAAGCTAAGATCACAGTGATTATGGAAATGCCTCCACCTACAAGTTTAATATAGATACAATATTTTATGGGATATATAGGATACGACTAGAAGTTCATTAAGGGGTATGTAACCATATCATCCCATTTGGAAAATTTATTATGCAAAATAATGTAGTTTTCATGGATAAAGGAATGTCATGTAGCATTCATTGAGTTAAAGAAGACACTAGTAACTGTATCAATTATAATCTTCCCAAACTAGAGTATACAATTTCACCTCCATGTAAATGCATTTTAAATCATAGTAGGAGAAGGGTTACCACAACTAGGAGAGATTGGGTTGGATTAGTTTATTCATTTTGTAAGAAATAAATTGTCTACTACAAAAATAAACTATACAACAACTTAATGAGAAGCTTTATCTATGGTGTTCACACTTCATAAGTTCTAGCACTACCTTTTGGCTACACCATTTAATTTATTAATTGATCATTAAACATTATGATATTTAGTTAATTATACATGATGGGATGATACATTTCATGTTGGTTGATGTTCTTCGAAGAATTTAAATTTTTGGATAAATGTTAAACCAAGCTAAGAGAATGCGGGTCCAAGTCATTTGAGTAGGTTTAAAAAATGGTGAGGAACCATAGGAATCCCAAATGATTCTCTAGACACACATTTGTTTCATGTGTATATAATCTCATAAAAGTTATAATATATCACAAACTTTCTTAAACAATGTATATTTGTAGAAAACTATGTCAAAAAAGATAAGATGCAACTTACTTCTAGAGCCTTGCCATATAGTATCATCAATAGATTTATCTATTATTTGGGCAAGGATGTATTTTTACATAGAGTTGCACTAGAGCATGAAATGCCATAGGGGCTTGAGGAGTCACATAAGGGGATCATAGAGGGTCACTTTATAAGAGAGATGACTATGATGAAGATCTTATAGAGTTGCCTTTAGTGGCCTTATTTATTACAATATGCCCACAAAAATGCACAAAAGTATGAGATATGTCGGAGGATGGGTAAACCAAACCAAAGAAATGAAATGCCTTTCCAACCGATGATAACACAACCTTTTGAGTAATGGGGAATTGATTTTATTTGACCCATTAGTCCACCCCATAAATTAAACCATGCTAGATATATTATTATTGGATATAATACTCTACATAGTGGGTGAAAGCTATTATGATGCCTAATTATGGTGCTAAGGATGAAGCAAGGTTCTTATATGAAAAAATCATTACTAGGTTTGGCTATCCTATCAAAATAGTAAGTGATAGAGGAACACATTTCTTGAATAGTATTATAAATATTATCATTAATGATTTTTTTTTTCACCATAAAAGTTTAACATATTAGCCCTAGGCTAATGGCCAAACTCAAGCTATGAATAAGGTATTGGGTAAGATGCTTACTAAAATATATGTCCAAAGGGATGAATAGGAGGATTGAATTTATATAGTTCCATGAACATAACACACACATTATAAGCATGCAACATGGTTCAATCCATTTCAACTGTTCTATGGTTTGGAAGTGATCATGCATATGGAGTATGTAGTACCTAGTCTACAAATCACAATCATTACGCACATGGGTGGTCATAAATCATTAACAAATAGGTTATTAGAGATAAATCACAAGGGTGAATATATAAAAATAACATTTTATATGAAATAGGTGTATACACATAATTATAAATCTTTGAATGATAATAATCTATGCACAAAATATTTTCATGTGGATCAACTAGTCTTACTTTATGACAACCAATTTAGAACCTTTTTAGGCAAGCTCAAAATCAAATGAAAAGTACCATGCATAATCCATGAGTTATCATATACAAGAACATTAGTCTTAAATTATTTATAGGGAACCATTTTACTTATAATGGTGATTGAATATAGGCTCAACCCCTACCACCAGTGAGCTATGTACATAATTCTATACAAGTGATGAATTTCACCACTTTAGTCTAGGATTTGATTTTAATTATATTGTGTGGTTTTGGTTTGTTTCATTTATGTTGTGTGCATAGATCAAAAGTGTGTCCAATTAACTTTTTATAAGTGGAATAAGAGGACATATTATAGAAAGTTCCATCAATAGAGACTGAATTGAGAAACAAATATATCATGCCAAACAAGGATCAACTATGTCAACAATTTAGTCCAAGAAAGACATGAATGATAGGATCCTAAAAAATAAAAAATAATAGATAATTATGGTTTATTAAATGATAAATTAATGGGAGAGGTCAACATAAAGGATGGAATAATCAAGTATGGTTAGAGAATTGTAAGGTGGCATGTCACATCATTTACTTAAATTTCCACAAAAGGAATGTCAGCTCAACAAAAAACACACCAACTCAAAAAAAGGAGTTCTTACTAATTTAATAATATAAAGAGTAAGATTGAGGGACATCTAATCATACTCAAATCTTAATTTGGGAACATGGAAATGAATATCTATAAATATATGACCTTGTTGATCGAGTCAATATTTTACACTTAGCCAATTTTTGAGTCCTTATTGTCTTCAATTTTTTGGGCATTACAAAAAAATAAAAAAGTTTAAAGTCTTCATAATAGTGTCAATGGCTGAGTTTGATCATTATCAATTGAGAAAATGACTCATGAAGGTAAAATAAAATAAAATATAAGGATTGGGTAAAACTTACGCCAAATGAGGTTCATAGACCTAGATGAGCATGATTTTATCAAGGCTACAAAAACACACCTACTTATTCAAGAAGGATCCCAAGTCATAAAAACCTTAGTGTTAGTATAGTTACATAGACTCTAAAATATAGACATCGAGAACTTGATCTGCTTACCTACATTCGGCCAATTGGGTGACATAATGGAGTTATTGCCTAATAGATATAGTGAGGGAAAGATTTATCTTTCCTCAAATATCAAGATATATGTGAATAAAGTTGTAATGGTATGATTTATGAGAATTTAAATAATGTAAATACCTTTGGTTCCATACAATTTAAAATCCACACCATTCTTTTTATAAATATATGATGCATATACCATAGGAAACCTAGGGATCCCATTGGATGAAATCACAGATGAGCCAATTTGTATTCTTTTAGAATGCATCACCAAAAGATTATAGTAGATGACTAAGGGCACTAAGGAGGATTAAAAAATTCCTAATTCATATCACACATTACATGATTCACAAAGATGAATTTTCAATTAGCATGAGTTCTTGCTTCAAAACTCAACAACAATATTAACAAGACTATCCTTGGTGAAGTAGATATTTTGATATCAATTATTTGCCTTGTTATTTGTATTTGCCTAATAGAAATCTATTGAGGGTATAATGAACCTATATTTTGACTATTGGCCTAATATATATTTCATAAACCTCATTTAAAAGTGAGAGGAGAGCACATAATTTTCACATTTATGGAAGCTCAAAATATGGTGGGATGACTTGGTGGAACTAGTTATTAGCAACCCTTAAATACCTATTGATGTGATGTAATACATATGCCAACATGCAATAATTATAAAACTACTAAAATGTATAGTTATTAGAATTAAAGAGCTTACAAAGGTATCTAATGTGCATTTACCTTTCTTTATTGACATGAAAATAGTGCAGAAAGAAGTTGCAAATCAAAATACAGTCACTACAGGAAGAGTAATATTATTATAGAAAATACTGATGAGCATTCCAGCCCAAACTTCCTCATCATTATGCCACCAATAACCACATTATTTCCATTATAATATGGAAAAATCAAGGTCCTGACATGTTGTATATCTCCTCCACCCAGGTGGAAGACAAAGAACCAAAGGACCTGGTTGGATAATCCTCATGTTCCTAAGATTACATCCCAATGTCAATGTCATGAGATGCATATAGATGAACAAGTGGTATACAAAATAATTATGGCCAATATTTTCAGTGGTTTAAATGAGATGAAAGACGAGAATGAGTTATTATTTTAGAAAGTGATATGCATTAACTAAGTGTAGATGAAGGTACCATCACATATGTGGGTATAATTGCCTATTTGTCCTCCTTAAACTATGGTGGATATAGTTGGTGAAGAGGCTAACCTCCAAAAAAATCAAGTGTATATCTCATTAGGAGGGGTATTTGACAATACCTCACACCCACATCCATTTGATCCTATACCATAGATTTCTCCTGAAGTAATTACATGCAAGAAATGGATGTTACAATATTATAGGACAACTATAAAAGAAACATAGGAAATAATAACTATCACAAATATTATGTAGGAAGAATAATAAGTTATGCCAGCTTCACAAGCCACTCTAACCACATAAACACAACCACAGTTTGAAGACACATTGTAATAGTAAAAATGCATACTACTTAGCTCTAGTCAGAATAAGGACCATGTTAAGAAGCAAACAACTTAATAGACTATGATTCTTTCTTAACCATCACATTATGATGAAAATTTCACTAACATTGAGGAGGTGGTTTTAGATGCACAAATTTAGGAAAAACAACAAGCCTCATGAGAGGAAGAAGCAAGGATAACTCAAATATGATCTTGAGAGAAGGAAAATCATTATGTCAAGGCAAAGGTTTAGATACAAATTGATGAGGCACAAAGGTGATAAGATGTGGAGATGTTTACAAAGAAATAGAAAACATAAGAATCAAAAAATCCCAATTATTATAGAAAATGCAAGTGGAGGAAGAGGAATCAAAGAAAAATAATACAAGAGGAAGCAACTAACAAAATAGGACAAGCACAATAAGATTCTACAAACAAGCCTAAGTAAGATGTGGAGGCTAAACACAAAGAGGAATCCACTATAAAATAATAGGTAGATGAGAAAGAAGCAAAGGAGAAGCTGAAGAAAGTTTATGAAGATAGATCAACCACTAAGAAGTAGGAACATAAGCAAAATGATAATGAAGCTACTGTGAAACAAAAAAAGAGGAAGTAGAAAAAAAGGTAGTTGAGACATAGAAGAAGGCCAAGGAAGAAAATGTTGAAACTACTACAAAAGCATATGCCATGACAAATTAGATAGAACAAGATAAATAAGAAAAGGGTGACATGATAAGGGCACAAGAAACATAAGTTACAGAGGACAAGCATAGGTAAAACAAGACAAAGCCACCATAGTAAAAACATAAGAAATAAAGTCTGTAACTAATACATATCATGAAGGGGAGGATAAAGGTATATAATAAGAGGCTACACTGATGAGACTACAAAATATCAAACTTTTGGATGTTCCTATGACATCCACTCAATGGACTATCTTTTCATTTCCCACTATTTTATTAAAAAGAATATTTATAAGCACCTCAGCTACAACACTAGTGGTGGTTCCACCCATGATTGAAGCATCCTTGGATGTTGAGTAACTTCCATTATCCAAACAAATTGAAGGATCTTATGTGTTCTATGAGTCTATTTACAAAAAATTATCTCCTTAGAGCAAAGGGTTGAGCAATTAGCATAGGAAAATACAAAACTAAAGAAGTGGATAAGTATTGTTATCCAGGTCATTAAAGATGCATGCCTAGCATTCTACACTCAAGTCATGGGCACCAACCTCCTCTCATCTCACCAAAATATAAAACGTATAGTTTCATAGTTTATGAAGGACTATGAGACCATTTAATTCCTATCCAATATCATGCTACAAATCCAAACTATAAAATCTAGAATAGGAATCCTCTATGAATTTTGTTAGGAGTATCAATATGATATTAATTTTGTGAAAGCAATTGGCCTCATAAATGTTGGATTGGAATTAGTAGATACACACAATTTGGAGTGAAACATAACCTAAGTTTATTACAAATGGATCTTATAAAATAGCATTTTGTGACCAAATATATACTCCTATAGGTATAGATGTAGCTCTACAGGCCTCCCTCAAGGATATGGACTCTATCATGTAACAACTTTAAACTTGGTAGAATCAAATGTTTCATAATACCTTTATTGGGTTCTAATCACAATTCCATGTTGATGAGATTGCACATCTCCATGAGGACATCAACACTAAGAAAGCCTCTACTTGAGATAATTTTCTCACTATAGAGCATAACAATGTTTGAAAGTTGATTTATTCTCAAGCACCTCTATGTGTACCACTATGAAGTGTTCAATAATTTTTTTCTTAATTACATTCATATAATATTGATTTTTCCACTCTAGATAGTTCAATTGCATCCTTGGTGGGCATACCCATATTCATACCACCCAACCAAATTTAACAAAATATTTGATAGAGGAAGAATGTTATGGATATTTCATCATAAGGAGCAAAACTAGCATCATAAGAGACTTAGATATCTATAGGATAATAGATGCCTCCACCTCCTAACTAGTTCCTATGTAGGTTTACAATTTTGAAGTGTAATTTTTAAGTTTTGATATAAGTCTGATCACAATGAAAAGTGGGGTTAGGTTGACTAAAAATATGTAAAGGGTGGTCACCTAGTTACACCATTATTTTAAAAACTCTTAAGGGATGCAGGCTAGCATACTAATTACTTGAAATCCTATGAGGGTGGCTAAATAGTGTGAAACAGGTGAAAATCGATAAACATCACCACAAGTGATCCACAAATCATGTGAGTCCAACCTATATTTTATATCCCATACCACCTACCTATATAACATTATCTTTGGATGCAACAACATTTTAAGTCTGGGAAAGTGTTAGTGGGAGAATGTGAATATCAAACCAATTAGGTGAATGTATGTGACACGTGGACATAAACCACATTTTCCTTTCTATTGTATGTTTATTTTGAGTCATTTCATGATTAGTCTATTTTTGTCTTCTTTAGAGTGCATGAAACTATGAAAACACAAAATACATGTTGGCATACATGTACACTAAGAATGGATTCAGATGTTAAAATCACACAGTCTTAAGGTTATATATTCCTCAAATTGTAATAAAACATGTTATTGCTTAGGTTAATGACTAATAAGCCTAAAAAATAGTGTAATAGAGTGTTACACTCTAATCATAGATATGATTAAATTTTCATTTTGTGATAATTTTATAATAGAGATTCAATGTGGGTTTAATTTTGTTTACATATGCCTAAGGTTGTGCTTTACAGAGCTCTATTTATGATAATTATTTCATTTGAATTTATCCTATTATAGCTTTATTCTTCATATAATTAGATGTGATTATGAAAAAAACATATTTTCCCATGTTAAATATCTACAAACTCCACCTATATGTTATACTTATGTATTTATCTATTTATTCCTTTAATCTCTCATCTAAATCATATAGTTATCTGTGTAATTAGCATGTTCTAGTGAATCTAGGAACCTTTGCTAATAATGACACCTCATGAATGAGGTATGGTATTAAACCATCCATCAAATATTAAATATTTAATATCATTTAGATGTCATTTTTATGCTCATGTGCATGATTAATTAGGAATAAACCTCATAATAAATATAATGAATGTATTTTCATTGGTTATAATGAATAGTCTAATGGCTATAAGTTACACAATGCTAAGAATAAGAATATTATTATTAGTAGAGATGTTATATTTGTTGAAATTATTCATAAATACCCAACATCTACTTTTGAATTAGTTTAAGAAGTTGAATATAGCGAAAGAAAAAA
>JARHVA010001063.1:765000-910000 GCA_037957365.1 Torreya grandis
TCTATTTATAAATAGAAAGTAAAAGAAGTATGAGAAACCCAATGCTTATAGAAAATGAAAATGGAGGAAGAGGAAGTAAAAAAAATCACAAGCAACATAAGAGGAAATATCTAGTAAATAATCATAAGAATAACAAAATTTTGCAAACAAGGATAAGAAAGATGTAGAATCTAAGAGAAATGAGGAGGCTACCATAAAATAATAGGAATATGTCAAAGAAGATAAGGAGAAGATGAATAAAGTTGATGAATATAGAATAACCATTGTGAAGCAAGGACAAGAATAGAAGGAAAATGAAACTACTACAAAATACAAGAAAGAGGAAGAAGAACAAGAGGTAGTTGAGAGATAGATGAAGGATGAGGAATAAATGGCCCAAAATTTAAAAAAATAAGACATTGTGATAAATTATAAGGAATAGGATAAACGAGTAGAAGATGCCATGTTAAGGGCATATGAAATGCAAGTTATAAAGGATAAGGTATAGGCAAAATAAGATAAAGCCACCATAGTAAAAACATGGGCCATGAAGGTTAAAAATAATATATAATGCAAAAGATAGGATAAGGGTATACAAGTAAAGACTACATCAACATGAATATAGGACATCAAATTTTGGTATGTTCCTATGATTTCCACTCAATGCACTATCTTTTCCTTTCCCAATGTTCTACTAAAATGAGTCCCTACAAGCACCTAAACTACAACACTGGTGGTGGTTCCACCCATAATCAAAACATATTTATATGTTTCATGACTTCCCTTATCTAAATATATTTAAGGATCCTATGTGTTTTATGAGTCTATTGACAAAAAATTATCTCCTTAGAGTGAAGGGTCAAACAACTAGCACTAGAAAATGTATAACGAAGGGAGCAGATAAGTAACATTAGCCAAATAATTGAAAATGTAGGAAGAACAACTATCCACATAAAATTAATAAATTAGGTCAACTCAAAGATGATATTGAGAGGAGGAAAATAATTATGCCAAGGTAAAGGTGAAGCTAAAAATGGATGAGGCACAAAAGTGAAGAGACAAAAATATGTCTATGCAAAAATAGAAAGTAGAAGCATGAGAAACCTCACACTTATAACAAATGCAAGTGGAGGAAAAGGAAGTAGATAAAAATAAATCATAGACAACACAAGAGGAATAAACTATAAAAAAAAGAATAAACACAACAAGATGTTGCAAATAAATCTAAGCAAGATGTGGAAGCTAAGCACAAAGAGGAGACCACCATAAAATAATAGGTAGATGAGAAATAATCTAAGGAGAAGCTGAAGAAACCTAAAAAATATAGAGTAACCACTAAAATTCAAGAATAAGAACATAAGGAAAATGAATATTTTATGAAACACAACAAAAAAGAAGAACAATAGGTAGTTAAGACACAAAAGAAGGCTGAGGAAGAAAAGGCCAAAACTTCTAAAAAATTAGATGTTGTGATAAAGTAGAGGGAATGGGGAAAAAACAAAGTATGCCATGTTAAAGGCACAAAAAATTAAATTATAGAGGATAAGGCATAGGTAGAACAAGACAAATACACCATATTAAAAACATGGTCCATGAAGGTTACGACTGATACACAATACAAAGGGGAGGATAAGGGTATATAAGTAGAGGCTATATCAATGAGACTATAAAACATCAAACTTTTAGATGTTCCTAAGACATCCACTCAGTGGACTATCTTTTCCTTTCCAATTAATATGATGAAAATAATCCCTACAATCACCTTAGATACAATGCTAGTGGTGTTTCCACCTATAATCAAAGTATATTTGGATGTTGCACAACTTCCCTTAGCTAAATAGATTGAAGGAACCTATGTGTTCCAAGAGTTTATTAACAAATGTTATCTCCTTAGAGTGAAGGGTTGAACAACTAATATTAAAAAATGTATAACTAAGGAAGTAGATAAACAACATTATCTAGTTCATTGAATATCTCTTCCTAGCACTCTACACTCAACCCGTAGGCACCAACCTCCTCTCAACTTGACAAAAGATAACACTTCTAGTTTCATAGCTTACAAATGACTAGTAGACCATCCATAAAATATTTTTTTTAATTCCCCTTTTCCCTAAAAAATACATTTATAGAATACCACTAGACTACTTAATTCCCATAGACTATGCTAGGTGTTATATGGGAATAACTGTGTGTCAGATCACTATTCATTGGCACTATTCATGAGTCACTATTCATGGTGATGTGGTAGGTAATTCAGGTGATGATGAAATATATGAGGTGGTTTTTGGATGAGGTAGTTTGAACCATAAGAAGATATATCTTTAAATCAAGTGCATGTGAAGAGTGGGTCATAATATTCCACTAGGTGATACGGTTCTTTGAATTTTGTAACTCACATGCTTGGATAAAGACAAGGGTGAATAGTTTGGGTAAGAACCTTAGGAATATTCATGTTTTATAGGTGTGAAATCCTTTTGATTGAGCACATGGGATAATGGGACATGAAGTCACTATTCCTGATTAAAGTGGGGGATAAATTGGAAAAGAGATTCCCACTATTTTTGGAGGCACATGGAGGAAGTCAAGAGGCATCATGAAGATGTCATCCACTTTTGACCCTTGCACATGAGTCAAACATGGATATGGGGTGCATTTCTCAACTTCTCCTTTAAGTTTCCTCTCCTCCCTCTCTCCCTGAACCTTTTCTATATAACCATGTTTATCCATTTGTAAATCATGTTGAATATTATTAACCCCCCTATTTTTTAAGTTTGAAAAGGATGAAAACCATTGGAATGTAGAAATATTTGAGGATGAAAAGCCTCTAAGGTTTACTAGTTTTGATGGTGAAATATTCCTCCCTAGTTGGTTGATGGTGGTTTCACTCAGAAACTACATTAGAGTTTCAATAGAGATTGTTGTATGTGATAAGTTATTTTTTAAGTAGTTATTTGTGTTTACTAATCTATTATATGCACTCTCAATATTCAATAATATTATAATTGGAATTTTTATGATTTTTGTATCTTTAAATTATATGGTTGTGTTGGTTTATCTTATCTTTTAAGCTTTCATCTTGGGTTTCTTTAAAAATCCAATATTAATGAAAATATCCTAAAAAGGGATATTAAATTTATTCTCATGCCATAATGCCAAACTATAAAATCTAAAACAGGAGTCCTTTACAAACTTATTGAAGAGTATCAGTGTTATATTAAAGTTACAATAACATAATCCATGTAGTTGGCCCAACAAATGTTGGATTAGAAGCAATAGATAGACATGATTTGGAGTGAATCACAACATAATTTTGTTAGAGTTGACTATTATAAAATAGTGTTCTACAATCAAACATCTACTCATATAGGTATGGATTTATATCTACAAGCCTCCCTCAAGGCTAGGGACTCTATCATGCAACAACTTCAAACTTGGCAAAACCAAATGTTGCATAATACCTTTATTGGGGTTCAAACATATTACCACATTGAAAATCTTTCACACCTCAGGGCATCAACACTAATATATATGTTACTTGATATGTTTTTCTCAATACATAGAATAGAAATTTTTGACATTTTATTTGTTCTCAAACACCTCTATACGCACTACTACAAAGTGTTCAAGATTTTTTGATTAACTAGAAACCTTATAAGACTGATTTTCCCACTCTCAATAGTTCAATCTCATCCTTGGTGTATGTACCCCCATTCATACCCCCTAATAAACTTCATAAAAATATTTGATATAGGAAGAGTGGTCTAGCCATTTCATCATATGGAACACAATCAACATCACAAGAGAATTTGATATATGCATGCTAATAAATGCCTCCACATCCCAGTTAATTCCTACATAGATTTATAATTTTGACATTATGCAATTTCAAAGTTTGGTTATAGTGCATATCAAAATGAGAAGCAGGACTAGGTTAGTTGAAAACATGTAAAGGGTGGCCACTTGGTTACACCAGTGTATTAAAAACCTTTAAGGGCATTAGGTTAGCATGCTACTTAGTTGAAAACCTATAAGGGTGGATAAAAAGTGTGTAATGGGTGAAAACCGATAAATGCCACCTCAAGCAATCTACGAATCATGTGATTCTAACCTATATTTTTTTATCCCACACCACCTACCTCTATGACATTGTCTTGAGATGTGACAACATTTTAAGTCCAAGAAAGTGTTAGTGGGAAAATGTGAATATCAAACTGATTGGGTGAATGTATGTGACATGTGGACATGAACCATGTTTTCATTTCTATTGTATAATTATTATGAGTTGTTTTATGGTTAGTCTATTTTGGTCTAGTCTCAAGTCATGGCATTACAAATAAATATAATATGATATGGCATATATATGCACTAAAAATGGATTTAGAGGTTAGAATGACACAGTCTTCAGGTTATATATTCCTTTAGATTGTAATAGAAAAGGTTTTTAATTAGGTTAATGAATAGATGGATGAATATTATTATTTATTAAGAAGACTAAAAAATATTGTAACAGAGTGTTGTGTTACAATCCTAGATATGATTAAATATTCCTTTTGTGATAATTATATAATAGAGATTCAATGTGGGTTTAATGTTATTCCATATGCTTAATTTTGTGCTTTATAGAGATTTGTTAAAGAAAATGGTTTCATTTGAATTTATCCTATTACATATCTATTCTTTGTATAATTAGATGTGATTATTGCAAAATCATATTTTTCCATGTTAAATATCTACAAACTCCACCTATGTGTTGTACTTATGTATTTATCTAAGTATTATTTTAATCTCTCATCTAGATCACACAACTATCCATTTAATTAGCATGTTTTGGTGAATCCCAGTAACCTTTGTTAATAATGACACCTCATGAATCATGGTATGATAGTAAACCATCAATCAAATATTTAATAGTATTTAGATGTGATGTTTATGTTCATGTGCATGATTAATTAAGTAATAAACTTCATAATAAATGTATTTTCATTGGTTATAGTGAATAGTCTAATGGCTATAAGTTATACAATCCACAAACTAAGAATATTATTAATATTAGAGATATTATATTTTCTAAAAGTATTCATAAATAGCCAACATCTACTTTTGAATTAGTTTAATAATTTGAAGACATAGATAAATAATAAAATAATTAGATTAAACAAATATCTTCCAGGAAAATAAAATGTCTTAAATAAATTTATCAAAGGAGTAATAAAATTAAATATAGGTATTATCTTGTTAATTATGCCTTTTTGACTAGAATAAGTAAGCTATCCCTAATATTATGTAAAAAAAGTGGAAATATATAGTGTAAGAAGAGTATAAATCATTGATGTTAAATAAAATGTGTAAATTGACCAAAGTTTTAGAAGATAAAAATCATGTTTTTACTAAATGGGTGTATAATACCAAGTTTAAATATAATGGATGCATTGAAAAATTCAAAGCACAACTTAGAAAAGGGGTATTCTCAAAAGGAAAGAATTGATTTTACTAATAAATTGATACCTATTGCAAACATAAAAAACTAGACTTGTTATTTCTATCGTTTCCACCTTTAAGTAACATGTTCATCCAATGAATGTGAAGAATACATTCATTAACATGGTGAGAGGAGGAAGAAAACTACATGAAACAGACACAACAACTTGTGAACTTAGGGGAAGACAATGTTTACATGTTGACAAAATATTTATATGGCTTAAAGAAGCTCTAAGGGAATGGTATGCCAAGATTGATGAGTATTTCAAATAGGAATATTTTATAAAATACCCCATTTACCTTAATACTTATGAGGAATTGTGATATTGGAATATTAGTTATGGTTATTTATGTGAATGATATAATAATACAAAATAATTGTGACATTTTCATTGATTATACAAAGATAAGGTAAAGAAACATGCTTGAGATGACCAATCTAGAGTTAATTCAATATTTCCTTGGTATATAAATTTGGGGAAAAAAATAAAGGATAATAGTCTCTCAATCCAAATTTGTACATGATTTATTTTAAAATTAAAAATCAAAGAATGCAAAGCTACTACTACATGATTTTAAATAAGAATAAAATTATCTACAAGTGATGATTCAGATAATATAAATTATACTTTAATTAGACAATGAATGGGGAGTCTTATCTATTTGAATATAACTAGGCATGATATTGCTTATGTGATTAGTTTAGTTTCAATGTTTATGTTATCTCCTAAAAATTTTAATTGGAAAACAAGTAAAACAAGTTTTAGATATATTGAAGGTAATTTTGTTGTATAATATTTAGTATATGTTGATAAGACTTTGACAAGTTTTACAAATTCCAATTGAGTTGAGTGTATAGATGATCATAAATCTACTACCGGTTTTGTGTTTAACATTAGATCAAGGGTTATTTCATGGAGTAGAAAAAAACAACCAACAATTATGTTGTCATCAATAGAGGTAGAGTATACATCAATATTTGTAGTAAATCGTGAAGTAGTATGGTCGAGAAGAATACTAGGTGATTTATATTCTTCACAAAATAAAAATTTAATATTGAATTATGACAAAAATGTTACAATGCAATTGGAAAAGAATCCTATGGAGATCCATCATCACTATATTAAATAATTGATTCAAATTAATATAATTTGACTTATGTATTCTAACATAAAAAATTAAATTACAAATATTTTAACAAAATATTGAGTGATTTTTTAAATAAAATCTGAAGATAAATTAAAGATCAAAAAAATTAATTTAAATTTTTTTCACTAAAGTATTAAAAAAATGTAAATTTTAGAATTTAATTAAAATTTGTATAAATTATTTATATGGGTACTTTCTCACCCTTAAACCCCTTAATGGTAGATGGGACCCATATTTTCAATGATCAATAATTAAATTTCTATCACAAACCAAATACAATAGAAAGTAATCCACACACCCACACCCCCCCCCCTGCCACACACATATAATTAGGGATGTATACACTGGATAGGGGAGATTTACTAAAATTTTTGAGATTTCCAAAATCTTTGTTTTAGGGAGGTGGGCCTTATCCTCTGTGAATAATACTATAAATATTATCACTGATGAATTTTTTATTTTGCACCATAAAAGTACAACATATTAGCCCTAGGCTAATGGCCAAGTTAAAGCTATGAATAAGGTATTGGATAAGATGATTTATAAGAATTGTGATGTCTAAAGGGATGAATAGGAGGGTCACCTTTATATAGTGTTATGAGAATACCACATAATTAGAAGCATGTGATAAGGTTCACTCCATTTCAATTGGTCTATAGTTTGAAAGTGGTCATGCACATGGAGTATGTAGTACCTAGTCTATGAATCACAATCATTATGTACATGAATGATCAAAAATCATTGATAAATATATTATTAGAGCTAAATTCCATGAATGAATATATAGGAAGATCATCTTGGACCAAAGAAGTGCATAAACATAGCTAAAAACTTGGTATTGTAATAATCTACACACAAAAGAGTTTCATGTGGATCAGTTGGTCCTACTTTATGACAACCATTTTAGAAATTTTTCAAGAAAGTTCAACATTAGATGGAAAGGACCACACATCATCCATTGGTTATCAAAACTAGGAATATTGGTCTTAAGAGATTTATAGGGCACTATTTTACTTGGAATGGTGATTGGTTGTAGGCTCAAACCCTACCACTAGTGAGTTATGTACGTAAGTCTAAACAAGTGATTAATCACACCATTTTAGTCTAGGATTTCATCTTAATTATGTACTACATGTTTGGTTTGATTTGTTTATGGTATGTGCATAGATCCAAAGCATGTCTAAGTAACTTTGCACAAGTGGAATAAGAGGCCATATTGTAAAAATATCCAAAAATAGAGATTGAATTGAGCAAGAAATATACCATTCCAAAGAAGGATCAACTACGTCAATAATTTATTCTAGGAAAGACATGCACGATAGGATTCTAAAAAAGAAGGATCAACTACGTCAATAATTTAGTCTATGAAAGCCATGCACGATAGGATTCTAAAAAATAATGACTAATGGTTAATTATGCTTGATTGAATGATAAAGTAAGGGGAGAGGTCAACATCAAGGATGGAATAATCAAGTATGGTAGAGAATGGTAAGGTGTCATGTCACATCAGTTATTTAAATTTCCACAAAAGGAATTCTAACTTAATAGAAAGCATGTCAACTCAACAAAAGGAGATATTTCTAATTTAATGATATCGAAGGACATTGAATCATATTCAAATCTAAATTTAGGAACATGCACATGAATGTCTATAGATATATGACGATTTAGTTTATATTTTACACTTATCCAATTTTTAAGTCCTTATTATCTTCAATTTTTTGGGCATTGCACAAAAATTAGAATGTCTAAATTCTTCATAGTAGTCTTGATGGCTGAGTTTGATCATTCTCAATTGATCAAAGGACTCATGAAAACACAAAAACAAGATATAGGTATTGGGTAAAACCTATACCAAATGAGTTTCATAGACCTACATGAGTATGGTTTTATTAGGGCTACATAAAAATGCAGAAAACCCTTAGTGGTAACACAATTATAAAGAATCTAAAATATAAACATTGAGCATTTGATCTACTTACCTACATTTATCCAATTGGGTGACATAATGGAGTTATTACCTAGTAGATATAGTGAGGGATATATTTATCTTTCTTCAAATGTCATTATATACCTAAATGAAGTTATAATGGTGTGAGCTATGAGAATGGTAGTAAAGGGAAGACCTTTAGGTCCATACAAGTCAAAATCCCCACCAATCCTACTAGAAATATAACATTAAAACTAATATAGCCATTAATTGAGCTAATTTTCTCATTACAAAACATAATGAAATTTGATAATTACTTTATTTTCAAGCACCTCTATGTGTATCACTATGAAGTGGTCAATATTTTTTGCCTAAATGACAGTCATATAAGACTAATTTGGCCACTCTGGATAGTTTGATCACATCCTTAGTGTACATGCCCTTATTTATACCACTCAACCAACTTCAAGAAAAGTTTTGATAGAGGAGGAGTGTCATAGCTATTTCATCACAAGGATCACAACTAGCATCGTAAGAGACTTAGATATTTGTAGGCCAATAATGCCTCTACCTTCTAACTAGTTCCTATGCAAGTTTACACTTTTGAAGTTAATTTTAAATTTTTATTGTAGGGCATATGGTAATAATAATTGGGACTAGGTTGGCTGAAAATATATAAAGGATGGCCACCTAGTTACACCAGTCTATTGAAAACATGTAATGTTAGTAGCCTAGCATCCTACTTAGTTGAAATCCCATGAGGGTAGCTAAATAGTATGTAATAGGTGAAAACTAGTAAATGTCATCCCAAAAGATGTATGAATTATGTGATCCCAACTTATATTTCATGTCCCACACCACCTACCTTTATGAAATTATCTCTGGATGTGACAATATTTTAAGTCCAAGAAAGTGTTAGCAAGAAAATGTGAATATCAAACCAATTGGGTGAATGTATGTGACACGTGGACATGAACCACATTTTCCTTTTATTTGTATGGTTATTCCAAGTTGTTTCATGGTTAGTCTATTTTGTTCTATTCTCAAGTCATGGCATCATGAAAAAATAAAATATGATCTAGTATACATGTGTACTAAGAATGGATTTAGAGGTTAGAACGACACAGTTTTCAGGTTATATATTCCTTCATATTGTAATATAATAGGTTGTTGATTAGGTTAATGAATAATAAGTCTCAAAAATAGTGTAATTGAGTGTTTCATTTTGATCCTTGATATGATTAAATGTTCATTTTGTGATAATTCTATAAAATAGATTCAATGTGGGTTTAATTTTATTTCCTTATGTCTAAGGTTGTGCTTTATAGATCTCTATTTATGAGAATGATTTAATTTTAATTATCCTATTGATATTGTGTTATTCATAAAATTAGATGTGATTTTTATGAAAATGAATTTTTACATGTTAAATATCTAAAAATTCCACCTATATGTTGTACTTCTATATTTATCTAAGTATTCCTTTAATCTCTCAGCTAGATTGCATAGTTATCTATGTAATTAGTGTTGGAGGTATAATAATTGAGAGAGGAGAGGGTGAATCATTGATGGTAGATATTTAACTTTAATTCCAAATATTTTAGACTATTACTCAATCAACATATATCAACTTATTGAGCAACATTAACAAGAAAGCTCATTCATTCAATGCATACACAAGATCAAACACACAACACATAGTTCCTATGGGAAATCCTCATGGGGAATAAAATGCACTTTAAATCCTACAAACACATGGACTACTTGTCCTATAATATGACTAAAAACAAGATAATTTTTTAGTGAAGCACCCACTTCACAAAGATCACCCACCCCTAAGTTTCAATAAACACCCACTTACTCTAAATGTTGAGCACCCACATAACACTTCTGAAATAAACAAATCCAAAATTTTGATTGTATATCAATCTGATGGAGTCAAAATGTATAATACCTCTCTTTAATACTCAACCTTGCTTCACATAGGCAATTCATCTAAATCACCCTTTTGGATCTCTCTAAGCTTCTTTGCTCATCCTCAGCCACAAACCTATAGCAAGTCTGTAATCACAATAGAGACATGACCAAAATTTAATCCACACATTTCTCTCTCTAAAATTCCTCTTAAATCATCCACACATCATACACCTTCTCTTTTCTCACTTCATACAAGTTTATATTGGTCTCTCAACACATATTCATCAAGTCTACACAAGTCTATTCAACAAGCCTTGAAACCATCACATTTGGTTTCACCTTTTATAGAGTCTTCATGATTATTATGATCACAAAATTCCTTTTCTACCACAACACATGACTTCACCCTTAAGGCATCCAACATGGGTCACCATTAAGCACAACCCTCTTTTAAACAGGCCTAAGTCACCTTTTAGGTCCTATGAAGACCTATTTACCTCTTTGACACTTCTTTAAGAAAACTAAGAACAAAGGGACACTTTCAAAAACATGGACCCATGCCACATATTCTATAGGTTGTACTTAAGTGATAACAACCATCACATCACTCTTCTGCTAAATCTCAATTCATTCAAACAACATTTTGTGCACACAACCACCATGAATGAACATAGAGTCACCTATGGAGCTCAATAAATTTGATTGTATAAATATTTATACCTTAAAATGAATATTTATAGATGATCCTTTAAGTCCTCTATAACTTTTATTTTTACTACAACATCAAATTATGCATAGATCAAAAGTTATGGCTCAAAAATCAAGCACTCTTCTTTCCTTTATTAAATTCAAATATTTAAATCCAAACAACCTCAATCACTTTGAACACATATCATGCTCTTCACTTAGCTCACTCAACTTACATCATTGATCTTATTTGGAATTAGCTCTAACTTTAACTCATAGTGATCCACTATCCAAATGTTAAACTTTGAACATGTTGACCTCATTTCATGCTTTTTGGTAATCTTGACCACATACACACCATTGATCTCTATTGAGTATCCTAGTCTTTATCTTGTAGTGCTCACCATTAGATCCTACTCAGAACTCCTAAGAGTATGTCACTTGGCACCCTCACATTCCTTTTGAGCACTTTACTGATAATCCCTTGAGCTTGTGCCACTTGGTAGTCTTACATGTATTGTTGACTCTTTAACTTGTCCTACACCATTGATCTTTGTTAGTACAAACTACTGCTCACCATTGATCTTATATTAAAATAGAAATCTTGTGACACTTTTCACCTGCATATGCAACCTTTGACATGTTGACTTCATATGCATCATTGATCTTAATATGTATGATTAAGCACTCATAATTGGATCTTCTATACCAATGACCTCAAACTTCAATGTGATTAAACTTGATGGTCTCTAGCCCATCATAGTCTACTAGAACAAATTTAAAGCTATATAACTTGAGCTAGAAATAAATTTAAGACTCCAAATTTTTAGGGTATTTTCTTGGCACTATATACAACATCTCTTTGTAATCCTTTGACCAATATTGATTTTTTGTGTACCTAAAGTAAATACCCAAACTAGCTAGATGTTTCATATTTTCATGACATTCAGTGATGGTATGGCTTCTCTTAAGATATAAGATGTATTTTTGTCATTCCAAATGATCCAAAAACATACCACAACTCCTCTAAGACTTCTATGGCTTCCTCACAACCTCTTCTTTTTCCTTATATACATGTACATGTGTCATTTCTCTTCAAGCTCTCAATATGATCACTATTTCATTCATGTATTAGTACCATATGATCTATTTGACATCAATGAAACATTAAGACACTAATTACCATGTCCAACAATATCCCCCTTTGTCATTGATGGCAAACCACACTCAGAATGTCTTCTCTCAAATTGAACAATTCTCCATTCTGATCTTTCTCCCCCTTTGACATAAATGACAAAGTATCTATAATTTTTAGGTAAGTGAACCAATGATCCCCCTTTGACATGAATTTATATGAACTGAGACTTATCTAATCATTAGACCTAACAAGCTACCCACCAAACTTAAAAAATTCCCCCTAATTCCATGCTCCATCTCATGTCATCTTGTCTTTGATATCCACTAATCTGAACAAATATTTCAAGACCAACAATAGGAAAGGACCACCTCTGAGAGATGATACAAACTCCCCTTAACATTTTACGTACCACTTCTTACCTTGAATTTCTTAAACATGCTTCAAGGCTACATTCTTCTTTGATCATACTCTACTTTATAAAGACAAACCACACTAGAACATCAAAAAATGCTTAAACTTGCCTTGAAAAAACTAAGATGGACTCCCCCTAGGTCATATGAACATAGGCACCCCTTGAGAATCTTCAGATCATCTTGGTATTTTGATTAAAATGGCCAAAAACTCCACTTCTTCGAACTAGCCTTGCTTAAAGGCCTTGTAGCCCTACCTAGACCTTGCAGAGCCCATAACTTTATGTGTATGAGCTTTCATGGCTTGAAATTTTATATCTATATTACACTCACATGCTCCCTTAAAAATATTATAAATCAACACTGGATCTTCCTCTATAACATACTTCCTTCACAAACCTACTAGCTAATTAGCCCTCTATTTGCACAAATCATTCTCTATATAACCAAGAATGTACTTTAAAAATACTATGAAATAATTTTTTAGCACCCATTTGGCCATTTCAACTGATTAATTAGACTCAAACCTTAATTCATTAGAAAACCCACTTTTCAACAAAGGCCAAACACGTAGGTTTATAAGAGAAACATGGTCAACACATCACTATAATCAACACCCACCTCTAAAACATTTATCACACCTAGAAGTCATCAATACACACTTATAGACTAAATTTTTAGCTCAAACTCATTTAGGATCCCATACTTTCTATACCATAGTTTTTGACTTGCATACCCTTAAGCACAAATTAGGAAAATTGAGAGCAAACAAAAAACTCCAATTGCACATAAAAGACCTTAAAAGCTTGAAATAACCTAGATCTCATCTAAATAAAGTCATCATACCTTTTTATGCCATTATTACACCTTGACAACTTCTAGTTCTTCAAATGACATTTGAAAAAAAAACTCCATACCTAACCTACAGACCTTGCACACATACTTGCTTCCCCATAGGAAAGTGTCTCTTAAGAAGCATCAGTGGAGACACCCACTTGTCACAAAGGGACTAAATATCTAAAAAATTATGAGACTCCCATATCTCCATGTCTTTATTTGGATATTAGTCCTTCCTCATCTTCAGATTGATCTTGAATGAGTTCTCAACTTTCTTCTTTTATTTTATCTCCAGATCCAACTTGATTTCCTTGTCCATTTGGGAAGATAAGATGTGTTCCTTGATCCTAGACATTTTACCCTATTCTATCATAGAAAATAGTCCATCTTGATCCTATTTTTAATTTACCTTCTTAGGCCGCCATTCACTATGGCTCTTTCTCTTTATGACAAGATTGACAATTTTTGAAGTAGAGCACTAATAATTCCTGTAGAACCTTGTTATGTGACTTCTCTCATGAATTTTGAACAATTAAGGTTTATTATACTATAGATAGTTTGATATATATTATGATTCTTTGAAGTTTCATGAATATGTTCATGCACCTTATCATTTGGTCTCCTAATGAGGGCATTACAAAACTTTACAATATGACCAAAACCTTAAAACTTATAACAAATGATGTCATTCTTCCTTGTGAAATTGTTGAATCTCTTTAGAAATGATGTTCTTTATGATTTCCATTATCTTGCTCATAATTACATGCAAACTCATTCTCTGAGGATCTTTTACACTCTCTATCCCTATGACTAAATTGATTACAAGTATAGCAGTAACAATTAAACTTTGTATACATCATGGCATTTGGTTGTCTAATTTGATTTATCCTCATTTTACCAAAACATTCACTCCTTGACTAATGATTGATTTTCAAGGTCTAATTGTATTTTTTCATTTCAGACTTTATATTGTCTTGAGTTACATTCTCTTGTTATTCTTTGTATCCAAGACCATATCTATCACTAGCATGCTTTTGGTTACTCACAATATTATCAAGATCATTTGATCTCTTTTCAAACTTCATAAATGACTTCATCTATCTTGAATTCTTCTCTGATTCAAATTTCAATGACTCATTTTAAATCACAATCCTTGAGCACTCATCTTCTTTATATTTCAAGCCTGTAGATAAGATTTCTAATTGATAACTGAAATGCTTGACTATATCTTCATGCTTGTTGGTGTCTTCAATCAGTTTTGCCTCAAACACATTAAACTAATCTTCATAGTCCTTTATCTATGACATATTCTTGTTTTTTCTTCTCAATCTTTAGATCTTCAATAACACTTCTCAATTTAGTCTCACAGTCCTCCTTATCTTTTTCATCATCTGTATCTTTGCTCATAGCTTGACTTAGTTTCATTTTTAAATATTCTATATCTATTTTATACATGATACATTCTTCATTCTTAATCTTTACTTATTCATCAATATTATAAAATTGAGTTACAATTTATTTTGTGATCTCATCACTCCTTCACTTCATTACTCAGCCTTCCTTCTGTATACATCCAATTCATAACATCATTTATGTTGAAATTGTCAATCTTACTCGAATTGCACTCAAATGCACATTTTAGGTCAAAATCCATAAAACACCCTAAATGGTTCAAACTTGTCACTTACAAGTTCTAGTTTAGGTCAAAGTATCCATAAATATGGAAACGCATTTTATGGGCTAGCTAACTTTGATCAGATCAGTTCGAGTCAAAATGATGATATCACCTTTTATGCTCTAGATCACTTTTTTCTCCTAAATGAATTGATACACACCATGTACCTTTGTTATTTTGTGTTTTAGACATCCTAAATGGAAATATGGTTCCAATTCATCTAACATCACCTTCTAATTCTTTTTGAATCAAATTGCAACTCAATAATATGGCTTTTTGACCATTTTGATTAAATGAGGGCCAATTTTCATATAATTGCATAAATATTGATTAACCTTGTTTAAGGCTAATTAATTCAAATTAAGAACTTAAGTGGATTTTCCATGAGAGTGGTTGAATAGTTATTTTTGAAAATTGATTCCTATTAACTACATCATTGGGTGACATCATTTCTTGGGAAGACATCCCTAGGCCATAAATTCTAAAAATATCAAGATTATGGGTCACCCATGCCTAGTTAATTCCTCCCATACCTCTTTAATTCCCCTTATTCCAAGGTCATGATGAAGATAATTATGTATTTAATTCCAAATATTATAATATCCATGGCCACACATCTCAATCTTGAGATGGACAGTCATGGTTGATCTTGACCAATCTCAAAAATATATAAATAGAGAGGCCATGAACATCATTTCTAAGTTATTTTGGTGCAAAGTTATTATGCTTAAATATCTTCAAAAATATTGAATATTTCAAAGTTATAATGTTAAATTGTTTCTACAAGGATTTGCATTTAATCATAGATTTTTTTTGCAAGCTTCATTGATAGGCTAGTTTAGTGATTTGGAATAAAGATCCTAGGTTTTATGGAGTTTTCTTGAGGCATTGGATGAGATTACCACCATTTTTGACAAAGACAAGGATGCTTGATCAAGGGAAAACATATTTTTGAGCCACATGGGTATGGTGAATCTATTTGGGAAGGTAATATGGTGTTATTTTCTTTCATTTGTTTCTTGTTATCCTTTGTAATTCTCATAGGAATAGATAGTCTTGGTTAGTTATTTATTTATGAATGTTTCATTATTTATGGACTAATTCTTGACTAACTTACTTTTTAATCCTCTATACACCTTCGAATAGTCTAATTTTCTCCTCATAGGATTTGATCAAGACATCTTGTTTTTTGTTCTTATTTTGTAGTAACTTAATTTATTCCACAATGTCCAAATATTTGTATTCGAGAGTGACTTTATCATATTCTTCCTCTGAGCTATCTCTACCAAATAAATCTCTACTTAAAGAACATTCACCTTTATCATTACTGAAATCCATGAACAATGTCTCTTTGACCTCATTATGCAAATAATCATCACTGTCAGATGTGGTCACTTCTTTTGAAAATGAGTTACTATCTTCTTCATGGTAAAGGCTCTTACTTCCTTTTTATGATTCATTCTTTCCATTATTCTTATTAAATAACTTTCTATACTTACTAAGACCCTCAAATTTCTTGTGTTTAACCTCATGTGATTCTGTAGAATCTTCTGTGTGTTCAATATTATCTCTGTAAGGACATCTAGCTACAAAGTGACCAACTTTACCACATGAAAAACATTTGAAATGAATTCTTCCTTCAGACTTACATAATCCTACATTTAGTTTTCTTGCAATCAGGGATTCAAATTTATCTTCATTAAGATCAAAATATTTAAGACTCAACTTAATCTTCTTGGTTTTTGTCTCCTTGATCACCTTAAAGGCAACTTATTTCTTAAAAGGTTTGTCCTCATCAAGTCTCATCTCATAGGCAGCAATAATCCCATGTGGCTCATCCATATTCATCTGAGTGAGATCATGATGTTCTTCTATAGAAAAAATATTTGAATCAAACTTGAGTGTAAGGGTCCTCAATACCTTCTAAACTATAGTATCTTCATCAATCATCTCTCCAAGACCTCTGATCATGTTTACTACCTCATCAACCTTTAGAAGATAGGATGCCATAGTGTCTTCTTCCTTCATCTTGAGACTTTCATATTGCCTTTGATAGGTCTATAACTTGGCCAATTTTACCTTTGAGTATCCTTCATAGAAAATCTGTAATTTGACTCAAATTTCCTTAACATACTTGTAATGGATCACTTTGGTGAATCTAGCCTTGAATAGACCACAAAGGATAACATTCATAGCTTTTTATTTATTCTCACTCAACATCTTATTAGCAGCACTAGTTGGAGGATTAAATGGTGCAGTATATCCATCTATGATAGATTACAAGATATCAAACCCTAGAAACATGATGTATGTCCTCATCCTTTCACTCTAGAAAGAATAGTTTGACCCATTAAATAGTGGTGTTTATTTTGTATAAAAACTCTACATCTATTAACTTTCCATATTGTACCTTGGATCACCTTCAATTGGTTAAACTTGTAATGAAGGTCTTACTTTGATACCAATTATTAGAGGTACAATCACTAAGAGGAGGGGTGAATCAATGATGGAAGATATTTAACTTTAATTTTAAATCTTTCAAATTATTAATCAATCATCATATATTAACTTGATCAAGCAACATGAACAACAGAGATCATTCATTTAATGCATACACAAGATCAAACACACAACACATAGTTCCTATGGAAAACATTCATGGGGAAAAAATCCACTCTCAATCCTTCAAACGCATGTAATACTTGTCTTATAATATGATTACAAACAAGAGACCCTTTTATTGGATCACCCACCCCTAATTTTAAGTAAGCACCCACTTGCTCTAGATGTTGAGCACCCACACAACACCTATGAAATTAACAGCTCCAAAAATTTGATTTCATATCAATATGATGGAGCCACAATGTATAACACCTATGTTCAGTCCTCAACACTTTCTCAACCCTACTTCACATAGGTAATTCATCCAAATCACCCTTATGGATCTCTTTAAGCTTCTTCACTCATCCTCAACCACAAACCTATAGCAACTCTGTAATCATAATAGAGAAATGACTAAAATGTCATCTACACAGTCCTCTCTCTGAACTACCTCTTAGCTCATCCACATAGCATACACCTTCTCTTCACTCATCTCATACAATCCTCTATCTATCTCTCAACACATATTCCTCAAGTCTACACAAGTTTATTCAACAAGCCTTAAAACCATCACATTTGGTTTTACCTTTTATAAATTCTTCATGATTATTATGATCATAACCTTCCTTGTTATCCACAACACATGAATTCACCCTTAAGGCATCTAACATGGCTCACATTTAAGCACAACCCTCTTTCAAATAGGCCTAAGTCACCTTTTAGGTCATATTAAGACCCATTCACATATTTGACACTTCTATGAGCAAACTAAGAATAAAATAACACTTTCAAATACATGGACCCATGCCACACAATCAATAGGTCCTCTTTAAATTATAACAACCATCACATCACCCTTATGCTAAAGCTTAATTTGTTCAAACAAAATTTTGTGCACACAACCACCATGAACAAACACAAAGTCACATTTAGATCTCAATAACTTTGATTATACAAAGATTTCAACCTTTAAATGAATATTTACAGATGAATTTTGATGTCCTCTATAACTTTAATTTTTACTTCAACATCAAATTTTTCATAGATCCAAAATTATGTCTTAAAATCCAAGCACTAGTCTTTCCTTCATTAAATTCAAATATTTAAATCCAAATGGTCACAGTTAAACCTCGATCACTTAAAACACATCTCATTCTCTTCACTCATCTCGCTCAAATCATAGCATTTATCTTCTTTATAAGTAGCTCAAATTTTAACTCATAATGTTCCACTATTTGAATGTTAAACCTTGAACATGTTAACCTCATCTCCTGGTTTTTGAAAATCTTGACCACATACACACCATCGATCTTTGCTAAGTAGCCTAGTCTTTATCTTACAGTTCTCACCCTTATTTCTCAAAACTCCCAAGATTATGACACTTGTCACCCTTATGTGCCTTCTAATGACTTTACTAATATTCCCTTACACTTTTGCCACTTGGTAGTCTCATATACATTGTTGGATCTTTGACTTATCTTGTACCATTGATATTCATCAATATGAACCACCATTCACCATTGATCTTATGTCAAACTAGCAAGCTTGTGACACTTGTCACCTATTCATGAAACCTTTGACATGTTGAATTCATACACATCATTGATCTCAATATGTATAATTAATCACTCACCATTGGATCTTCTAGACCAATAACCTCAGACTTTAATGTGATTAAACTTGATGGTCTTTGGCCCATCATAGCCTTCTAGATCAACTTTAAAGCTATATAGCTTAAGCTAGAAACCACTTCAAGACTCCAAATTTTTAGTGTAGCTTCTTGGCACTATATACAACATCTCCATGTAATATTTTGACAAATTATTAACTTTTTGTGTACCTAAAATAAATGATCAAACTAGATGGATCTTTCATAACTATATGATGTGTAGTGATGGTCTAGCTTTTATTAAGCTTGAAGATGCATTTTGATCTTTCCAAATGATCAAAAAACATACTAGAGCTCCTCTATGACATCTATGGATGCCTCATAACCTCTTTTTTTCCTTATAGACCTGTATATGCACCATCTCTCTTCAAGCTCTCAATTTGATCACTTTGTCATTCATGCATTAGTACCACATGCTCTCTTTGACATCAATGATAACTTAAGACACCAATGACCATGTTCAAAAATTAGCATGTTCTAGTGAATCCTAGGAACCTCTGCTAATAATGACACCTCATGAATCATTATATAATATTAAATATATATCAAATATTAAATTTTTAATAGCATTTAGGTGTAATTTTTATGCTCATGTGCATGATGAATTAAGGAAGAAACATCATAATAAATATAATAAATGTATTTTAATTGGTTATAATGAATAGTCTAATGGATACAAGTTATACAATGCTCAGACTAAGACAATTATTACTATTAGAGATATTATATTTTTTGAAAGTATTCATAAATAACCAATAAATAGTTTTGAATTAGTTTAAGAATTTGAAGACATAGAGAAAGAATAATATAATTAGATTGAACTATATGATCAAGAATTTGGACACTTAAATTTAACATATAAAGAGCTATTAAAATCTATCTAAATCTAAGAATCATCAAAAGAAAAGGAGAAGGAGAGAAATCAATATATAATGGAAATAACTTACCATCATCTTGCTCCTAAATATCCCTTAAGACTTCTTAATGTCATTTAAAGACCAAATTGACAAATTGAAAGCCTGAAATTGGATATGAAATTGTAAAATGTACTCAAGACTATAATGGAAATGGCTACTTTGGAGATGATCTTGATAGCATAGACACATTCCAATTCTATCTTTCCCCAAATTCTTGGATCGTCTTGAATTTATAGATGTGTCAGAGGGTGAAATAGAGGAAGAAATTCCCTATCAAATTTCAAATGGAGGATTGATCTAGAATGGATAAAGTTCTAGAGATTGGAATTCTCTAGACTTTCTTTGGGATGCATGTGATTAGAAAATGGAGGGAGTATTTGGAATTTTGACATTTTAAAAATATGAATATTTAGTGAATGTTTATTATGGTATTTTAGGAATTAATTGATTTAGAAGGTGAGATGGGTGAGGTTAACATGTATAAAAGGGACATGAGAATAAATTAAATGGATAAATTAAGAAAGATGGATAAAACATTATATGAAATTAGGTGAGTTAAGTGGGTAAGAAGAATTAGATGTATACATGAACAAATATCTTGAAGGAAAATAAAATGTCATAAATAAATTTATCAAAGAAGTAATAAAATTAAAGATAAAGATTATCTTTTTAATTATGCCTTGATGACTAGAATAAGTAAGTGGTCCCTAATATTATGTTAAGAAATTAAAATATATAGTGCAAGAAGATTACAACTCATTGACAATAAATAAAATGTGGAAATTGGTAGAAGTTTCAGAAGATAAAAATTGTGTTAGTACTGAATGGGTGTATAATACCAAGTTTAAATATAATGGATGCATTGAAAAATTCAAAGCATGACTTGTCAAAGGGATATTCTCAAAAGGAAAGAATTGATTCTAGTGAGAAAATTAAACCTACTGCAAACATTAAAAAAATAGACTTGTTATTTCATTTGCTACCAAATTTAAATAACACTTTCATGCATTGAATGTGAAGAACGCATTCACTAACATGGTGAGATGGAGGAAGAAAACTACATGAAACAAACACAAGAACTTGTGAACTCGGGTGAAGAAAATTTTGTTTATAGGTTGAGAAAATATTTATATGTCTTAAAGAAGCTCTAAAGGCATGGTATGTCAAGATTGATGAGTAATTCAAATAGGAATATTTTGAAAAATACCCCCTTTACCCTATCTTTGTCAGGAATTGTGATATTGGAATAGTACTTTTGGTTATTTGTGTGAATGATAGAATCATCAAAGAATCATAAAAATAAAAGGAGAAGGAGAGCAATCAGTGTATAATGGAAATATCTTACCATCATCTTGCTCCTAAATATCCCTTATAAGAATCCATAATGTCATTTAAAAATAAAATTGACAAACTGAATACCTAAAATTGGATATGGGATTGTAAAATGTACTCAAGACTATAATGGAAATGGTTGTTTGGGAGATGATCTTGATAGCATAGACACATTCCAACTCTATAAATACGTAAATACTTTGGTCATCTTTAATTTATAGAAGTGCTGGAGGGGGGAAATGGAGGATGGACCTAGAATGGAGAAAGTTATAGAGATTGAAATTCCCTAGACTTTCTTTGGGATGTATGTGACTAGAAAGTAGAGCAAATATATAGGATTTTGACATCTTAAAAATATGAATATTTAGTGAATGATTATTATGGTATTTTAGGAATTAATTAATTTATAAGGTGAGAGGGGTGAGGTTATCATGCATAAAAAGGATATGGAAATAAATTAAATGGATTAATTAAGCAAGATGGATAAAATATTATATGAAATAAGATGAGTTAAGTGGGTGAGCAAAATTAGATGCATACATGAACAAGTCTCTTCAAGGAAAATAAAATGTCTTAAATAAATTTATCAAACGAGTAATAAAATTAAAGATAAGGATTATCTTGTTAATTATGCTTTGATGACTAGAATAAGTAAGTGGTCCCCAATATTATGTTAAAAAAATGGAAATATATAGTGAAAGAAGAGTATAACTCATTGACAACAAATAAAATGTGGAAATTTACAAAAGTTTTGGAAGATAAAAATCATGTTGGTACTAAATGGGTGTATAATACCAAGTTTAAATATAGTGTATGCATTGAAAAATTCAAAGCATGACTTAGCAAAGCAATATTATAAAAAGGAAGGAATTGATTCTAGTAAGAAAATTAAGCCTATTGCAAACATAAAAAAATAGACTTATTATTTCTTTTGTTACCAACTTTAAATATCATGTTCATCCAATGAATGAGAAGAATTCATTCACTAACATGGTGAGATGGAGGAATAAAACTACATGAAACAAATGCAATAACATGTGAACTCAAGTTAAGATAATCTTGTTTACAGGTTGACAAAATATTTATATGAATTAAAGAAGCTCCAAAGGAATGGTATCTCAAGATTGATTAGTACTTCAAATAGAAATATTTTAAAAAATTACACCTTTACCCTAATCTTTGTGAGGAATTATGATATTGGAATAGTAGTTTTGGTTATTTATTTGAATGACAAAATAATCAAAAGTAATTGTAACATTTTCATTGACAATACAAAGAGAAGATAAAATAAACATGCTTGAGATGACCAATCTAGAGTTACTTCAATATTTCCTTGGTATATAAATGTGGGGGAAAGAAAAGAAAGGATGTTACTCTCTCAATCCAAATTTGTATGTGATATATTAAAAATTAAAAATTGAAAAATGTAAAGCTAGTACTACATTATTATAAATAAGGATGAAATTATCTACAAGTGATGATTCAAATAATATAAATTATACATTAAATAGACAATGAATGGGGAGCCTTATCTATCTAACTATGACTAGGCATGTTATTGATTATGTGATTAGTTTAATTTCAAGGTTTATGTCATCTCCAAAATTTGTTAATTGGAAAATAAATAAAACAAGTTATAGATATGTTGAAGGTGCTATAAATTTTATTGTATAATATTTAGCATGTGTTCATAAGACTTTGACAAGTTTTATAGATTCCAATTGAGTTGAATGTATAGATGACCATAAATCTACTACTAGTTTTGTGTTTAACATTAGATCAAGGGTTATTTCATGGAGTATCAAAAATCAACCAATAATTAAGTTTTCATCAATAGAGGTAGAGTATACATCAACATTTGTAGCAACTCGTGAAGTAGTATGGTCGAGGATAATACTAGGTGATTTATATTCTTCACAAAATAAAAAAATTATACTACATTGTGTCAAAAAAATTATAACATAATTGGAAAAAAATACTATGGAGATCCATCATCACTATGTTTAATAATTGATTCAAGTTAATATATTGGACTTATGTATTCTAACATTAAAAATTAAGTTGAAAATATTTTAATCAAATATTGAGTAAACTTTTTTTATAAAGTTTAAATATAAATTAAAGTTCAAAAAATTAAGTTACAAAATTTTCACTAAAGTATTTAAAAAATTTGTAAAATTTAGAAATAAATTAAAAGTTAGATAAATTGTTTCAATGGGTACTTTATGACTCTTAAAAACCTCAATGGAAGACATGACCCATAGTTTCATCGATCAATAAGCATGTCTAGAAATTTCTATCACAAACCAAATATATTATAAAGTATTCCATCCATAATTATATATATATATATATTATTAGGGATGCACACACTAGATAGATATTTGTTTGGATAACTGTACTAAAATTTTTCATATTTCCAAAATCTTTGTCCAAGGAGGTGGGTCTCATCTTCTATAGATGGGACATTGTCCTAATCCATCTAAAACTAGGAACTATCTACAAAGCTTTGATACTCTTCTAAGCACTAAAACTTTTATGTGCATTTACATTTATTTTAATAAAAAAATAAAAAGAAAGAACAATCTAGAAAGTCATTCAAATCTACCAAGGAATGGTGGAAAAAATAACAATCAAGCCATTCATAATTAAACCAATAATAATAAGCCATCTAAAAATCCCATGATCTTTGGAGATATGTTGTTTTGAATGAAAAATGATGCAATCCACGCTGTAGTAAGCACCACAAGATCAAATATCACTATGACTAAAGAATATCGCAACATAAAAAACACTACAATGATGGTGATAACAAAGATTAAGAATGTCCATAGCCAAATCTCATCTTCTCTAAAGATGTATTCTTTAGAATGAAATATCATTATACTTATGACTATCAGAACAACAAAAACCATATCCATCACACTCATCACCATTGTTGGATACTCTAGTACTATCACCACATAAATTTCTACCCCAAATGTAAGCAATAGATATACCAATGCTATTCATAATCCTTTAATAGGATTCTAAAGGATGAGGGAGTCATCTTGTTTGCCATAAAGTGCATACATCAGGAGAATTGTTGATGCTATCAAATTTCAAAATGCCATATCACTATGGTTTGAAATAATTTTTTTTTGGGATGATGGTCTTGGGGATCTTTCCCTAGAAGAGTGAAAGATGCTGTAAAATCAAATGTTGCAATCAACACCGCGTTCACTGAAATAATTTGGATCTCTATGTTCTTTCCTCCTCTTTGGTTTTCCTTAGTTGATGAGCTCTCTATTATTTCCTCCTATATGGTCTTGGGAGTCCTCCGTGCACCATTTATTTATAGCAACCTTTTAATCTACAACAATGTCTACCTCTTTTAAATCAAAATTAATGGATTTTTAAATAAATAGGAATTTAAAACTAGATGAAATGAATCACCTACCCCAAAGAAAACACATTTGTCATTGGGCATGTTTTCCATTGTTATGTCTAACATAATTTTGCCATTGTTGTTAGGATTATTGATGAGCCTTGTTGAGATTACTAACAACATTATTTGATGTGCCTTGAAATTATATCAAATATTTGTATTGTGTTGTCAACAACCAAGTGCATAGTATTTCTCCAATCATTATCAACAATTTCTAAACAATATTTTATATAATTTAATATTAATTCTCTTACTAAATCCACATTTCCTTCTTTCACTGCTATGTGAAGTGATAACTAACCATTAGTGTCCACTTGATATAATTAATAAGTGTCTTTCTCTAAAATAATATTCACAATTTGTGATATTTGCTTGAGATAGGCAACATTGTGCAGTACTATCCTTTGAAAATTATCACCTTGTTTAAGGAGGTCCTAGTTATGTCCTATAAGACTCTCAATCACACGTGCATGATATAAATATATTATTATTAAGGAGATAATGTCAAAAAAAATTGAGTGATTATTATGAAGAATAAAAAGTATATCGAGTATACCTTTGTGTATGTTACACATGACACAATGCAGAAGGGTTTAACCATCGGATGTCATCCTATCGTATTGCAGATAGGTGATAGATAGTAGTTTGTCAATGATTCTATTATGGCCTTCCTCTATAGCTTTGAATAGTGTGATTTCACTTGCATTATTGATGATGTCCATGAGATGATGGTCCTAAACCATTAAAACCTCCATTGAAGGTTTTTAAATATATAAAAAAATAAATCACTACTAAAAAAAACAAAAAAATAAGAGACTCACATATGCATAATTAGAAGAAATAAAAAATACCCAAGATAGAATTACTTCTTCAAAAAATTTGAATCATTCTTCATAATAATAAATATCAAATACAATGTATTTAATAAATATCAAATATAATGTATTTATTGAATTGCATGTGAACATGCTTTTCTAATAAATAAATAAATAAAACATTCTAAATTTATCTACGTAACAACTTGCATGAAATATAAACTAAATTTATTTCTAGCATTTCTAAGGTTTAATTATTCTAAAAATAAATTAACTAAATATCAACTGATTATTAAATCAATTGCATAATTTTTTATATGATTGAAGCTATTGTAGAACTAGGACTCAATAATAATTAACCAACATTCTCCCCTTTGATTTTGAGTGAACTAACAATTTGATCTTGGATTTTCAAAAATTGAACTTTTTCAATAGATTTAGTGAAGATATATGTAACTTTTTCCTATGTGTTTATACACTTCAATCCTACATCTTTCTTATAAACTAAATCTTGAATAAAAATATTACTTCAAAGCATAATGCTTTGACCTATTGTGATGCACTGAATTCTTAACTAATTTGATAGCACTTACATTATCACAAAAAATCTCTGTAGGTTGATTTTGTTTCTCTCCAATTTCTTCTAAAACCATTCGTAGTGATAATTTTTGCATACCTACTGAAGTGACTACAATATATTATTCTTTAATATATGAAATATCAATTGAAATTTGTTTTTTTTAAATTCATGTAACCAAATTAGAACCAAGTGAAAAGCAATCCTAGAAGTTGACTTTTGGTCATCCAAACTACCTCCCCAATAAAAATCATTAAAACCAAAAATTTCAAACTTTTTAATAGAATAATAATAAATATAAAATCCAATAGTACCTTTCACATACCTCAAAATTCTCTTGTCTTCCTTCATATGAATTTCAGATGGCTCAGACATATATCTTGATATAAGAGAAATTGAATAAGTAATATTTGGTCTCATGTGAGTTATAAACATTAAGCTTCCAATAATACTTATGTAAGTTGTTTAATTAACTCTTTCAGCACCATCTTCTCTACATAACATATCTCCATGAGTAGTTAGAGTGGAGACTGGTTTACAATCAACCATACTAAGTTTCTTCAACCTATCATTTGCATACTTTGTTTGACAAATGAAGATGTCATCTTTACATTGATGAACCTCCATCCCTTAAAATTATTTCATGAGATATAAATATTGCATTTCAAATTAATTCATCATTTCAATTTTGAATTCATCTTTCATCTTAGAATTTCTATCCATATATAACAAATCATCAACATACAAACTTATAATAAAGATATCATTACCTTCTTGTTTGTAGTAAAGAGTAGGCTCACATTTACTTATTTTTAATCCATTATGCTAAAAATATACATCAATCCTTGCATACCATGCTATGGGTTCTTGTTTGAGGCCATACAAATCCTTCTTTAACTTGTAGACTTTATATATTTTACCTTGCACTTCAAAACCTTATGGTTGTTCTACATAGACTTCTTCTTCAAGAAGGCACTTTTCACATTCATGTGATGAATTCTCCATTTCTTTTTATATTCTAGTGAAATCAACATTATAATAGTCTCGTATTGCTACTAGTGAAATGTCTCTTCATAATCTATCTTATACCTTTGTGTGAATCCCTTAGCAACTAGCCTTGACTTGTACCTTTCAACACTTCCATCACTGTTGTACTTAGTCTTGTAGACCCATTTAGTAGAAATATTTTTCTTGTCATATGGGAGCTCTGTAAGCTTCCAAGTATCATTCTTGTGAATATAATCTATCTCTTCTTGCATGGCTTACACCCAAACATCATTATTACATGCATCTTCAAAATATGATGGTTCAAAATTAGCTTTTATAATTAAAGCATAATTTACTATCTCACCTCTTAGACATTCTTCATGCTTTTGGCTTCTTTTATGCTAATAAATTTCACTCAATCATTTATCTTTAAAAACTAGGACTTGAATCTAGATTTGTACTTGGAATACATGCACTAGATGATGGGCTATTTAAAGGACTTATACCTGAACTTGGACCTGTGCTTGGAATACATGCACTAGATGAGGGGCTACTTAAGAGACTTTTAGTACTTGGCACTAAAGTACTAGTGGGTTGATCATTAGCACTATCATCATAAATACCATCAATAAAAATAGATTTAGACTTCACAATATTGTTTTATCTTTATCATGACCATACACTCCCCTTCATCAAAAATTATGTCTATTTACATAAGTACACTATTAGTGATAGGATTATAAAGTCTATAAGATTTGATTTGTTCATTTTACCCGAAAAAAACAAACACTCACTTTTTGGATCTAATTTCTTCCTTTTTTGATCAGCTACATAAACATAAGCTAAATAACCAAAAACTTTGAAAATTTTGACATTAGGCTTATTTTCATACCATGTTTAATATGGCATCATCTTTTCAAGTGCATTAATGGGACTTTGATTAAGAATATATACTCCTGTAGAAACTACAAAACCTCAAAAAAGAGTTGTTCAATCCCTTTGTTTGTAACATGTTCCTTACCATTTCAACCATTGTATGGTTCTTCCTTTTAGCCACACCATTTTGTTGAGGGGTGTAGGTAGTTGTGAATTATCTTTTGATTCCATTCAAATCATAATAATCCATATAATCATTTGAATAAAATTCACCTCCATGGTCAGTCCTTATGAACTTTATTATATAACCACTTTAATTTTCTAAAAGGGATTTAAAAGTCTTAAATGTATCATATGCTTCACTTTTTTGCTTCAAAAAATAAACCCAACACTTTCTCAAATAATCATCAATAAATGTAATTAAATATGATGACTTACCAAAAACTTTTATTTTCGTAGGACCACAAATATCTGAGTGAACCAATTGAAGTGGATGATAAGCCCTCTATGCATTACCTTTTGGAATCTTTTCTCTTGCATGTTTGCCTTTAACACATCCTTCACAAAATTATTTATTCCCTTTTGTTTTTTTCAAACCATAAACCAATTCTTTTGATGTTAATAACTTAAAACTTTGAAAATTTAAGTGCCCATACCTAAGATGCCATATAACCAACTTTTATCTTCATATGCCATATTTTCAAGGATGCTACTATGATCTCCAAACTTCAATGGGAACATATTATTCTTATATATAGGTATAATTGTAACAACCTTATTTCCTTGATTCTTGTCATAGATCATGCATTGCTTATCATCAAAAACCACCTTATAGTTCTTTTTACATAGTTATCCAACACTCAACAAATTATGTTTCAACTTTGGGGTGTAATAAATATTATTAATACTTTTCTTACCTTACATAGTATTCACCTTCATAGTTCATTTTATTCCAATCTCAAAAGATTATCATCACCATGTTTGATATTGGTTTTGAAATTTCTATCTATTGTAGAAAATAACATATTATTCCCTAACATGTGATTAGAACATTCTGAATCTAGATACCAAACCTCATTAGGACTATTTTCAGCTTTGTCATATGAAATGAATAAATTGCATGAAGCATCACCATCCTCGTTAGCATAATTAGCTCTTATATTTTATTTTTTTACTTTTAATCTACATTCTCAATCAAAGTGACCATACCCATGATAGTAATAACATTGAATATTTATTTTATAAAATTTACCTCTACTACTTCTTCTTACAGTTGAACTACCTTTTCTTCCTCTGTATCCTCTTGAATAATTTTAATTCATGTATCTACCTTGTCCTTGATTAATTTTGATATTGTTTTTTCCTTGTACATGGCTATTCTTATTTCTAGTGTTGGTACCTTCAATCTTTGTGATCTTTAATTTTGAGGCAAAAGTCGTCTCATCACTTTCATTTAATGTGTTTGTTAGTCTTTCTTCATGGGACACAAGAGATCAAACTAGATGATTTTTGGATGGTGGAGCCTAATCTTATTATAATAACCAAACATATACAACTTAGGTATCACTTCATTCATTTAGTTTTTTAGGATAGTCATCTGAAGTTGAAAAAAATCCATACAAGTCAGAATCCTATAGATATGATAATAAAAGTAGTCATAAAAGAGAAGCTAGAGAGTTGTTCAGCTTTAATAGGTCTTCAAGGATGACAAAGAACACGAGAAACATACCAAGGTCAAAGTTCAAAGAAAATTCCAAGGAAGAGTTATAGCGGTGGAGTTGCAACAATTAGTCTCCAAGTGGGAAATTGTTGGATGGTGGAACCTGATCTTATCATAATGCCCATTTACCAATAAGGGGTGTGGGGGATAAATGTCCCCCGCCCTTACCCCACCCCCCCCCCCCAACCCCCAACCCCACTATGGTCATCATGGGGGTCTATGGGGGATGGATACCTAATTGGAATCCCACCTCTAGTGGGGGTTTGGGGATAGATCCCTTAAAGCAAAATTTTGTTAAAAATGCATTATAAAATATTGTAATTTCATAGTAAATCTGGACCATTCACTATTAAGTTGTGTTTGTGAATTTTTCCCATATATATAACCCTTTTTTTATATGAGAACATTGTAATTATGGTTTCATGTTGTATGTGAGTGAAGAGGATATTGTAGTGGTTATATTACATATTTTTCCTTTCATTTGTTAGACTAAATAATAAGAAAGACTAGTTATTTCTATGTGGACATAGCCCATATTGGGTGAACCATGTTAAATTTGTGTCTCTATCATGTTGTGTTTTATGTATTTTATTTCCATTTTTAATTCATTAATATTGCTCTATGTTCTATATTCTTAACAGTGATCAAACTCAAGATTAGTCAAATTTTTTATTTCTTTAATAATGATCGCAACATTGTTCCACCTTAGTGGTAGAGACCTTAACACCTTTTTTATAACAACCTCTTTATTCAAGATTTCTCCAAGTGTATCTATCTTGTTAACTATATTCTTTACTATTATATATAAATCACTCAAAATTTTAGCTTCCTTCATCTTCAAATTCTCTCTTCAATGTTTACAATCTAACCATTTTGACTTGCTCGCTGCCTTGGTAAGATTCTTTTAGAGTCTTCCACGCATCCTTGGCTATCTTTGCACCTACAATTATTATAAATAGGATCTTGTCTTGAGATATTTGAATATAAATAAATCTTGTGAGATCTTCTTAGCTTACTTTTTGGCTTGTCTATCATTAGTTGGAATAGTGGCCTAATCAAATGGTTTATCATAATGAGTTTCTACAATCTCCCACAATTAGTTTCCTGTCAAAAAAGTTACTATCTTGATCCTTCAATAATCATAATGATTTATACTAAATTATAGAATAGGAAAATTGTTAGAGTTTGACATGATTAATTTTTAAAAAGATATGAAACATAAAACAACCACCCACACCTAGCTTTGATACCAATTGAAGATTTTTAAATATGTAAAAAATAAACCACTACCCAGAAAGAAACCAAAAAATAAGAGACTCATAATAAAATATATGCAGTATGCATAATAAGAAGAAATACAAAATAACTAAAATAAAATTACTTCTTCAAATTATTCAAATCATTTTTCATAATAATAAAGATCAAATATAATGTATTTATTGAATTGCATGTGAACATATTTTTCTAATAAATAAATAAAACATTCTAAATATATCTAGATAACAACTTGTCTGAAATATAAACTAAAGTTATTTTCAGACTTTTTAAGGCTTTATTATTCTATAAATAAATTGACTAAATATCAACTAATTATTAAATCAATTACATGATTGAAGTTATTGTAGAACACAGACTCAATAATAATTAACCAACATCCATCACCTGGTAGTATTCTCCCATGGATACTTCATGGAAGGAAGTATTGCCTTCCATGGTTTTAGCAATTAGAAATTCATCATTGCTTTGGTTACTGGCCTCTATATCTTCAATCATCAATTGAAGTAATTTTTGAACAAATTGTACTTGGCTATGGTAGGCTACAAGATGGAGTGTAGTATTCCTTGTGGGTATAGCCTCATGAAGAATGTTAACTTGATCACGATCTTTTAGTTTTGTAAGTGCATCCACATTGCCTAATGTAGTAGTTGTGTATACCCCTTTATCCATTCCTTTTGAGAGCTGAGCACTTTGATTGATGGACATAAGCTTAAAATTTGATGTACTTAATTTAAATATAACAACAGATGGAAACACAAAGACTTACACACTACACACAATTGTGAGCCTATTTTCAAAAGATCATATTTATGTAACAATTATTTATAGAATAATTATTATCTTCTAGACTTGCACCCTTGTGAAGATAATTTTAGGCCCTCACAGTCGTAAGTAACATAGATACAATCCTAGGTTGTGGGTAGCCTAATATGTAGATTAAATCTCTATATTATAAGGGTTATCTCCCCTTGATATATCATTCAAAATCCCTACTCTACACTGCTAGCTTGCAAGGGAAAAGGGAAGAAGGAAAACTGAAAGAAAAACCTACCTAACTGAGATGATACACCAAAACATGACCTTAATTTAAGTAATATTCACTACAAGGATGAACAAGAACATAAAATTGATTAAAATTCTCAAATTTAAGTCTCCAAACATAAATATTTCACATAGAGGTGCAGGGTTGATGCATGATCTAAGGCACCTATTCAATAGGTCTCTCAAAGACACTAAAGAAGGCTTGCACTTGCCACACAAACAAGATGATTCAATCACACTATTAAACCTATAAGGATGATATTAAAAAATTAACATAGATATTAATGAAAGGATAACATCAGAGGATATATGAACTATCAATGTCATCTCCCAACAAACCATGAGAATACACTAAAACAAGCTTTTGAGGAGGTATGAATTATGTCTTTACTTATCAAAATAAGTAAGTACATATGTTTTTATAACAATGGAATTGCCAAAAATCAGGTTAAGGATCCTTTTTAATTCCAAAAATTGGATTACATATAGAGAATAGGAGAGAAGAGAGAGGAGGAGTCAAGAACCTCAAAACTAGGAAAATGTCCTTTCAAAAACTCCTCCAAAAGTGCTACGTAACATTTCCACCTTCTCAAATATTTTTCCTTCATATGGTGTAATGTAATAGAGTTTATACAATGTTTAGGAGACTTATTAACTTTTTATTAATGCTTTTTCAAGCTTAGAACACTTGGAGAGTGCCTATATTCTTGCACCAACTCCTAGATTTTAACTTTCTTGTCTCCCTTGATGAAAAAGTATCTTCCATGGATGTAGGTATGAAATTACCTTAAATTATTTCATTTTAAACCTTATATAGGATCATAAATTATGATTTAACACTTGTCATGAGTTGGTTATAAGACTCCTTCAACAAATTGACTTTGTCTTACACATGAGGCTTTGAAAGAGGAAGAGTCTTTTTTGCACTCGTTGGAGACCTTTTCCAAAGCCTTCATTAATTATGAATCATTCATGACTTATTAATAGCTTTAAAATGGTATTAAATAACATTATTTAACTATTTAAGTCTTTTTAATAGGCTATATGTGTCAAGAATCCAAGAACAACAAACAGCTCTGATTCCAATATTAGGATCCGAAAGCACCAATTAATTACCATAAACAAGCAACATAAAATATGTGGAATTAACCAGAAGTAACAAGTAACTAGAATTCAAAAATAACACAGAATATGAGAGACAATACAAAACTTGTATTAATACTCATCCAGAAAAGAATACAATAAAGAGACGCCACACTCTTCCACCTTATAGAGGCTTCCCACACCTCAAGTGTACAGTACTTTCCTCAAAGCTCTCTCTCTTACAGTCCCAACACACAACTCAAACACAGATTTGGTGTTCACCTCCACTAGTCAGTATCCACTACTGATAGTACACCGAGTATACACAGATACTCAACCGAGTGCACAACACACTCCAAGTAGATCTCCCATGAACTACAACAACCTGCACCCCAAATGATCTTACTTATGGAAGGGACTACCTTGCCTTCCTTATTGCTCTCTATCCGAGTACACACTGTACTCCAAGTATATCCTGCCTGATCTTGCTCCCTATTGTGTTGCTGTCACCTTGACTTTGCTGCCACCTGTAGATCAACCTGGTTCTGCACACCTGCAAACCTAGACCATGCACACACATACACCTGTAAGTCAATGATCTTACTTACCCATGCATATCTCCTAACTTAGCCATGCACACCTACTGACCAAGATCATACATACATGAAGAATCCTAATGAATCTCCAAACCAACACCCACACTTAGTACTGTGGCACTAGGAGGAACACACCATGCTCTCTTCAATCTGAAGGAGCTTATTTTGCTCTCTTACTCTCTAGCACAAGTTTACAATACAGCCCATGAGTTTATTATATAGGTCTCATCCAAACAATAATTAGACATCAAATTACAATAATTAGATCCACAGCTTCCAGTCTAAAATTGGCTCTCAACATGCAAACACTCAGTTCATTAACTAACTATCCATAACACTCACAGTTCTGAACCGCACAGGTGACCAACACCGGTCCCTGTCTGCTTGGGGGTGCTGACGCCGGCCGACTTCTGACCGACATCAGTTGGCCTAACCGACGCCAGTGTTTGTGACACTCAGTAACCTCTTTGCAACCTCCTCCTTTGTTTGCATCAGTGAAGCTTTTAGATCCACAACCTAACAATATCCCACTTGGAGATAAATAGCTACACTATACATGTACCTGTACTCTGTCTAATCTGTTTCCTGGCTTGTATCCCTCTTCAAGCTCAACCCTAAAGACTAACCACCACACAACCTGTGGTGCACCTCCTATCATCCAAGTAACTTGCCACATCCAAACCTACAAACCCATGTAGTGAAGTCTTGACCCTACATAGCATGAATCCCTGCTACTGGTCCCTCTCAGATCCTTGAGAACCCACTTCCTCAAATTGGCTCCTAACTCTCTGACAGCTCCCACTCCTTGGGAAAACTCAGGTCTATACCAGACCTCATGTGATTTTGAACACTAAAATGTCCAACCCTTGGTGTGATCCGGTTCTGCATCCTACGTATTGAACCTCCCCAACACTTGATTCACATCAGCTCCCACTGGAGACAAAATTAACCTGTGATCTCCATGTCTCTCATGCCAAAGAATTTTGCTGCTCCAAATTCCTCATGACATGCCACTGAACTAACCTTACCTTTAGCTTAGCAAAACCCTATATGTCTGAACCTGCTAGCTAGCATACCATCCACATATAGAAACAAGATAATGTCATGACCATCATCCCCCTGGTAAGACAAACACAATGATTACACTAACATTGACTAAAGCCCTGCTTTGTCATCTACCTATCAAAACCTGTACCACTATCCTGCAGCTTCCTCAAGACCATATGCCCTGGTCTTTCATCTCACGTATCCATTCTCTCTATTCTTTAACCTAGGTATCCATTCATCTCGATGCTTTCATATCGACTGGCAACCCTACCAAATCTCTCATTTGGTTTTGCATCATATTCCTGCCATGCTCCCACTATTTCCTAGATCCTTCCTGCTCTGCAGTAAGCAATGAGTATAAAGAAGAGGAACAAAGAATTTGAGGCTTACTCACCCCTTCAATCCTCCATATGGGTGTTTGAGACTCCTTGATAGCTTGTTGTCTACCCAAAATCCATTACAGTGACCGACCTCGGTCACCACACAGTCTGCATCCGACTGATGTCAGTTCAATGCACCTATCCTGACTACTGACCCCACCGACATTAGTGTCTCTTGATGCCGATATCGATCCTCTTAACTGATGTTGGTCTTACTGTCGCTGACACCGGTCCTTGTGACCGACATCGGGCTTACCCTACCTGACACCATTAGCTCCAGTATACACATGACCGACCTCAGCACCTGTCTGTTCGATGCCGATTCTCCCTGACCAATGTCGGTACCTGTGAGTGATGAATTTTTACCCATGAGCTCTCCATGGATCAAAACCCCGTCCAAACTGCCCTGCTCAGAGTTATCTAGCCCACTCCACTGATCTCTGTCTACCATCTCCTCCATAAACACCAAGGCTTTCTAGTTCTTAAGCCTGTCAAAGATATCTAACCTCCTCTTAAGAACATGCATCTCCTTCTTGCTCATGTGACCAAGCCTACAAAGCCACATCTCTGCAACAGAATAAGAATCAGTAATATAAGCAAGTAGATAAAGGGTACCTACTTTCTTACCACCAGCTAATTCAAGTGCATCCGCTATGAGAGTTCTTGTGCATCTCTCATCACATAACTTGTTTGAAGAAATTAGCCACATCTCCAAAACTGGGACCTGCATGACCTCCTTCAACACCCATGTGTTGGCTGCCTGCAATTTTAGCTTCACTTCCCCTTCGCCAATTCTTTGGCAAGGCACACCAGCCCCTAAATAAATCTTTCCAAAATCTCCAAAGACCTTAACATGGAAAAATAATCTATTTCAGACTGCATGGAAAGAGGAAATAGAATCTATAAAACAAGATTCTACTTTATCTAAGAAACATACCAGAGCATCATGTGCCACATCACCTGCAACATCTGCTTCTTCAGTTCCTTCATGCTGATCTTCTACAAACCAACAATTTTTCTTTACTTGCTCTTTCTTTCCATAACACCGTAAGTGATCATCTGTGCTTTTCAATTCCTCCATTCTTAGCTTACTTTCTTCTGCCATTGCTATACTCCCACTGAATCAGCAACCCCTGAGAGTGACCTGTAATCAAACACAAAACCTGCTCCCTGCAACCTTAGCTCTGATACCACTTGTCAGGAATCCAAGAACAACAAACAGCTTTGATTCTAGTATTAAGATCTGGAAGCACCAATTGATTACCATAAACAAGCAACTTAAAATATGCAGAATTAACCAGAAGTAACAAGTAACTAGAATTCATAAATAACACAGAATATGAGAGACAATACACAACTTGTATTAATACTCATCTAGAAAAGAATACAATAAAGAGATGCCACACTCTTCCACCTTATAGAGGCTTCCCACACCTCAAGTGTATAGTACTTCTTTCCTCAAAGCTCTCTCTCTTATAGTCCCAACACACAACTCAGACATAGAGTTGGTGTTCACCTCCACTAGTCAATATCCACTACTGCCAGTACACCGAGTATACACAGATACTCAACCAAGTACACAACACACTCCAAGTAGATCTCCCATGAACTGCAACACCCTGCACCCCAAATGATCTTACTTATGGAAGGGACTACCTTGCCTTCCTTATTGCTCTCTGTCTGAGTACACACCGTACTCCAAGTAGATCCTGCATGATCTTGCTCCTTGTTGTGTTGCTGTCACCTTGACTCTGCTGCCACCTGCAGATCAACCTGGTTCTGCACACCTACAAACCTAGACCATGCACACACATACACCTGCAAGTGAATGATCTTAATTACCCATGTAGATCTCCTAATGTAGCCATGCACACCTACTGACCAAGATCATACATACATGAAGAATCCTGCTGACTCTCCAAACTAGCACCCACACTTGGTACTGTGGCACTAGGAGGAACACACCATGCTCTCTTCAATCTGAAGGAGCTTATTTTGCTCTCTTACTCTCTAGCACAAGTTTACAATACAGCCCATGATTCTATTATATAGATCTCATCCAAACAATAATTAGATCCGAAGCTTCCAGTCTAAAATTGGCTCTCAACATGCAAACACTCAGTTCGTTAACTAACTGTCTATAACACTCACAGTTTTGAACTGCACAGGTGATCGACGCCGGTCCCTGTCTACCTGGGGGTGCTGATGCCAACTGACTTCTGACTGACATCAGTTGGCCTGACCAACGCCAGTGTCTGTGACACTCAGCAACCTCTCTGCAACCTCCTCTTCTGTTTGCATCAGTGAAGCTTTTAGCTCCACAACCTAACAATCTCCCACTTGGAGATAAATAGTTGCACTGTACCTATACCTATACTCTGTCTAATCTATTTCCTGGCTTGTATCCCTCTTCAAGCTCAACCCTGAAGACCAACCACCACACAACCTGTGGTGCACCCCCTGTCATCCAAGTAACCTGCCACGTCCAAACCTACAAACCCATGTAGTGAAGTCCTGACCCTGTATAACATGAATCCCTATTGCTAGTCCCTCTCAAATCCCTAAGAACCCACTTCCCTGAATTGGCTCCTAACTCTCTGACAGCTCCCACTCCTTGGGAAAACTCAAGTCTATACTAGACCTCATGTGATTTCAGACACTAAACTGTCTAGCCATTGGTGTGATCCAGTTCTGCATCTTGCGTATTAAACCTCCCCAACACTTGATTCACATTAGCTCCCACTGGAGACAAAATCAACCTGTGATCTCCATGTCTCTCATGCCAAAGAATTTTGCTGCTCCAAATTCCTCATGACATGCCACTGAACTAACCTTACCTTTAGCTCAGCAAAACCCTGTATGTCTAAACTTGCTAGCTAGCATACCATCCACATACAGAAATAGGATAATGTCATGACCATCATCCCCCTGGTAAGACAAACACAATGGTTACATTGACATTGACTAAAGCCCTGCTTTGTCATCTACCTGTCAAAACCTGTACCACTATCCTGCAGCTTCCTCAAGACCATATGCCCTGGCCTTTCATCTCATGTATCCATTCTCTCTATTCTTTAACTAAGGTATCCATTCATCTCAGTGCTTTCATATTAGCTGGTAACCCTACCAAATCTCCCATTTGGTTCTGCATCATATTCCTGCCATGCTCCCACTATTTCCTAGATCCTTCCTACTCTATAGTAAGTAATGAGTATAAAGAAGAGGAACAAAGAATTTGAGGCTTACTTACCCCTTTAATCCTCCATATGGGCATTTGAGACTCCTTGACAGCTTGTTGTCCACCCAAAATCTGTTACAGTGACCAACCTCGGTCACCACACAGTCTGCATCTGACCGACGTCGGTTCAATGCACCTATCCTAACTATCAACCCCACCGATGTCGGTGTCTCTTGATGCCAACGTCAATCCTCTTGACCGACATCGGTCTTACTGTCACTGACGCCGGTCCTTGTGACCAACGTTGGGCTTACCCTACCCAACACCATTAGCTTTGGTCTGCACATGACCAACCTCGGCGCTTGTCTGTTTGATGCCGATTCTCCCTGACTGATGCCGGTACCTATGTTCGCCTGTGAGTGATGACTTTTTACTTGTGAGCTCTCCATGGATCAAAACCCTATCCAAACCACCCTACTCAGAGTTATGTAGCCCACTTCGTTGATCTTTGTCTGCCATCTCCTTCATAAACACCAAGGCTTTCCAATTCTTAAGCATGTCAAAGATATCTGACCTCCTCTTAAGAACATGCATCTCCTTCTTGCTCATGTGACCAAGCCTACAAAGCCACATCTCTACAATAGAAGAAGAATCAGTAATATAAGCAAGTAGATAAAGGGTACCTACTTTCTTACCACTAGCTAATTCAAGTGCATCCACTGTGAGAGTTTTTGTGCATCTCTCATCACCCAACTTCTCTAAAGAAATTAGCCACATCTCTAGAATTGGGACCTGCATGACCTCCTTCAACACCCATGTGTTGGCTGCCTGTAATTTCATCTTCACTTCCCCTTCACCAATTCTTTGGCAAGGCACACCAGCCCCTAAATAAATCTTTCTAAAATCTCCAAAGACCTTAACATGGAAAAATACTCTATTTCAGACTGCATGGAAAGAGGCAACAGAATCTATAAAACAAGATTTTACTTTATCCAAGAAACATACCAGAGCATCTTGTGCCACATCACCTGCAACATCTACTTCTTCAGTTCCTTCATGCTGATCTTCCACAAACCAACAATTTTTCTTTACCTACTCTTTCTTTCCATAACACCGTAAGTGATTATCTGTGCTTTTCAATTCCTCCATTCTTAGCTTACTTTCTTCTGCCATTGCTATACTCCCACTCAATTAGCAACCCCTGAGAGTGACCTGTAATCAAACACAAAACTTGCTCCCTGTAACCTTAGCTCTGATACCACTTGTTAGGAATCCAAGAACAATAAATAGCTTTGATTCCAATATTAAGATCCAGAAGCACCAATTGATTACCATAAACAAGCAACTTAAAATATGTGGAATTAACCAGAAGTAACAAGTAATTAGAATTCAAAAAGAACACAGAATATGAGAGACAATACATAACTTGTATTAATACTCATCCAGAAAAGAATACAATAAAGAGATGCCACACTCTTCCACCTTATAGAGGCTTCTCACACCTCAAGTGTACAGTACTTCTTTCCTCAAAGCTCTCTCTCTTACGGTCCCAGCACACAACTCAAACACAGAGTTGGTGTTCACCTCCACTAGTCAGTATCCACTACTGCTAGTACACTGGGTATACACAGATACTCAACCAAGTACACAACACACTCCAAGTAGATCTCCCATGAACTGTAACAACCTGCACCCCAAACTATCTTACTTATGAAAGGGACTACCTTGCCTTCCTTATTGCTCTCTGTCTGAGTACACACTGTACTCCAAGTAGATCCTGCCTGATCTTGCTCCCTATTGTGTTGTTGTCACCTTGACTCTGCTGCCACCTACAGATCAACCTGGTTTTGCACACCTACAAACCTAGACCATGCACACACATACACCTGCAAGTCAATGATCTTACTTAGCCATGCAGATCTCCTAATGTAGCCATGCACACCTGCTGACCAAGATCATACATACATGAAGAATCCTACTGACTCTCCAAACCAGCACCCACACTTGGTACTATGGCACTAGGAGGAACACACCATGCTCTCTTCAATCTAAAGGAGCTTATTTTGCTCTCTTACTCTCTAGCACAAGTTTACAATACAGCCCATGAGTTTATTATATAGATCTCATCCAAACAATAATTAGACATCCAATTACAATAATTAGATCCACAGCTTCCAGTCTAAAATTGGCTCTCAACATGTAAACACTTAGTTCATTAACTAACTATCCATAACACTCACAGTTTTGAACTGCACAAGTGACCGATGCCGGTCCCTATCTGCCTGGGGGTGCCGACGCCGACCGACGTCGATTGCTCTTCTGTCTGCTCTCTACCGACATCGATTGGCCTGACCGACATCAGTGTCTATGACACTCAGCAACCTCTCAGCAACCTCCTCCTCTATTTGCATCAGTGAAGCTTTTAGCTCCACAACCTAACAATATGCACCTATTTAGCCTTCAAACCCCTTGAAAAACTCATTTTGCACTATGGCATAAAGGGAAAAGGAGTTTTATTCATCTTTGAATCAAACCTTAACTTTTAAACCATGGATGGATTATTTAGGAAACACCAAACATGGTTAAATATTATTTAAATCACCATATACTCTAAAAATCTTGATTTGACACTTAAACCATGCATTTTCCAAGCATTCGTTGTAGCTTTTTTTCCTGAAAAACTCCTTTCCTAGGAGAAACTAGAAGTGATAATGCAAAATAAAAAAAATTTAAAGGTAACCATTATCCTCTCACATATCCATACCAAATTTTATGGCCAAAATCAAATATTTGATATGCTTTCTAACCCATTTAGCTTTCCAAATTAGGCCTAATTAGCCCTTTTAGGCCTAGAAGAGAAATTTTGTTGTTGGGAGCTCATATAGGTGTGAAAATTAAAAAATAAATAAATTATTCACTATTATAATTCCCCCACAATTATCCATGTAAATTTTTGTGGTCTGGAACCACTTGGAAGTACCAAAACCATGAAATGGCCTTTTTTGAGACCCATGGGGTTTAACTGCACATGGTTGTCCACCAACACTTCTGAGTGTTTTCTCATCATTCCTGAGCTCAATTAATTTAATTTAAATTTAAATACACCTTATTTCATCATACCAAATCATCACATGGTGTTTCCAAGACACCCAACACCAATTTTGACCATTTTTTTGCCATTTCTTGCCTTCATGCATGCCTAAAAGTGGCTTACTTCTGAGACAAAACAACAAATATTTTCCATAATTTTTATTCAATTTTTAACATATTATGGGTTATTTTAAGTCAAAATTATCATATTTACAAAATATCAAGTCAAATTTATACTTATAGCACCATTAAACATCCAAAACCCCAAAGCAAACTTTTGCAAAATGGATTGTGTGTTAGTTTGGTGTGTGAGCTACGATTTATTTGTGTATCCAACCTTAATGATGATCATGATGTCTAAAAAACATAATTAAAACTCTTATAATCTCATTACCATACTTTAACAACATTCACCAAGTGTCTTGAATTATTTCTAGGATAAATAACACTCCTTTTGGTCACTTTTTCACCATTGTTTGTCTCCATGCATGTCTGAAAGTGGCCTACTTATGAGATAAAATAGTGGATATGTGACATATTTTTCCTTCATTTTTGAATATATTAAGGTGTTAATTTTTCCATTATTACCCCCTCTACAAAAATTCAGGTCAAATTGATGCTTATATCACCTCCAAACCTAAAAAATACTAAGGCAGACTTTTGATAAGTCGACTATGTGTAGGCTTTTGAGTATGGACTGTATATTGTTCTTAAAATATTATTTATGCCCATATTTTCCACGATTTAAGAACCTAACTAATTATAAATAATAATTTATAAGGTTTTAACCCGCCTTAATTCACTCTTAACCTTTCCCATTCCACTTGTTATGGAAGCAAAGCTCTCATATTTCATGCTCTTGACTGTTGTTTGTTTGTATTTGACCTTGTATGTACTGAAACAAGGTATGAAAATTATTAGAAGGTTTGTGTAAGACATAAATTACCCTATATTATATCATGAGGCTTTTCATGATGATATTTAAACTATAAATCTCTTTGGGAAGCACAATGACTTTGAAGCATGCTTAAGGTGCCATCACCTCTGACTACTTGATGACTATGTATCTCCTCAAGTATGTCCTACCTAGAGGTGATCCTTTTGTCAGCTTAAAGAGTGATATATATATATATATATATATATATATATATATATATATATATATATATATATATATATATATATATTAGACTTACATAAAGTAATGAAACATTTATAAAATCATGTTAGCCTACCAATTACATGCTAAGGCTTTGACATTCACCACCTAGCACTAATCCCATGCAGGCCAAACAAGTGGCTATAGGTGTTCATTGTAGGTGTTACTATAGTTGTAATAGGTCCCTTTGGATGAGTTTTATATCCCATAAAATCCATGATGATTCCTCCATTGTATATGGACTATTAATATGCCATTATTCTCTTCAATATTCCTCATTATTTTAGGAAATGGGCCTATTTGGAAGGTTGTATGTGAATGTATCAAGTCTTGATTGTGCACTGTATATTTGAAGTGAAAAGGTCTTAAGAAAAATGTTAGTCTTAGTGAGATTGGTGCTGATCCATGACAACTTGAATGGATATTTAATCACATGTCACCTATAATATATACTTCTTACTTCTTTGCATCCACCTTTTAAACCCTTGATTGGTTGTATCCCTCAACATGGCATGTAGGTGCTACTATGTACAAACTGTTGTAGGTTCATTTTTTGGATTCCTTTTCTTATGTTGATCCACTTTTAAGCTCTTTCCCTACAATTGGGTTAAGAACCCTCATGGTTAACCAATGCATTATAAGTGACTCCCTTTTGGTCTCTTTGACCTTGATAACAACTCATCTTTGTGTTCAATTGTGAGCTTAAGAGCAACTTGTAGGTGATTGTAAGAACCTTGATGGAGAGCATAAGAATGTCACTCAAGTGTTTTTGATTTAAAATGAGATATCATTTGGACTTGAAACCTCCTTTATCACCTTTGAATTTTTTACCCTTATTTCATAACCAACACTCTTAAGGACCATGTTATTTCTCTCTCCTCTTGACTGTGTGTTTCTACAGTTAGATATTGTGTGTTACTATGGACAGAGTTGTGTGTTGTTATGAGAAAAGTTATGTGTTTCTATAGGTATATTTCATCTTTCCCTTCCAAAATAGTTTCAAAAAAATATTTCAAATCTTCAACAACATGATTATTTCCTTCTCATATGCCTATAGTTTCTCACTTCAGAAGCTAATAATGTATGCACATGATACATGTTGTCACAATCCATAATATAGTATCTAAAGTATCCTTACTTAGATATTTATGGTTAAATAAGATGTTAAATATATTTAAACTATCAATGACACATCCAAAATCATAATTCAAACTCAAAGAATACATATGTACCATGTTGAAGAGACATTTAGTTAAAGCCTTCAAAAAGAGAAAGACTTAAAATGGAAACTTGTGAACTCTTACCTTCCTATAATGAGTTATCAAATGAGACAAAGATTAAAATGAGATTCATAATCTCCAAAAATATTTCCCAAAACCATTTCTCTCCATTACTTACTGATATTGAGAAATAGGTCCAATAATAGACCCCTCTCAGATGCAAAGGCTATAGTGACATGATGTCACTCTTAATGATTGTTAATAAGTATGGGAAAACCAATCCATGAAATAATACAACTAAATTAAATATTACTTATACCTCTAATAATTTCCAATGTTTCAGCTCCTAACTCTCTCTCTTCTTCTTGTACCAAGCATTTGAAAACTGCCCTTCTATGCATGCAAGGAAGGTCAAAATTAGAGTGAAGTTGGATTTTGAAAATTTTCACCTATAACTTCTTCCAAATCACTTATATGACACTTTAAGAACCCAATTAATCCTCCATGATACTTTTATCACAAAAAACCTTCGAAAACCAAAGTGAATGCCTCAAAAAGGCCTATTTTGCACTAAAAAACTATTTTCACCAAGGAAATGTGAATTAAATGATGTAAAATATTTTATTTATTCGCTCACATGTATTAATAGGTTAATAAATATGTAATAAATATTTATTATGATTAGATGTTATCAAAAAAAAATCTGAAAGGCATAAAATGGTTAGATTTTGCATAGAAATGAGGCACAGAGTTAGTCTAGAATGTGATCAAAATGATTATCCAAATTTTAGGCATGTGATTATATTTAAATATGATATTAAACTCATCAAGACACTCTAGAGCTCAAAAAAGGCTAATAATAACTAGAAAGCACAAGACAAGTGAAGGAAAAGACCTTAAATCAGCTAAACAACCTTAAAACCTATTAACCATGGCTTTTTCAATGATTTCTTATGATCAAATACTAACTCATAATTAAAACTGACATAGTATGTAAAGTTTTGAATGGTATAGGTGACAATTTGACATGTGAGATCAAAATTGTCAACATTTTGGTGATTCAATTAGGAAGCATGCCTGCTATGCTTTAGAACCAAACCATATACATGACATTTGGACACCCAAAAAAATGACAAATCTGGTCCATAACTGTAAGTATACATTTGATTTGAAATAAGACAAATCCTCCTCCAAAACAAGAAATGAAACATGTAAAACAAGAAAACTAACTAAACAAAGCAAATGTGCAACAAAGCACTTATTTGGGACAAAATAAAAACAAACTAATATAATTAACCATGAAAAAACATGATACACCTAGATCAAAAGGGAAATTCATAAACTCATTCATTCCAAGAGATGGTACAAGTTGTAAATCAAGGTGTTTATTGAACATGACCCTTAATGAGATACTCTTTTGGCCTACCAACTCTCTTAACATCTCCTCAAATGAGTCATCAATAGCAAATTAGTCAACAATAAAGACAAACTCATATTTTACTTCTGGATCTTTCTCATATTGCTTGTCATCTACAACCTTGTCAAGTGATATTTCTTATATTCATTGTCTTTGAGTGACCTCATCCTTCTTATCAACCACTACAAGTTCATCAAGCTCTTTAAGGAGATTTGAATAGTCAACCTAAGTTTCACCATGATCTTGAATAGGTGACTCTTAATAAAATTTATCGTAAACATGCTCTTAAATGGGAAACATATCCCTACAAGACTCTTCAATCTCATGCAAATATGCAGGGTATAGCTTCCAATCATATTTTTATTCCTCATTTTGATCAATCTGAATAGGATTAGCTTGAATGGTACCTTCATATTTCTCAATAAGATATATCTCAATCTCATTTATGACTTCAATTTGTACCAATTCCTCATGGAGATCTTCCACATCAAGACCAACCTTCTCATGCACACTTAGGATATCTTCTTCAAGATCATCTACAAACTCATTTTCAACTTGTACCTCAAATGAAGTATCAATGAAGAACTCTTCCTCATACACACTTGCATTCTCTTCACACTCTCCAAGAACTTGACTTGCAGATACAACCTCTTTTTATATCTTCCATAGAACATGCTTCTCCTAAAGAGGGGAGATGGTGAGAGGGTGATGGAATTCATTTACTTGAGAGGAAGTATGAAGTATGGGAGGTTGATTATGATCAGATTTTGGGATCTTGAGAGAAATGGAATCATTTAGGGAATCTTGAAGAGGAGGGAAAGAGAAACTTTTGAAGATCTTTACATTCTGCTCCTTCCACTTCGTCCTTATAAATTTTTGAAACGTCCTTGTCCTCATGGACAACTTAAACTTGAGGTATGAGTAAATAATAAGTGGAACTATAAGAAGGTTTAATCTCTTGAATAGTCTCTTGAATAGGCTCTTGACTCTAACTAGGAATCTCCTTTGGTACATATTAAGCATGGTTAATAACTTCATAAGAATAAAGAACACAATAACCCTCTATATACAAGTGGTCCAACTCAATTTTCTACCTCTCCCAAGCCTACATCTTCTCCAATACAAAAATACACAACTCAGTTATCTCTTCTAGATCATTAGACACATTTTAGAAAAACCCATTCACTTCCTCATACTGAGAGTTTGAAAAAACATTCCTTGCATATGCTACTATTTTGAGATCTATTTCATCCATTCTTTCTTGTAAACAATGATTCTCACATAAAACATCATATCCATATGGGAAAGGTAAAATCTAGTCTTGAGACTGATATGGCTCACAAAAAAGGTAAGAGTCATGTTCTTGATATTAAGGATCATGAGAAACTTGATATAGCTCAACATAAATTTGATAATACTCCTGATAAGGTTGATTAGGCTCATAAAAAATCTCGTAGGTATCATGACAAGGATGGCATCATCCATCACAAGGTTGATAAAGAAACATAACATAAGAATTCTTTTCATACACAGCCATCAAAACTCATTCATGATAGTGCAATAAAAATAGACTTACCTGGAAACTATGCCTGAACTATAATAATCAATTGCTTGAGCTTGGAATCACCAAATACTTCATGAATAACAATGCTACAACTATAATTTCACCAAGACCATCTCCAATGTGTCACACTAGGTGTGCCAAAAACTATTGTCTTCTAGACTTACACCCTTGTGAAGGTAGTTTTAGGCCTTCACAGTCTAAATTAACATGGAGACAATCCTAGATTTTGGGTGGCCTAATAGGTGGATTGAATCTCTATATTCTAAGGGCTATCTCCCCTTGATGTATCAATTAGGATCCCTACTTTACACTACTATCTTGCAAGGGAAAATGGAAGAAGAAAAACTAAAATAAAAACCTACCTAACTGGGTTGATACACCAAAACATGACATTCATTTATGTAATATGCACTAATATGATGAAAAAGAACATAAACCTAATTAAATTTCTCAAAATTAAGTCTCCAAACATCAATATTTCACACAAAAGCTCAGGCTTGATGCATGATCTAAGGCATCTATTCAATAGGTCTCTCAAAAACACTAAAGAAGGCTTGCACTTGCAACACAAACAATATGATTTCAAACACACTATGAAACCTGAAAATAGGTATGAAGGAAAGGATAAGATGAGAGGATATATGAAATATCACTATCATCTCCCAACAAACCATGAAAATACACTAAAACAAGATTTTAAGGAAGTATGAATTTTGTCTTTATTCATCAAAATAGGCAAGTAAAAATGTTTTTCTGAGCATGGCCTTGCCATAACTTAGGTTAATAATCCTTCTTAATTCCAAAAATTGGCTTACATAGAGAATAGGGGAGAAGAGAGAGGAAGAGTCAAGAGCCTCAACACTAGGAAAATGTCCTTTCAAAAAGCTCTTCAAAAAGTGCTACGTAGCATTTCCACCTTCTAAATTTTTTTCCTTAATAGGGTGACATGTAATAAAGGTTATCCAATGTTTAGGAGACTTAGGAACTTTTTAATAATGCTTTTTCAAGATTAGAACACTTGGAGAGTGCCTATATTCTTGTACTAACTCTTATATTTTAGTTTTCTTGTCTCCCTTGATGAAAAGGTCTCTTCCATAAGTCCCTTAAATTATTTTATTTTGACCCTTATCTAGGCTCATAAATTATTCTTGAACACTTGTCATGAGTTGGCTATAAGACTCCAACAAATTGACTTTGTCTTACATATGAGGCTTTGGAAGAGGAAGAGTCATATTTGCACTTGTTGGAGACCTTTTATAAAGCCTTATTTAATTATGACTCCATTAATTATTATTATATTTAATATGGTGTTACATAACCTTATTTAACTTTTTAAGTCTTTGTAATAGGTTATATACACCTATTTAGCCTTCAAACCCCTTGAAAAGCTCATTTTACACTATGGTGTAGAGGGAAAAGGAGGAGTTTTATTCATCCTTGAATCAAACCTAAACTTTTACACCATTTATATATTCTTGAAGACACACAAAACCTGGTTCAAGATTATTTAAAACATCATTTACTCCAAAAATCTTGATTTGACACTCAAACCATGTGTTTTCCATGCATTCCTTGTAGCCCTTTTTTCCTAAAAAGCTCCTTTCCTAGGATAAAATGGAAGTTATTATGTAAAACCAAGACATTTTATAGGTACCCATTATCCTCTCATAGATCCATACAAAATTTAATGTCCAAACTCCAAGATTTGATATGCTTTCTAACCCACTTAGCTTGCTAAATTAGGCCTAATTAGCCCTTTTAGGTCTAGAAGAGAAATTTTGTTTTTGGGAGCTCATATAGGTGTAATACTTTAAAAAAAAATTATTCACTCTTATAATTTCCCCACCATGATCCATGTCAATTTTTTTGGTCTAGAACCACCTAGAAGTACCAAAACAATGAAATGGCCTTTTTAAGACCCATGGGGTTTGGCTGCACATGGTTGTCCACCAACACTTTTGAGTGTTTTCTCATCATTATTGAGTTAAATTACTGTAATTTCCATCTCAATAAACCTTATTTAATCATACCATATCATCACATGGTATTTCTAAGACACCCAACACCCATTTTGACCATTTTTCACCATTTTGCCTTTGTACATGCTTGAAAGTGGCCTACTTTTGAGACAAAACAACGAATATGTTCCTTATTTTTAACTTAATTTTAAACATATGAGGAGTTATTTTAGATCACAAGGATCATATTTTAAAAATATCAAGTCAATTTGAGATTTTTATCACTTCCAAACGTCCAAAACCCCAAAATAAACTTTTGCAACATGGACTGTGTGTTAAGTTAGTGTGTGAGCTGCCATTTGTTTTTGTATCCAACATTAACCTTGATCATGATGTCTAAAAAACATTATTAAAACTCTTATAATCTCAAACCCAGCCTTCAAAAACATTCACCAAGTGTCTTGAAGTGTTCCCAAGACAAATAACACTCCTTTTAGTCACTTTCTCACCAGTGTTTGTCTCCATGCACGCCTGAAAGTGGCCTACTTTTGAGATAAAATAGTGAATATTTTCCCTATTTTTCATTTAATTTTGAATATATTATGGTTTTAATTGGGTCATGAGGACCCCCTGTACAAAAATTTAGTTCAAATTGATGCTTTTAGCACCTCCAAACCTCAAAAATATACCAAGGCAAACTTTTGAGAAGTAGACTATGTGTAGGATTTTAAGTATGGACTTCATATTGTTCTTGAAATCTTATTTCTTCCCATATTTTCCATGAATTATTAACCTCATGAAGTACACATCATCATTTATAAGGTGTTAACCCACATACAATCACTCTTATCCTTTTCCATTCCACTTGTTATGGAAGTAAAGCTTTCATATTCCAGTCTCTTGATTATTGTTTGTTCGTATTTGACCTTATATAGACTGAAACAAGGTATGAATATTCTTGGAAGGTTTGTTTAAGATATTAATTACCCTTGATTATCCAATGAGTATTTTCATGATGATTTTTAAATTCATAAATCTCCTTGGGAAGCACAATGCCTTTGAAGCATGCTTAAGGTGCCATCACCTCTAACTACCTGATGATTGTGTATCTTCTCAAGTAAGTCCTCTTTGTAGGTGATCCTTTTGTCAGCTCAAAGATTGAGAGAATAATCTATATATAGAATGAACATTTTAGACTTAATTGAAGGAATGAAATACTTATTAAATCATGTTATTGAACCAACCCATCTTACCAATTACATGATAAGGATTTGACATTCACCACCTAACACTAATCACATGCAAGCCAAACAAGTGGTTGTAGGTGCTCATTACAGGTGTTATTGTAGTTGTAATAGGTTCCTTTCAATGAGTGTTATATACCATATAATCCATGATGAATCTGCCATTGTCTATTGACTATTAGTATGCCATTATGTTCTTCAATATTCCTCACTATTTTAAGAAATAGGCCTATTTAGAAGGTTATAGGTAAATGTATCAGGTCTTGAATGTGCACTATATATTTTAAGTGAAAAGTTATTAAGAAAAATGTTAGTCTTAGTGAGATTGTTTCTGATCCATGCCAACATGAATTGAGTTTGAATCACATGCCACCTAGAAGATATACTTCTTTGCATCCACCTTTGAAACCCTTGACTGATGTAGCCCTCAATATGGCATGTAAGTGCTACTATGTATGAATTGTTGTAGGTTCATTTTTTGGATTCCTTTTCTTATGTTGATATACTTTTAAGTTATTTCTCTACAATGGGGTTAATAAACCTCATGGTTAACCAATTCATTGGAAGTGACTCCCTTTTGGTCTCTTTGACCTTGATAGAAACTCATTTTTATGTTCAGTTGTGAGCTTAAGAGCAACTTGTAGGTGCAAACTATAGGTGACTATAGTAACCTTGATGGAGAGCATAAGAATGTCACTCAAGTGTTTATGACTTAAAATTAAATATAATTTGGACTTGAAACCTCCTCTCTCACCTTTGAATGTTTGACCCTTATGTCATAACCAACACTCTTAAGGACCATGATATTTCTCTCTCCTCTTGATTATGTGTTGCTACAGGTAGAGATTGTGTGTTGTTACAAGTAGAGTTGTGTATTGCTATAGGTAGAGTTGTGTCTTTCTATAGAAATATTTCATCTTTTCCTTACAAAAAGGTTTCAAAACAAGATTTCAAGTCTTTAATAATGTGATTAGTTCTTTCTCATATGCCTGTAGTTGCTTACTTTAGAAGTTGATAATGTATGGACATGATACATTTTATCACAATCCATAACATAGTATCTAAAGTATCCTTACTTGGATATTTATGGTTTAATAAGATTTTGAACATCTTCAAACTATCAATCACATGTCCAAAATCATAATTCAAACTCAAAGAATACATATGTACCATGTTGAAGAAACACTTAGTTAAAGCCTTCACAAAGAGATAGACTTAGAATGGAGACTTGTTAACTCTTACCTTCCTAGAAGTAGTTATAAAATGAGACCAAGATTAAAAGTAGCCTCATGATCCCCAAAACCATTTCTCTTCATTTCTTACTTATATTAAGAAACAGGTCTAAGAATAGACCCCTCTCGAATGCATAGGCTATAGTGACCTACTATCACTCTTAATGATTGTTCATAAATATGGGAGAACCAATCCATAAATTAATGTAAGTAAATTTAAGATTAATAATACCCCTAATAATTTCTAAAGTTTCAACTCCTAATTCTCTCTCCTCTTCTTATACTGAGCATTTGGAAACTACCCTTCTAGGTATGCAAGGAAGGTCAAAATTGGAGTGAAGTTGTATTTTGAAAATTTCACTTAAAACTTCTAAATAATTTATATGACCCTATAAGGACCCAATTAATCCTCCATGATGCTTTTCTCACAAAAATCCTCTAAAAACCAAAGCGAATGCCTCAAAAAGTCCTATTTTGCACTGAAAAAGCTATTTTAACTAAGGAAATCTGAATGAAATGATGTAAAATATTTTCTTGAGTCTTTCACATATTTGATGAGGTGAATCAATATGTAATAAATCTTTATTCTGATCAAATACTATCAAAAAAATCTCTAAATGACATAAAATGGTCAGATTTTGCATAGAAATGAGGCACATAGTACTAAATATGATCAACCTAATTATCCATATTTTATACATGTAAAAATCTTTAAAAATGATATGGAACTCATCAAAACACTCTAACTCTTCTTACCACTGAAAATGGCTCAAAAAGGCCAAAAAATGACTAGAAAGCACAAGATAAGTGAAGGAAAAGACCTTAAATCACCTAAACAATCTTAAGACCTATTAACCATGGCTTTTTCAATGATTTTTTAGGACTAAATACTAACTCACAAGGCAAAATAGCATGATATGCAAAGTTTCGAATGGTAGCAGTGACAATTTGACCTATGAGGTCAAAATTGTCAACAATGACAAATATTTTGTAGAAGCAAGTAGGAAACTATATAAAAAATACGAAAAAAGAACAAAGAAAATATACAAAGCCAAAAGCAAAGAAGCTGTATTAAAATACTATTGTTCCAGATATTTACTAGAAAACTAGAACTTGTTAAAATTCCCTTATAAATATTGAATAACACATACATCATTAATACTAACACTCAATTGATTATATTGTAAATGACTGATTATATGGAATATGGCTAGAGACAATACCATAATAACAACTCTTAAATAAATTGATTAAAATTTTAAAACGCTTACATAACCTTCAACACTCACAAACCTTCACACATGTTCATTGGACTCTCTACAAACATAGACACACACACACACTGTACACAACTAAAATATTGGATTTGTAATTAAATGCCAATTATGATTTATGAGTGAAACCACCATGACCAGCTAGGGAGGAATCTTTCGCTATTGAAACTAATAAACCTTAGAGGGTTTTTGTCCTCAAAGCCTATCCACATTCTAAGGGTTTTCATCCTTAGGAGAGTCTTGATTGAATAGAAGTTCAAACAATGTAATGAAAGACATGAAGAGAGATAAGTTGGCATAAGATTGATATTTACTAAGAGGGAGAGCTCTCCATATATAGAAAGGAGAGAGAGAAGGAGGAAACTTGGAGAAGAAGCTAGAAATACATCCCCTTCTAGTGGGTGCACTATTCATCAATAGTAAACAACTTATCTTCATATGCAAGGAGTCAAAAAGGGAGATCATGCTTCCACCATTACTTTGTCTTTGTCTTCCACTTCCACATGCCTCCAAAATGGTGCCCCACATTCACACATGTGATAGTAAATCTTGTCTCCCATTTCATAAGTGCATAGAAGATTTCAACACAAGTTTCAATCGACATTTGATTTTTCTTACCTTCCAAATCAAGTATATTCCTATAGGTGGTACCCCAACTATTCACCCTTATTTTTATTAAGCATGTGAATCACAAAAGACAAACACAACTTAACACACACACACATGCACGCACGCACGCACACATGCACGCACGCACGCACGCACGCACACGCACACGCACACGCACACGCACGCACACGCACACACACACACACACACACACACACACACACACACACACACACACACACACACACACACACACACACACACACACACACACACACACACACACACACACACACACACACACACACACACACACACACACACACATCTTCTTATGGGCCAAGCCACCTCATCTACTATCTCATCCCTTGCATCATCTTGAATAGTAATAGTAAATAGTGACTTGTGAATGGTGCCACTAAATAATAACCTCAACCTATAATAATATTCCCTTGCATCACCTAGCTTAACCTATGAGAATAAAATAGGCTAACAGTCTTCTACATATGTCACATTTGGAAAAAAGATGACATTATGTCAAAGCCACACAAAGAACATGGTAATCAATATTTATCTTTTTGTTTTCCAATAAGTTTTCCACATGAAACAGAAAGGCATGTTGTAAAGGGCATTTGGTGTATGTTAAACTTGTACAAGATTCTCTCCTTTTGAGTTCCAAGTTTTTTTTCAAATTAGCTCAGCTGATATTATTGTTTGGTATTTTTAACATTTTAAATCTTTCATAAAAAGAATGCAAGATGAGCTTAGCTTTATTCACCTAAATTAAAATACTCCTTGACATCCAAGGAAAGAAGCTTTCATGGTGGACATTTTTAGTAGGCTTTTTGATGCGTGAATAAATTGACTAAAACTAGTCCATCCAGTGAGAGGTAGTCTATGGTCTAGGTGTAGCTCAAAAATTTCCATGGCTGATAAGAAAAAATTCATCACTTTCATTATGCAGGATAGTCGCACGTCCAATGTGTTAAGCATCCATTTAATTGTTACCCCCAATTAGAATTAGTTACGTAGTTTTCACATATTTTAAGGTAACAAATGATTTTTTTAAGTGTATAATTATGGTAAGAAACCACAAGAATAATACATGCCATAAGTATCTTTCCATTTCCTTCTACTATTTGCTAATAGTATAACCAATTAAAATTGTCAATAGTTCATGCGACTCAATAGAGAGGAATGGTTTGAAACGCTCGATATACATCAAATTACTCTCAATATTATATAGCGTAAATAAAAAAAACAATCTTATTAAAGAAAGAAAAATACTTATACGTCAAATTGCTCTCAATATTAAGAGTGTAATGTATTTTATGTGAGCAATATTTGCAAATTTTATTGTTAGTTTATCAGTTTGAATCTATTAAAATTTCAATCCATAATTTTATTAATATACATTAAATTTTTGTTTCTTTTAATTTATTTAATATATAAAAAAGAATTTTTAATTTATTAGTGGAGTGATAGTATTTTATGTTTCATTTGTTTCCTTTAAATTTAATATGTTTAATTGAAATAATATTTAATATAATTAATATAGAAAATATCAAAAAAAATGAAAGAAGATTTCTCATTTTATAAATAGAATTTTTATTTGAATTAAAAAAAAAACAAAAAGGAAAATATTTTTTAAAATCTTGTTTATATTAAAAAGAGAATATTTCCACAATCCATAATATATTTGATAACGATTTGTAATAAAAAATGTATAAATTATTTTTAATCAATGTTTTGGATTATACGTCGTGAACCATTATTAGGTTGACAAAATGAAAAAATCATTCTTTCAATCTAATGATGGTTCACAGCATACACATACACAGACATTGCTTAAAAAGGTTCTACACAATTTTTTCCAAAAATCTTTATCAAATACCTTATTTATAACTACAATTTAACTTACATCATATGAAACTTCTTCATATTTTTACTATGTCAAATTATTCACCACTAAATCAATTCAAGTTACTACCTATGTTTTAAATAATACATTATTATTAATTCAAAATTATTTAGTTTTATTAATAAAAATACAATTATTTTGTCTTTTTAATTTTGATCAACAATATTTGGTTTTTAAACTTATTGTTTCTTTTCAAAAAATTGTAGAGAAACCATTTTGTATTATGACTTAGAAATGAATGAGGTTTTTTATGTATTTGTTACTTTTTCTTAGGTCTTATATGATATATAATTTGGATTTGTGAAGGTTGATATTTGATCTAAATTTTATAGTAATATATGACTTTGTTAAATTTATTTATAAATAATTATTTTAATTTATTTAAATAATTATATTAAAATTATAGGACAATTTTTTTATTTAAAAAAAAATCAATTATCCCAAAGCCCATAAAACTATTTTCTTTTTCTCAATTTTCTTATTATTATCTCAATTCTCTTATTATTATCTCAATTTTTTATTATTAAATATCATGTCTACAAAAATTTTACTTGCATAAAATGTGAAAAAATAACTCTGAGGGGAAATATTTTTATTGTAGATATTTGCATTCTAATATATCACAATAGCACATATGAATAATTAGAGATTAATAATGTATTATAATTTTCTTAAAGGATTTTAAAAAGAAAATGCATAATTTATAAAATTAATTTTTTTTTCTAGTACATAATTCGATCATAGAAGAAACCTAAAGAAACGATAATCAATAGAAGGTATAGATTTTTATAAATCAATAATAATAATAATAATAATAATAATAATAATAATAATAATAATAATAATAATAATAATAATAATAATAAAAATAAACTCGATGATGATAACTTAGTGGTGAATGCACTAAGTGTTAGAAGTGGGAGGTCTTAGGGCCCATTCTTTGGGATGACCAGTCTCTAGAATCATTTCCACACTAAGCTATGGCAAGTTATTTTATGAAAAGTATCTAATGAAATGGGGGTTAGCGTGTGATCTAAAACTTGTGTTAAATGTGACGAGGCAAGTCCACAACACATGGCTAGGAATACTATTCACTACTAGTTTGGACATTTTAGTTATAAAAATGTATGTACCTAAAATTTTATCCAATTAAATATGGATGAGTTGGTTAAGTGGTTTGGTTGTTTCAAGCCCCACGTAGGTTAAAATCTCTAGAAAGACATATGATGTCAGTTGTGGCTTATATTCTTAGGGCTATTAATAGCCATTGATTATTCTCGAGGTTGGTGGTGGTAGTTGTTGGTATTCTCAGACTAGTTATAGTTAGTATTGGTATATATAGTATATGTGGTAGACGAACACTTGGAAATTTAGGACCCCGATTGTGTCCCAAATTGGTTTGTAGCTCTGGTTAAAAGTGAATATCTATCAAAAAATGAATTCTTATTAATTTTTAATTTATTTTATTTTAGGATACTTGGCTTAAAGCTTTCACCTAAGCAAAAGAAAATTAAAAGTTTTCATCCTAATGTGTCATGTGTCTTTTGTTAAGTTTGGGATATAATTTTTAGAAAAAAAAATGATTTTTTTAAAGTGTGCATGTGTGTGGGGATTCTGTTGATTTAGTGAAAATAAAAAATTTTGCATTATCCAATGAGAAAATAGTATTTATAAAATATTTAGGAAATGACTATAGTCTTTGAAAAAATATTAAAAAAAATCATTTTTTGTTGATTCTATTAGTTGAAATCATTTTTAAAATGTCAATAAATATTATAAATTTATTTATTTTATGTTTAATTATATCTCATCATTTGCACTAACTTGTATGTCTATAATATTTGCCCTGATTTGCATTCAATAGGTCATGTATATCATTTTGCCTCTTGTCATTCAATACTTTTGTTTTTGTTGGTTCATGACATTTTTCAATTTTATTTTGTAAATAAAAATATAAAAGGCTTCAACACAAATGATATCATTGGTACTATGCTACTCCTCCATTCTGAACATCTCTAATTTTTTTGATTTCATACTTCTCTCAATGACTATAGTATTGAGATGATCTACAATTCGTTGCAATCAATCAAAACTTTTTTTTTTCTATTTATTTTCTCTTTTAAATATAATATAAACATGATATATTCATTATATATGTTAATTTTTGTGAACAAATATATGTGGGTACCCTAAATAAAAATGCATTTCACTTTATAGAATGCCCATGATGTAGATGGGTTGTATATGTATGCAAAAGCAATATCAAATAAAACAAAGAATAGATAAAAAAATAGAACTGAAATGGAAATTATATTAATCTATATGATTTGTACATGTCATACCCTTGAGAAAATTGTATGGTTGTTTACTTTTTTAAGTGTCTTCTGGTTAATTCTACAGATGTGTATACATAGATTATAATGTTGTGAAGGTTAATAATACGTTATGAAAGTTATACTATTTAGGATTCCATGTGTGACTTTTCATATTTTTATGGTTATGTGACTTCATTGAAAGGTGTGTGATATGATGAAAAATTATATGGCATAATACGAGCCCTAGAAGTGCCACCTGACATAGTATATCATGGTGCAGAGTGTACACATGGATGGTTTATAATATATAAGTTCTACACAAAGACTAAGTTGCATAGTATGTCTAAAGGTGTTATGTCATTGTTAGATTATGTATAGAGGTTACACACATGGTGTGAAGTGGCAAAGTTTTCTCTAGGTTACAAAGAGAGCATGAAGGTTGTCACATAGAATATAGATTTGTGATTAAGGGTGTTGTAATTGATAATAAAAAAATATGTGTGCAATGTGTTTCCTTATGAATGGTGGCACTGCCCCTTAACCATGCCCCAAATAGGCCTTTAAAGCATACATTATCCATGCCTATCGAGATACTATTTTTGTTATTGTATTTTATGTTGTGTGGCATGGATGTTGACCCTATAGTCATTCAAATGATACTAGAAGCTACTTGATGGTTCTTAAAGCACATGAGTTATGCATAATGTTCTATAGCACTATGCAAAAGGAACATATTTTAAGGGGATACATGATCTCACCAAGTAAATCAATGTCAAATTACAAGGTGTCATGGTTTTGTTAGAATCATTTTCCCTTTCTTAATGAGTAATCATCTCAATTATATTATGAATCAAGTGTTACTTCTTCACTTCTATTTGAGATCAGGCAAACAATTTTCCTTTAATTTTTTTGTCCTACCATGATAATTTGTATACCAACATAAATTCTCAACGTACATGATTTCAACAATCTAATCTATTTCTACAATTTGACATAATTTTTCTACAAGTGATGAGTGTAATGCAATCTTCTCAAGATTTTAATAAATGTGATTAAAACACATAATAAATTTAGGAATCTAGTATTTTTTTACTTCCCATTAATTTATTGATTCTTAAAGGATAATTTGTGTAAACATAGTGGTGATTGCATGTATGTATGATTATGGATTATATCATGTACATCAATCAATGTTGTATAATAAAATAGATTATCTTTGAAAGGGTGGATAACATATGTGAAATGGCAATAGTGTGTGATACATGAATGTTTAGTAATGAAAGAGATTATCCATCATAAATTTTAAGGACCTTAATGATGCATGGATTGGAAATACATTTTTTTGATGGTTTATTCAAAGATGAGATTCCTCATGCTACCACCATCGATCAAAAAATCCAATGGTTACACTAGCAGCTACATTTGTGAATGAAATATGAATTTTTAGTTATCCTTACTAATTATTGGTGTGGTTGTTGTAGTGAACAACTTACCTTTTGGTTCATTTTCCTCTAATGTATAGAATTAATGACCTTGTGATTATATACATACAAGAAAGCCATTTTGTTGATGACACTCTATGTTAGAGTAGTTGTCAGTTTTGTGTTTTCCAAGACATTTACTTATCTAAGATGATTTAAACATGTATCAAGAATAATTATGAATATTTCTATAAAAAACCATGTATTTTCTTAAATCAATATTTTAGATCATGCTCTATGAAACATCACTGGGATGAGAGAATGAAATGAATTAAATTAAAATCTTAGGTTATCATTTAAAGATGTTAACATTGAAGTTATTTAATGTCGGGTAGTTGGGAAAAGTGAATGTTATTGAGGCAAATTAATTAAAAATATATTAAGAAGATAAGGGATCTAAAAATTGATTTAATTTAATATGTTGTTAATAAACCTAAAGCAATTGCCCTACAAGATGAAAATTGAAAAAAAATTAAAAATGAAGGGGAATTAAAATTAGTTTACTATAAATATTTAGAAAAGGAAGCAAGAAGATATATTTTATCTTTTTTAATGCAGAAGAAAATCTAAATTAATTGCCAAGATGAAATTAGGATATTAAAATTTAAATGAATAAAATTAAAGAAAGAGAACATAGTACAATAAATATTATGATATAAAGAGATACAATGGTATGAAGTAAAAGGAAATAAAAAGAGGGGGGGAGACTTTAAATGCTTGAGAATCTAGACAACCCCCCATATTAGGAATAAAGGAACTTACTCAGATATAAGTCATAATTTTTTTATTGAATTAATGATTGGTCATTAAGATGTGTTTAATTATAGACCACCATATTTGTTCAATTTTTTTATCATGCTTGTAAATTTAAATTGCTTCTCTTAGGTTTCATTTGAAACTTAGTGGTCATCTATGGTTAGAACCCTGGTATTATTAGTATAAATATGATGACAAGTCTTGAAGGAGTGTTTTTCTAAATTAGACTTCACCAATATTTATTTTTAAATATCCACCACATGTCCACTAGCCTTAGTTTTGATGGAATGACCCATCTCTCCAATATATGGAATCCCATAAGAACAATCAATTTTTTGCACTTCACTTCTATGAGTTGGTTCTAAATTATCTTATGATGACTTTACAAATCTTTTAAGTTTTATATGAGGGATAAATGTAGTGTGAGTGTTATTAATCTTTTTTAAAAAATTCAATTTTATTAGAGATCACTTATATATATGGGAGGAAAGTTGTAGGTCTATCAAAGTTATCATCCCTTCATCTAGTTCTAGCATGTGTGTTACTATATAGTTTTAAGTCTCTATAAATATGTTTCCATATGTAACAATTATTCAATAAAACTTTGGTTATATGAATAATCTCATCATCTAAATAATCATCATCATTAATTATCAAAACTCTCATGGTAAGAGTTTTAAGGACCCATTTTTTTAGAGGGATGATGGTGTAAATTCGAATGAAGATAGATATAGATGTGTGTAGAATTTGTAGCACAAATCTTTTTTATTAATTTCTTGGATTAATATATGAGTTTTTCATGATTATTTATGCTTATCGAATACATACCCTAACACACAAAAAAAACTATCTACTTTTCAAATGTGCCTTATAGTGGTATTTTCCATGTCACTAATGGTTTTGACATAAATTCTATTATCTAATTTTACTCTGATTTTGGTAGTTATGAATTATCTATTATGTGGAGGACCTATTTATGATTTGTATCAAGATGATTGTATGTCTTTATTATTATGAGTGTCTAGCATTTTAAATATACCCTTACTATCCTCAGTATATGCACATGTTGATTATATGCATTTAGATTAGTGTGTTTTAATTATCTCATTAGTATTAATGTTACAATTATGTACTACACCTAAAAAATTTCTAATCACATTATGAATTGTATTATCTCTCTTCCTCTCTTTCTCTCTCTCACAATGATATGATATGGTTTTAGATATAGTCATAGCTATTAAGATTGATATATGTTGACATTTAGTCCTTAATTTATTTGAATGTCCTATGATCAACTTACATGAATATTTTTCATATTTTCGATGGATATAGAACATGATTATGGGTTGTCTTAATATATTATCTAAAAATATATGGACTAACCATGTGATCCATTGAGTTGGATATGGATGATAAATGTTGGTATTATGTGGTAGATTACATTATCACATCCATGTGCATTATTGGTCACTATACTAATGTTTGAATATTGACATGAGGAGTACAAATACAATGTTTGGGAGTAACTTGGAGCCAATAGGTTTGTGTGGTTATTCTAGGATCTAGAGGAGGATGGGTGGTTAGGGAACCATTACTAACTCTCCTCTCATGTTCTTCAAAAATTAATATGAATATTGTCAATACTTTAAACTGAAGCCTTCCTCCAAATAAAATGTTTTCCTACTAGAGAATATTCCCTTTAATATGATAGAAAATGGAGTCTCAAGTAAAATAGATGTTAGCTCTAACAGATGGTGTTCATATTATGAGTTGTATTAAGTATTTCACTTTATAATAGAGAATGGTGTTTTGACTAAAACAACTATTAGCTCTAGTATATGGTCTTCCTGATACAAGTTGTGTTTACTATTTTAGTTGATAATAGAAAATGGAATCCCAATTAAAACAAATGTTAGATCTAGGAGATGGTATTCTTACTACAATTTGTATTCTTTATTTCACTTGCTTCTAGAAAATAGAGCCTTAATTAAAAATAGGTATTAGGCATAACAAATTGTGTTTTTGTTAAGATTTGTATTTCATATTTCAAATGATGATTGTGAAAGAATAAAATAGTGAATGAAGTTACAAGGCTAATAAATTGGTAGGACTATGATTGGATACTAGCTTTCTAATCATGTGTGCAGTTATGTTTTGCTATGTACCCATGACTAGTATAATCAGAAGTTAAATATATAGCTTTTTGTGCACATGGGCACAAGTGTATATGTGTGTATGATTTATGCAACCATGATAATATTCACAAAATTTTTTGAGTTTACCATAGAACATAATGTTATATTGTTGTTGTTGTTGCTGTTGTTATTATTATTACAATTATTATTATTACTACTACTACTACTACTACTATTATTATTATTATTATTATTATTATTATTATTATTATTATTATTATTATTATTATTATTATTATTTATGTGAATGTTTTGATAGGTGAAATGAGTTTGTAGGTGGAAGATGTTCATGGAAGAAAGGGGAAGGAAAAGAGGTGACCATTAACACAAACCCACACATATTCCAAAATTTTCATAGGGGTTATGTTTTACATGTGTGTTGTGATCCTCTCATATGTACTTTGACCATATTGTGTTTCATAAACATTCAGATTCAATTCATCAATCTTTGGATTTGTAACATAGATTACATTAGTAATATATCCTTGTATGGTAAATCCTAACTATGTGGACCTTGAGAGAACCCCATTGCCATATTTAGATTTTCATATTTATTAAAATCCTAAAATTTTAAAAAATATGAAATCATTGACTTGCCCTCTTATTGGCCAAAAAGGAGGTAGCATGGATATGAGAACCTTTGAAACATTCAAAATGTACAAAAACCAAGGATTTAACCTCTTTAGGTATGTTCTAGGGAGATGTGGAAATATATCCCTAAGTGGACACTTGTTCCTCATATAAATACTATAAAATGTAATAACCCTCTTCCTCTTTAAGTATTAAAAATATGAAAACATTCTCCATTCTTCTAATTGTAGAAGAATTTTGGAAAATTTTGGAAGCACAAATAAAAGAGGAAAATTATGACTTTTAATATTTGAGGTATGTGTACTTAGTCTTTTATGAAGATGTGTTAAAAGTTGGTTGCTTCTTGTGTGTGAAATACTTATGGGTTGTTTGTTTGTTTCCTTACAACCTTGTTGAGGACCCTATCTAATTAAAAGTGTAGATGTATTTCTTATTTTTATTACTTTATTTTTTATTCTTTTTTTCCCAAGGTACTAAGATCCCATGCTTGCTTAGGTATGTGAATTTCCTTTCCTGTTAGAATCCTATGACTGTGTTGGACTATTTTTAGGTCACCTCTTCAATTTGGGAGTTGATTAGGGCCATAGATGCCTGATGACATCATATGGATGGGAGGTGGTCACCTTCCCTTTCTTCCTATTAGGTTGTAGTAACTACATAATACAATTTTTTCTAAGCTAGGTAAATGAAAGAGAAAGTATTGTGATTTGATGTTATGAAGAAATTGGATTCTATCTATGTGATTGGAAATGTTGTGATTCTATGTTGTGAATAAATTTGATTATTTTTATTTTATTATTAGTATAAATTGATTCCATCGATTTAATTCCATAATTTGTGTGAAGTGATTTTATACTTATGATAATTTATCCAAGTCTAGGAATATTTTACATATTAAAGATTATGAAAAAAAAATGTCATTATGGAAGATTTTCATAACAAAGAAGTTTTATTTTTGTATTGTTCATAGTTTTTGCATAAAAATTACATTTAAAAAAGGGTATGAGGGAAATATGGCTATGTCATTTACTATATTTCTAAGTAAAAACTCTCTTATTATTTTAAGTAAAAAAATGTGTTTATTTTTTTGGTCTGTTTGTGTGAAAGAAGTTAAACTTGTTAGTTCTTGTTTATTTTATGTATAGAATGAGTTGCTACATATTAAGGAAAGAAAGCTTAAATTATTAAGTATTTATTTTTACATAAATAATTGTTATTGAATATATGTTTAACTATTACATACTAAAATAATAAACTTTAAAAGAAGTGGTTATTGGGTTTAAAAAAGCAAAAGCTTCTTATAAATGAAAATATATGTCATAAATAGTCCCTTGGAAATTGGGTTACCCTAATTTGGATTAATTTTAAACCTAATTAAGATATAAACTATGTATATAATTCAAATTACAATATATGAAAATTAAACATGAATATAAATGTAAAGGATTAGAATTGATTTGATTGTTGCATTTGCTAAATATGAAGAGTATTAAGACAGATTATATACTTATTTGTTCACTATATTTTTCATGACTGACATAGGTATCAGGCAGTAAGAGAGGTAGTAAATAAGACTATAAGTCATTCATTGCATGATCTGGGGTTTTATGTGTGCTCAAATGGTATTATTAGCCTTAGTTTGGTATTTTCCAAGTTAGATGGTTTTGTCCCTATATATTTGTATCCTTTATTTTGGCATAGGCATGTACACCTATTCATACTTTAGCATTGTGTGATCCCAAGGTTTGATTATGTGTGTTGTTACCAAAAATACATCTCATTCACTATAAACCCTAAGTTCACTCATAATGATAAACGTTTCCATTTAAAAGGTGAATAAAGGTGGTTTGAGATGTCCTTAACCACTCCCCATGAATTATTAAGCACTACCTACATATTCAATACCCTAAAGGGGGAATTCAAACCAAATTTAATTCTTCTTATTAGGTAAATGTGTGCAATCATGTTTTTTCAATGTATGCAACCTATGATCTATTCTTTGACACTTGTAAAATAATAAATTTGCCTTGGATATCTACTTCAGACTTGGATAAGATATACTCCTTGTGGTTCATTTTTAAATTGGGAAGAATAGGGTTGTCGTTTTGAATTTGAAATTATTTAAGTGTGCTTGATAAGTGTTTGGTAGATGCCTAAGAAGTGTAGGCTTGATTTATATTTATATGTGTATCTTTCAGTCACTTCTCATACCATCGACATTCTCAATGGATGGGATGACCCGTAGGAATGATTTTGTTTTTAAATATGACCACTATTGGGCAAAGGATGAAACCATCAAAATTGGATGGTATTATCTGAGTCTAATAGTTATGTATAATAGATAAGAACATTTATTTGATGATCTTGATATGTTTGAGTATGATATTTTACTAGTTTTTCATAGACTAGGTAGTTCTTGTAGGTGACTAACCAAAACTTAGAAGGATTAGACCCATAGATATCATGTGGATATGAGATAATGGAAAATAAAAGTCATATATGTATGCACAATTCATTTAGGATGAAAGTAGTTAAAAACTAACATTGCCAAGTTTCTAATACTAGATTTAAAATATCTAAAAATGTCCCCCTTTTATTATAATATTGGAATACAATACAAATACTAAAGTAAAATGATAAAGATACACCTAAGTGTGTACAAAACACTTTATCTTAACGAGAAGGCTCTGAATGTACAATTTTATCTAAGAAAATCTACAACGAATATGTAGTATTCAATGTCCACAAATGATTTTTTAAAATTTGAACTATCATTGAAGTTTGAAACTTAAGAGTAAGGAAGGAGTACACCTATATGTGGGTGAAATTTTGTTTCCCCATAAGTTGATGGATATGATGACTCTTTGTTGATGCATTAGAGAATGGTTACTCTTAGTTAACCTTTTTGATAATTTAGGGTTATCAAATATCAATTTTTAAGTAACTATGCAATCCTATGGGTTGGGAAGATAAATGCACCAACCCTCATAAAGTAAGGAGTAGTGCCAAGATCATTGAGCATCATTGAACCTCAACCACACTAACTCAAGTAACTAATATATATCTAATATTTAACCTCAATATGGAAGGTGGAAGCCAAACAATAGGCTTGATACGAGTAATTCCAAGTCCATTAATCTTCATTGAACCTCAATCATATTGCCTCAAAAAACATGAATCAACCACTATAAAAGGACTTATAGATTCAAGTTTTCCCACTTATCGATGCCATAAAATTATGTTTACAAATAAACATCTTTAATGGTGCTCACTACAAATGTAAATGTGCATGAATAAGTATTATTACTTTTGAATTGATGTCAAGCAGTATTGAATGTTATGCATATATAGGTTAAATCTAAGAACTTTTATCTTTAATGTATGTGCATGTGAAAACCTATAATTTATGTTCCTTTTGAACTATGTGCACTTGAATCACATATGCACTAAATTATGTCTAAATATTTACTATGTAACTCATGTTTCTATAAAATGAGTGTATGTACCTAGCATATGCCCTAGAATTTTTATCAATACATGAACATATGTCTCATATCAAAACCCATCTAATGTCTAAACCAATCTAAATTATTTGAATCCTTATATTTTATCCCAAAATCTTATTTGTATTCTCATGGATGCTTATGTCTCTATGACAAGCCCACTGAAATCTACCTTTATGATTCGCTCATCTCAAAAAAAAAAATTGTATCATGTCATGTATAAATATTGAATCATGTATAATCATGTCAACATGTGGAGTTATATCATCATATTATTGTGTATATCATCAAGTCATGTATATAACATATGTAATATAGGGCATATAAGTGTCATGTCAAGCTAGATGTATTAATTAAGCATGCTATTAACCATAATTTATATCAAGATCGAATAAGACTATGCAGTAAGGAGGTTCATGGTATAAATCATAGAACCAAACACAAAGGTGAAGGTGCATGATATGGATCACAATGCCCATAAACTAAAAAATCTCAGTAAGCTCAACAAATTCAATATACAATCCTAGATTAATCCACTTAAAGACACACAATGTCATGCATAAGGCTAAGGGTAACAAACAAGAAACATAAATATGTTGCACACATAAGACCAAGGGAAACATACAAGGGACATAAAGATGTCAACAAATAAGGTTGAGGTCCAAACACAAGGGACATAAATATGTCATGCATAATACTAAGGACTATATATAGGCAATGATTATCCTATATTTAAAATTAACAATATCAATTAAGCATATAAATAGTAGACACTATCCATGTATATCAATGTCACATCATAGTATAATATCATATATCCATACAACACTATGTAAAATATGAATAACAAACAAGACATGTGTAACCAAAATAGATATTTTAACATGGTAGAATATCATAAAAATATATAACTTGTGATAGTGTGACCAATGGAATAATATTCCCCACCATCAACATGGTCATTGGGTATAAGAAAGAACAAATTCTATGTGTTCATGTATGATCTATATGTCCTACATCACATTCATATACCATGAAATGCATGTGTATGAAAATAATATGTCATTTACCAAATATGTGATAAATAACACATGTAAATAGTATAAATAGACATCACATCATGTTCAGATCTTAAATTTTTATTTTTTTATATTTTGAATATTTTTTAGTTTTTAAATTGATATGATTTTTTTTTGAAAACATCTTGCAATTCGAAAGGTGTTATCCACTTATCTCATCAATGGCATAGTCATGTGGATTGCCTATATCATAGGGTGCAAGGGTCATCTTTTGTCAGTGAAAAGTACCATTTTTAGGTGTATCATAATCTACTAATGAATTAAGCATTATAATTTATATGTCATCATCATCAATCATATGATCATAGGTATGATCATAAATAATATAAGGTCAAGGAATTTATGGGGTTTGACGTATATTAAGAGGTTTTATCAGTGCATGTCTTCATTTTTGTACATGTTGAACTATATGTGGAAATATATTGGTGTGTGTTATAATAGGTAATGACCTATACAAATTATTAATGACTCTTTGATGTGATGGGAAATTAAATAATGGTTCCCTAAAGGAGGAAAATAATCTCATATGGGCCAAGTGTGTATAAGGATTTTGAATATATATAACCACTAACTCTATATAATGATTATGAGTAGGTGTCACAACCAACTACAATGGTTTTGGGGGTGGAGGAGGAAATACCATTAGCCTTAGAGGGTAGTAATATCTAATTCATTAAACTACGACTACTTTTTTGTAGTGTATATATTTACTACATCGATGCACTATAGATGGTATTGCATGAATATTTTATGTCCAAGGGTGTCTAAACAACATGTCAAATGCCCCATTGCTTGATATAACTAGGAATAAATTAATCACTATCATGGATCCCATGTAAATATTTATTATAGTGTATTTAGAAGTGACCTATATCTATCCATTAAATCTATCAACTAATCTTTTAGTATCGTATATATCATTTTGTGTGTATCCAAGAGAATTGGGTAGTGTTATTATGCAAACACTTTTTCTTGAGCCATTTCTGATCATCACACTATGTATAGTTTACTTATTAATGTGAGCTCTATGATTAATGCATAAATATCTGAATCATTATTGACAATTTCACTATGATTAAATTTAATCATGGGTCACTGTGGTGATGCTCCTGTAAGTGTACCAATAATCTTGTCTAGTGGGTGATCATATGTGGTATGTAAAGGATGTTAATTATATGTATTATGTACTTTAAAAGTATCCTTTGTCTTTTTTACATCATGTTTAGGAAATGCATCATTGAATATTTTCAATTTGTAATTCCTATTTGATTGTGGCCTTTCATCCTTTGTAGGTGTGATTATCTCAATAGTGTTTTCATCAATAAGATCTTATGTTTTATGCCTTAACATGAAGCATATATTTATAGAATGTCTATGAGCTTGATGATAGTCATAATATGCAATATTTTCATAATTTTTAGGTGAAGGCCTAGTCATATAAAAATATTTTGGTGAAGGGAGATATATGAGGTTTCATTTAAGTAACTTCTATACCAATACGTGAGGATGTTGGGGTAATCATGAAAATTAATTCTTACGTGGAGTAGATAAGAGAAGTCATTTTGTAATCTATTTTATTACATTAACTATTAGCTTTGCCTCATTCTTAATTTCATTCTATTTAACCTTGTATCTCAGTTTGATTTGAAACTTGGTTATTGAATTAGTTAGAGCATTAGGTGCATACTTGAGTTTGTTTAAATATATTAGTTTGACTTATTGATCTCTCACTATATGGTCTAGCTCATTAAATAATTTTAATCTCTTGAATACTATCATTTCATGGAGTGGTGTAAGCAAAATTTACTTGAATATGTCTTCTAACTTTTTTTCTACCATATTATTTTTCATCTTAGATTTCATGGTCTAATATCCAAATAATACTCACTGATTGGCTCATTAAACCCTTGATTGAGTTTGGAAATTTATGTATAAGATAGTTTCTCATCAATTTTCATGGATAAGTGTTCTCAAAACTGATCTACCAAAGGAAGGAATGCTCTAACTGATTTGGGGGGAGGTCATAACCATCACAAAATCATAGTTTTTGAGAATTTTTTGGAATAATTTGATCAATAATTAATTTTTCATTGTATAATCCAAACATGGTGTGTGTAAGGATCAAAGGTGTTGCTCAAGATCACCTCTACCATTATATAATTCTATCATAGGATCCAAATAAATATAGGTAATGGATAATTTTATATCTCAAGGGATAATTTATTATGGATCAGATCATTCTAATCCATTGAATGATTAAATCTAAAATTACATTGATCTAACTAAAACATGTTATTTTTTAGAGCTAAAAAAATATACTCAAGGTAATATGTAGTAGGAAAAGTTATTATGTAATATGCATATTCATCATAGATTGGAATAAGTGACTTGTGTATAATAGGCATAGAAATATGTGGGAAGCCTTGTGTTTCCCCCACACCTTGGGTGGATATCAAAAATGTATCTAGAGGTGTATATGTAGGAATAATATTGATATAACACCTATGGTTAGATTGGAAAATCAAAATTATTGAAAGATATTATATAAGGGATCATATTATTCCCTAAATTTACTAGCTTGAACCACTTTTTATGTATCTTTCTGCATATAACATTTCATCATGAATTTTTTAGTTAATGTCAATAAATTAAATCAATTCCATTTCAATGATGTCATAAAATCTATTAGGAAAATAAACATGTATCTGATTTGAATCCATGGTACATGTCTCTTGTTCATGACCATTTTTATTCAATATTCATGATAATTCCATCAAGGGGATGTATAGGATCCAACATATGCATGCCCTTTGATACTCATTAAAAATAGGTAATAACTTGGATTCAAGGTTGTAACAAAATGAATTGAGAAAAGCTAGAGATTTTTCCTTATGAATTTTAGCCTTGGTGTATAAATATTTGATCCATGTAATTATATAGTTGTTTTTTATTTTGCATAGTAAATTTCAACAACATGTAATGATTACCATGATGGCTTGAGTAAAAAAAAACACTATTTATCCATTATAGCCATGTGTAATTTTTAATAATATGGGAAAATAAGAAATTGGGTCTAAAAATGAAAACCTAAGGTAGAGATATAAAACCCTAGAAGAAAGGATGAAACTCTAAGGGAAACCTAGGATATGTAAATTTTCAAGCAATGTATGGGTTCACTAATATGTTTTAACCTAATTTTGATTAATGTTAACCCTAATTAATATATAAAATATTTGTATAATTTAGATTATAATATATGATAACTAAGCATGAATTTAAAAGTAAAGGATTAGAATTGAATTGATTATTGTGTTTGCTAAATGTTGAAATTGCTAAGAAAGATAATATACTTAGTGGTTCACTTTACTATGCACGACCAATATCAGTGGAAGGTAGTATGATAAGTAAGAAATAACATTATAAATCACTCAATATAGAATCTAGAGTTATGTGTACACCCAGACGATATCATTGGCCTTGATTTGGTACTATCCAAGTTGGATGGATCTATCCCTATATATTTTTCTCCTCTATTTTGACATAGCTATGTGTGCTTGTTTATCCTTAATTTTTTTGTGCAATATTGAGGTCTTATTATGTGTGTAGTATCAAAAACATTGTCTTCTCCATTTGATACCTTAATTACACTTATAATGATAAACTTTAGCCTACAAAAGGGGGAGAAATTTTGATGGAGTTGTCCTCAACCACTCCCCTAAAATGATTGTGTTGCCTACATATCAATATTGTGAAGATGGAATTCAAAATAAATGTATTTCTCTCTATTTGGTGAATGTGTGAAATCATTCACATTCAATGTATACAACCCATGATCTAACTTTAGACAATTGGAAAATAATAGTTGTGGCTTAGAGATGAGGTGATTTAAACTTGGATAATATAATCTCATTATGACTAATTTGAAAATTGGGAATAATAGGGTAGTTCCTTTGAATGTATAATTGTTTGAGTGTGCTTGATAATTAATTGCTATATGCCAAATAATTTGACACTTTATTTGTATTTAAATGTAGATCTTTGAGTAATTTTTAAGCCACTGACATGCTAGATGGATGGGTTAAAACATAAAAATGATTTTATTTTGAAATGTGATTGTTGGGTGAAGAATAAAACTGTTAGATTTAGATGGTACATTTTGAGTCTAATGGTTCTATCTAGAAGACATGAACATTGATATTATGATATAGAGATTTTTGGGTTGGGGAAGTCATGTACTTGAAGGATAAAAACTTATAATGATTTGACCTATAGATATAATATGGATGAGAGAGAATGGTGAATAAGATTCATATATGTATGCATAAGTCTTGTACAGTGAAGGTAGGTCAAAATAACATTGCCAAGCGTACAATACTATATTTTAGTATCTATATAAATAATGATAAGGGAATAATATTTCTTGTAAAGATGAAATAAGACTCCATATTAAGGATAAGGTGATATACAAAGGCATTCTCTATTGGATTCAACACCTCTGTCTAATATATATAAGATAAACCTTTCCCATGAACTTTAAAACCCATTTTCCCCTTCCATTGTGAAAATATGAAAATAAAATAAACCTAGTTAGCATACACAAGCTTGAAAAATATTATAAAAATTAAGGTAAAATTTAAATTTTAGAATGAAGAGGCTTCAAGAAAATAATTTCCACTTTAAACAAAGTAACTTTATACACTCCATTAAGTGACAGAATCTCTAATGTATGGATGAAAAAACTTCACTCGTGGAAATCCTTGATATACAAGGATCAAATATATATATTAAAACATTGTCAGAAAACTTTATGGGTTGTTATAGTTTAAAATACAGGTTTTTCATGTGTTTATATATATATATATATATATATATATATATATATACAATTTCTTCTCTACCTCAAACATAAAATAGAAAACTATATATTAAAAAACACTCAAAATTTCCATCCAGTAGAAAATATGTGTAATACATGGGTAGAAATTCTCAAAAATAAACATGTATATATATCTTTTTTAAAATAAAAAAGGGATAATATCTATATTAATTTTTTTTTAAATCCCTCTATGAAATTTAAACATTTAAAAATATTTAAAAATATAAATAATTTGGGAAGGGGGAATGACATGGTTATCCCACCCAACTTGTGGTAGCTAAGTGGACATGAGGTGTCAAGGTGTCATGGTACCAAAGCTTACAATGTTGTTAAGGGAACCTAGCACCTTGGTCAAGGCACCTTGCCATGTGTTCCTTCCCCTTTGTAGTATGTTGAGATTCGGTCATGTGTCATATGATGTTTTGCTCCAAAAAAATAAAAAATACTATCAAATTTGTACACACAGACATGCATACATACACTACACTTGTACCTTTAAAATTATTAGATGAATGATACAACTTCTCCCATCACTCTATTAAAATAAAATAGAATTCCAAATTAGAGGAAGATAGATTGTGATAAAAGCCTCTAAGAAAACAAACACTACCACTATCTTTACTAAGAAATAATGGAGGAAAAAATACATAATAAAAAAATATCTCTTATTAACCATGCACAATGGCTTCTATGGAGGAAGAATATAGTGTTGAAAGTTAAAGGCTTGAAGCAAATAAAATATTTCCCTAGCTTCCCTGTGTATAACCAAATGTAAGAAGTAGAAAATGAAAACTCTTATATTTAAACCTATTTATAAAATGACTTTAGAGTTATTTTAGGGTTTTCCTATGGAAATTTTATCCAATGGTTGTGATCCATTCAATCTAAAGGTTGGGAACTAAATTCATTTAATCCTTAATTTTAATATTAAAAAATTAATTATAAAGAAGGTTGGTATGAATCAAGAGATCAAACTATTACATCCTAAGGATCTTAATTAGAGTGAATAAAAGATTTGAGGGCAAAAACGTTTTGAGGAGAAGAGGCTTCATTTTTTCAATAGGTAGAGACAGAGTTAGAATTGAGCCATCCTCTTATGAAGGTGTGTAGAAAAAATCCATTTTTTGGCACATATTAGAACAAGGTGGATTAATATAATTCATGATCATAACTATGGGATTCGATCTACTAATATGTAGTAAATTTGTTAAATCCTTGAATGTGAGGAAAGTGCATATGAGATATTTATCCTTTACTATGTCAGAAAAGAGAATAGTAAGGGAAATAGGTATGGTCATGGAAGGAAAGATATTTTATAAATAAAAAATATCCCAAGAGGAAGATATGAAGTAATTTCTTAGAGGAAAGGAAAATCTAAAAAACTTATAGGCTAGGTACCTGAGGGAATCCCTTTCACAGCTCTAGAGTAAAGTTTTGTTACAAATAATAAAGTATGTGACATCAGAAGAAAGGTTTAGATGTGCATTCTCGTACCATCCTATATTACTTAACCACTTACATCATAGATAACTTGTAAGCATTCATTTATTTTTATTAATGTCTCTAGATAAATTTATCATTATGTGTAACTAGGTAAGGATGGTGTTCTCTGCATCAGACTTTAATAATTTTGTTTGCCTAAGATATTAAAACACAATATGATACACATGGTATATTCCTAAAGGTTACCTTAATGAAATTAAGTCCTTTTATTTTATATCCCACTAAACCTTCTTTGACTCCAAAGGTCTATATGCCCAAATTTATCTTCATTAAAATTCCTTTCTAGAGGAAGGAAGCTTTTGAGAAGGAGATATAGGTAGATAAGGTAAAGCAGTCTAAAATTTTTAATAATGACTATTATTTGGTTGATATAATTGATGTCAATTACCTTAGATATGATTTAGGGAAAGACCTATCTAATTTGTCTTCTTGAAAATCTAATTCAACCCAAGAGGAAAGGAAAGTGCACCTACAATGAAATGTCATCGTAGAGGAAGAGAATAAAAATCAAACCAGTCATGATAATATACTAAATGAAGAGACTTGGGAAATAAGACTTAATTAGAATAGATCAAAATATCTTACAAGAACCTACATGAATGGATCAACACCTTCGAGAAGGAATCTCACCTACATCATTACATAATGAAATGTTTCATATTAGAAAATGAGATATTAAATACAAGAGTTGAGTTGTTAAATTAATATATTAATGGATACCAACCCCAATCCTAGATTAGGATCCCCTTTAACTAGGATATCTGGTCTATGACATGTATTTTAATTGAATTAAAACATGAGTTTCTATAGTTAAAATAAAAATTGTGCTAGATAGAGGGTGAATAAAAGCATTTAAATGATTTGTTGACAAAGATGTTACATCTAATTAAATTGACTATAAAAAATAGTGCTACAATCATCACTATGATTCAAAAATGGATTAAAAAAAGGGAAGAGATTCATAATGAGATTAGATCAAGCAAGAGAATAAGCATGTAGTGTAAAGGAAACTAGACTGAGAATAAGGACTTTGACCTAGAAATTTTTAATACCACCTCAAGTATTTTTTTAAGAATGGGAAGAAGCTAAATCTTTGCCTGACTTTAGTTCATCTTGGTTTTTTTTATTTTTATGTATCATTGTTTCTAGTTTGTTGTACCTAGTATTTTGGTTGTAGTTTGTCTACCTTTTCTCAACAAGGGTTATATATCACCATGTCTTGAATTTGTTTCTTTTGTTGGCTATTATTGTTATATATTTTGTTCTAAGGATGTATAAGCATTTGAGACCTTTCAAAAACCATATTTTACCTTGTAGAAAATAAATATATAATGTTTTATTTAATTAATATAGTTGGTACTTTAGTATCTTTTTAGTGGTATGTTATTTGTATAAATACAATATATTTTTTGTTAGAGTAGGTTATTTACCTTAGCTTATGTTCACCTAGGTACTTTTTTATTCCCACCCACTTATGTGTGGATATTTCATTTATCTTATTTTAGATATTATGAGATATTACATATTTAACTCTTAGATATTATGGGGATAATTTCTATTTGTTTCTATCCTTTGCATATGGTTATCTCTTAATCCTATGTTTGATCTCTAGCTTGATCTCTTAGTTATGATTGATCTCTAACTTGATCTCTTAATTATGATTGATCACTTAGCTTGATATCTTAGTTAGGATTGATCTTATTTGCCTATAAATTCAAGGCTCATTCATTATATTTGAGGAATCTTTGGAGATATAGAGGATTTATCATTATATGATCTATTTGTGTATAATATACTAAGATATTATATGAGCAATGCATGAATGGATTTTACTGTGCTAATGATTTGTAGATTTGACCCTAGATGAGAGTTTTCTAAACTCTTTCAATTTTTGAATAATCTTAGTTTATTTAATGTAACACTTGGAAAAAAATTAATTTATTTTTTGTGGGAATATAATTTTATAAAACTTGGTGTAATCTTTAACCAAGCTTGAGTGGGGATATTTTATAAATAATAGCTTTACACTCTTTGCTCATCATTTAATTTTGTAGCCACTATCTTGTGGATTTTTATACATCTTAGAATTAGACAACGTAGATTTTTAGTAATGTAATTAAATGTGAAATTAATAATAGTTGGTTTTATTATGTTTAAAAAATAAATCCCATATTTTATCTTGATTGGGCTTATGCTATTATTGGTTTGTTTGAGCATTACATATTTGAATGAGAGCTCAGTTACAACATCGACAGCTTTTGAAGGTTATTTTTATTAATATTTGGGTTAACCATGTATATAATCCACTCCTTATTTCCTTTCAAAATTGTGACCAAAATCATGCATGATGTAAAAAATTGAGACATGACTCTCTAACTAGAAAAGTACTAGGGGACCATCCGATTGAGATAAACCCCAGAGAGGTTATGGATGAACTTAAGATAGAAGTTATATAGTAAAATCATTAATAGACCCACATGGATATGAGGACACAAAATTTTCAAGCATTTAATCAATTCCTCACAATTTATGAGGACAAGTTAATGCTTGTTGGTGATGGGCATTGTGAACATGTCCAACAATTGCTCCCTAAAAGGGATTATAGATAGCCAACATTAATACAAGGAGTGACTCAATAACAATAATACTAGACCCAATAATATAATCCTCCAAAATGTCCTTAGCACAACCAAGGTTGAGGGTAGGTACAAGGTAAAAATCAATATAGGCAAGGGTAAACACCCTCCCAAACCTAATAATCCAAAAAATCAAGTACTAATAGGATACTATTAGCTATTAAATATTCCATTTTTTGTGATTTTCCAAGGGGTTATTGTTTTTTGTAAAAATTAACTCATTGAGATAAATAGTACCCACATTGTATAACAAGGATCTGTAAATGTCTTTATTACTAAGATAAGTAGTATATTTTTACTCATATCCTTAAAATTTTAGGGAATGAGTTGAAATCATAGAATGAACTTCTAATTTATAGTTCAAGATGATTTTGTAATTACAAATTAATTATATACCATAGATATAAATTTTAATTATGTCATTCAAAAAAAATTAAAATATATTATACATCATTCAATTTTAAGAAATATATTTACACATGATTAAACTACAGTCTGAAAAGTTATAAATGGTATCTCTCATTTTTACTAGTAGAATAAATATGATCTTTGAGATCACAGAGGAATCATTTCATTCCATAGATAATGGTAAATAATCAAATTTAATATAGATTTTGTTTGTATCTAAATAATTTAAGGTATGAGTTCTTGTAACAAAGAACACCAAACTCGAAATAGGAAATATGTGTTATGGGCCATGTCCACAAGTGATAACTCCTCATCTTGGCCCATATGACTTTTTTCTTTTTTTGTTTAGATATTATTATTCCCTAATTAGTAAAAAGGTTTGTAAACCTCCCTAGAAATTTTTTAACATAACTCAAACATTTTAAGTATTTCTCAATGATAGTACATGAGTGTAAAGATTTATATATATATATATATATATATATATATATATATATATATATATATATATATATATATTTGTAATGAAAAGGAAGGTATAATTTCATGAAGTTAGATGTGATTGTTTTCTCTATCAAGATGGTTCTAAACTATTTTTGGTCTCTTGGTTTATATTTATGCATGATTGTTGTACATCTCTTATTAGATATTTTTGAAATTATGTTATATTGTTATTGGGTATATATCGACCTTGTGCATATAATTATTTTATTTTTTTTACTAATATTCCATGATGATATTATATTATTGTATTACTATGTAATTTATATTATGTACATGATTATCACATCTGAATTTGGTTAGTCCCATATGGTTATCCACAAATATTATCATGAGTTTTGAAATTTCATTTAGCTTAATACCAGTTCCTAGCCTTGTGTCAAAGGCATCATTTTTTATCCACATTTTTTTAATAAATTATGAAGTTTAAACTTGAAAAAAACTTGATTATTTTCACTAATGAAATTAGTGGCACTTTATTGCCTCGTGTTCTTAATGAAATTAATTAATTTTTTTCTTGCAATCTTATTGATTGAACCTTCCTTTTTGTTATATTTTTTCATCTTAGATACATGTTATTGTGGAAATTGTTCTCTTTTGTCTCATGGAATCCCTATATACATTTAAAATTTAATTTTATGTGTAATATGTGCTTAATGTTTTCTAACTATGGAATCTTATCCTGATACACACAATATTTTATAATATGAAGCTCATCAAGTATTGAGTATTGGATGCTTTTCTCAACTAATAGTTTTTCAGTAGCTTTTGATATTATTTTTATGTTCTGGATGAACTCTCACCCCCTTATTGTGAAGAGTTTTGGTATACATTTGAGTCTTAGCATGGAACCTTTTAAGGGAATTAAGTTCATTGGGTTAATTTTAAAACCCTTTTTTATAGTATGATTTCAACTTTCAATTTATTTTGAAGTTATGTACCTCGAGTTTGGCCTTTAATAAATAATTCTAAACTAGAGAACCATGTTCTCAAAGGATTGTTAGATAAAAATGATTGTCCTTAAATTTAGGGGTTTTTAGGACTTTTCATATGCAATTCAAGTGTGTGCATTCTTATCTCCTTGGAATCCTTGTGGTATGTTCAAGTGTGGTCTTTCCATTTTTTTATGTTTTTATCTCTCTTAGAACAATTTCCTTGACTACATTATGAAGACTAACCATGGTATTTGGGGAAAACATACCATTGATCCATTACATTAGAATCCTTACTTTGGTAGTTTTTTAGTACTTAGTTTATCCTATCTAAGTATTCTTGAGGACATATTTTTTCCTCTTTCTAAGATGAGTAACATAAAGTGCAGTGTAAAAGGTTCTCTTGTGTTTGTGAGGACATTCTTAGATTCGCAGATTTATTTTCTTGCCTTTTTTGTTTAAAGTGAAATTCTTGGCCAAAATTTTTAAGCAAAATGTCTTAAGAGTTACCCCTATATGTTTTTACTTCATTTAGTGTCCACACTTATGCCTACTTGTGAGGATTCATAATGACTTTAACCTTTTTATTTTGCATATCTTCATGTGAATGCACCTACCTAAGGTAGTTCCTAGTTCCATTCAAGGTTTGTTTATTTATCGATGCTCATTCTATAATTAATGTGAGTGCATCTCTTTTGAGTAAGCTCAATGTTTATAAGGTCAAATTTTATTTATGAGTTAACAATAGTCATTGGATTCCCTCATAGATTATGTAGCTCTTGATGTCAATAGTTATGCAAATTGGACCAACCTCTTCAGTATTGTTTATTCCTGGCACATCTAAGCCTCCATGCTAGTAATGAAATTGGATTAATCCTTCATAATAATTTTTTAGATGTATGGTCTCACGTTCATAAGAGCACATTTTGGGTTTTACTATAGGTAGTATACATTTATTATTCATGTGAAATTCATCTATTTTCCTTATCAACACATTGTAATATTAATGATGAATGTAGGGTTGAGATGGTTTTTATCATGGATATATATCATGTGAAGTTATTATGTTTATGTGTCTAAGTTTCCTATTGTATTATCACCTCTAAGAAACACAACAATATGTAATGAGCTTACTATATTAATTTAGATTGTGAAAAGAAGTGGGATGTGACCTCTATGTTTTCCATCATTTAATTTTTCTAAAAAATTCATTGTAGTTCCTTCAGAATGTTAGTAGGAAGGATAGTTAAGGTTGCATATGTTTTTATCCACTTATTTTCTATTTTAGAGGCTAAAAAGGTGGCTAGAATAATTTTATTCAACAATATTTGGAAACTTGACTCATCTAGAGGATCGATATGTTTTAGATCCAATGATACTTTTGTTTGGACCAAGATTCTTTGGGGATGCTATGCTTTCCTATGATTCAAATATTATTTAGTGAATGGGATAACCTCCATCTAGTCAAATGCATTTATGGATATAATATTATTAGTATGGCACCTTTAGCTATTGACAGGATAAGAGTATAGGCTCCCTTGAGTTGGATTATTTTTGAACTTCTTAGTTGAGATAGTCTAGTGGCATTTTGATTCAGTTTCCACTATTGAAGTATGTTAAGTCATAATTTTATTTGGATGTCCTGTGATCAACTTTCATGGTTATTGTTCATGATTTCTAGGGATATGAAACATGATTATGGGTTATTTTACTATGTTATCTAAATATGTATGGAATACCTATGTGGTCCATTAAATTGGATATAGATGGTCTATGCAGGTCTTCTATGGTAGATTACATAATTAAATTCATATATGTTAGTGATTTCTACTCTAATAACATGTATGGATGTTTACATGAGGTGTAATACTATGATGCATCATAATATATTGTGAATATGAATTATTTAATTGGCCTACTTCTAGAATAGCTTACCCTTTAGTTGATTACACTTCTGTCCTTACTATTATATCCAAAAAGGGTTAAACATTTGGTGAACTGAACCTCTAATTCTTATTTTGAAAATCCTATCTTGCCCTAGGTTTTTTAGTTGTCTAGAATCTTAGATTGTAGTAATTATTAAATTATGATTTTTATATCATGTTAGATTATTTTCTAGAATTTATATATCTTTTATCTTGTTCTCATCTTACTCTTTGAAGCTTTTAAAATGGATAAAAAGGAACCTCTTCCTCCTATGAAACCTAAGGAGGGTGATAGATATACTTCCTCTAATTAGGTCTATGCTATCACTACTTCAACGGGTAAGGTATCCCATCTTATAGTGAAAAAATATGCTAACCAATATACCCTTCCAACTCCCACATCTCCTATATATGGTGTATTTATGTATATTCAATCCAAAGTACCTAGGGTTTTTACTTATGATGTCCTTGAATATCAAATCATTACTATGTGAATGATCATGGAAGAGTTACAAAATAAAAATCAATATTTTGTTTCAAATATCACACCATGGGAAAATCATAGTATATTCAAAAAAGAATACAAAATATGAGAGTGTTAATCATGTGTTTACATCTTCATCTATAAATTTTATGGCTAAAAATATTACATTTAAAGTTCAAAAGCCACATCAAAATACATCTACAACTAGTGATTCAAAAGTTGAACAAAAGGATAATAAGAGTTAAAGAGAGATTTTGAGGAAAATACTAAGAAATAAGTTGATCAAACTAGTTCCTCTACATCTTATAAGGAAATCAAAATATTACTGTATGTATATTAGAATGCATGGGATCATACATATTTTTGGTTTGTCTTGAATAAAAAAATATAAAATATAATAGATAGTAGTGATCCTATAAAAGATACATCAATCAAGCCACCCACTCACATTATGAGTGCATCTCTTGAAGCAAAAGTGAAAAAATAAGTATGGGTACCAGTTTGGATAATTAAGAGCAAAAATAGTTGAAAATGTTAAACTTGGAGTAAGAAAAGATTCAAAAGGCACAATTAAAGCAAAAAAACTTCAAAAGGCATAGCTAGAGAAATAAAATATTCAAAAGGTAAAGCTCAAGCAATAAATGTTACAAAAAGATTAAGAAGTTAAAGCATAAATTACATATTTTCCTAATGTTCAAGCAAAGATACGTTACTCTTCTCTAGTTCATAGTTAGATGTAAGTTCCTAACAATGATGAACATATTCAAAAATCAACTCCAATGTATGGTGAAAGGAATTTATCATACACAACTATAAAATATAATCAAAATGGCATCTCACAATCTTAAACACAACCTAAGAAGTTAGATTTATCCTATAACATTGATTACATTGATGATTATGATCCTAATAATATAATAGATTTATATGATCCTAATAATACTAATTAAATAACATATGAATATGACATGCATGATACATGGCTAATAGAGAGACATCTATTTGCTGACATCTTTGGCTTCTAGTATCACTTTTCCCTTGTCCATAACACCTTTTATCATTTAGAATATTTAAATATATTTAAATAAATCAAATGATCAAAGAAATATAAAAACATTGAAATATATTAAAAATACAAAAATAATAGCATTTCACATGTTTACTGGCTTTTGCATATGTTGTTTACATTATGTTAATAGATGGATTATCATTTATTTACACATATATTTCAATGGTACTTGAGTGTGATACAGGCATAAATTAGATCCATGATACATGAACATGCAAATGTTGGACCTATCTTCTACTTCTATGACATACTATGTTGGGGGAATATTTATTTTATTGATAACAGTTGATACATGTTGTATTATTTTATCATCATTTTACCTTATAATGTTGAGCTTATATACTAATTCTTACACATGATTACACTCATTCTTACATCTTATATAATGTATTCAATATTATTTTTATATAGGACATTCTACTAACACATGTACGGAGGGACTAATATGACATGTTTATTCCCTCAAGTACTTATTGTTTGTTAACTTGGATAGCAAACAAAGTTCCTGATAGTTTTTGGATTATTAAACATTCGAGAATGTTCCTTGTTTGTTTCCCTTAGTGCTCATGAGTGTTGATTGATATTTGGTGTGTTGACATTTGAACATGTCATATTATTTGAGTGTGTGCATTTTAACATAGCACCTTTTTTTTATCTTGCTATAACCCACTTTTCATAACATTGAGTTATCCTATGTGTGTGTTTGATTGTTTACTAAGATTATTACTTCTAGACATTGCCATGATCCATAAGATGCATCTTAGGGTTTGTTATATTTTAATACTATGAGATTCATTGATACATATACTTAGACATGACACCATTATATGCTTATTTTCTATATGATTGATATAGATATAACATAGTTATATTATCTTTTTGAGATAAGGTGACAATCACATTGCATTCCCCTTACCCTGAAATAGGGGGAGGGGGAAGGCATGGGGAAGGGGGAGGTCATGTCATAGAGGCATGAGTATACTTACATATATTGGGCAAAATTGGTATAATTTGATATAGTTTATATGATTTAGTACACTTTTGATAGAATCGTATACATTTGGCACTGATTTTCAGATTTGGGACATTTTTTATAAAATTTTGACACATATCATATATTATTTACAAATGTGAGGTTAAATTTTTATAGACACTTCATCTTGAGACACAATAGAGATTTAGTAGTGTGATTGAGATATAAATCCATTGATTGCCTTAGCACTACTTCTATTTTGTAGGTTTTTATGGTTACACCATTTAACATTGTTGATATTTGTTAGATTGGATAGATTATGTTTACACTTGAGTTTTGTGATCAATATTAAATGATCTTGATTACATTGAGACAACTCACCCTTACACCAAATTGGGGAAAGGATCACCCTCCAATTACCCTCTTCACCTCTCCAAGGATTATTTGTGAACCTCTCTCCAATGTTTCATCTAGGAAACATCATTACCAAAACAATTAAGCAAGGGGAAACATAATTACATCAACACATAGGTGTACTCCTTATTTTCTATCTTTTCTTTCAAGTAATTTCAACTATTTATTTTCTAGATTATATGCACTAATTACACAAGTAACATGCTCTTGGTTGTAGGTAATACACACACAAAAAATAAACATAGTTCAAGTAATATCAAAGTGTGTTATACATACCATAGTAAGCATTTATTTCATGTAACTTAGTAATTTCATATTTAAGCATTACTATATTAAAGGGGTGGGAGAGGGGGAACATAGATGCTAAATCTAGATTTACATGATATACTAGTCTTGGACACTTGAAAAATATTACTTAGGTTTCATTCCTTCAATTCATGACCTTCTCACTACCAAAAGCCCCACGTTCACTAATTCGCTATACCTAAATGCTTATTTTATGGTTCAACCTTGATATTTTGATTTCCTAGATCTGATGCTAGTGTTTATACCTTACAAACACTTAAATTTTCAAATCCTTTGATATATTTTGATTGGCCTATTTTTTTCATTAACCCTCCTATGAGATATTTTCAAAAGGTATTTTATAAATACAAGTAAAATACCATTCCTTATCATCAAGTGTTTTCTAAGCACACATATATCAAATTCCAATCAAAATCACCTCTCAAACTTAAAAAATAACCCCACTCTTCCCTATTTTTAGGTCTAAAGCACTCAAAGAGCATCACATGTTTAATATTTGTGATTTTTAAATCTATATCACTACATGCATGTGCATATATTATATTACATAATTATTCACATACGATCCCACTTAAGGGAGAGAACTACATCGGTATAAGGTCCCCTTAAGATTATATGGCTATGTAGGTAGTTCTCATTGATAGAGGGTCATTTGAGGTTAGCTCAACTTGACTTAAACCCACTAACCCCTATTTTTGCAAGTTGACATGCAAAAGTTAAAGGATATAGTTTTTTATCAAAAGGCTAATATCTAGAACCTATGTTCATGATCCTAATTCACAATATACAAGGTGAAACAAAACCCTAATAAGCACATGTAAACATAAAAAAGATGTGTAATTCACTATAGATAAAATCATCAATTTTAGGATATAAGCATCGACATCAATGTCCCTATTTTAATGGTATGTCTAGGCTAAAAAATAAGTAATCTATAGAATTTGATGAACCATAGTTGAGCATCATCCCAACTATTTATGTCCATGAATTTTCCAAATATGTATATGCATTAGTAAACAATCTATGTATTATCTCTTCTTTATGTTTAAGCATTCAATCATTTTTTGGCATTATAATTTTTATGCTTATAAAACTTCCATTTATATTCATTATTATATAATAATATATTTTGAATCTAAATTAATTAATTGTTCTAAATTTATATTAGATTACTCCTAGTTGATTAGGCTACTCTCCTTCCACGTATTTCCAAAAAAAAAATTAAACACAACCATGCCCTAACTAGGCCTTTGAAACATACACTCTCCATGCCTATAAAAAAATTTGTGTTGTGCGGCATGGATGTTGACCCTATGAGTGATTAAAATGATACTTAGAGCTACTTGATGGTTTTTGAAGTGCATGAGTTATGAATCATGTTCCTTGTCAGTATGATAAGGGCACATAATGAAAGGGGTTTCATGAACTCACCAAGTAAATCATGGTCAATTTATAAAGTGTCATGGATGTGTGAAAGTAATTCACCCTTTATTCATAAGTAATAATCTTAATTATTTTAAGAATCAAGTGTTTCTTCTTCACTTTTATTTGATATCAGGTGAACCTTAGAGAGTTTTTTTTCCTATCATGAAAACTTTGTATACCAACATATATTCTCAGTGTACATGATTTCAATAATCTAATTTATTTTTACTAATTATGGTCATTTTTATATATATGATGAGTGTCATGTAATATTCTCAAGATTTCACTTAGTGTGATTAGAGCATAGAATAACTTTAGGAATATGGTATTTTTTACTTCCCATTAATTTAGTGATACTATAAGGATCTTTTGTGTAAACATAGTGGAGATGGTGAATTTATGTATGTGAATGGATTATATCACATACATCAATCAATATTAAATCAAAAAATATATCCTCTTTGAAAGGATGAAATACATATGTGAAATGGTATTATCATACAATAAATATACCTTTACTACATTATAGGAATTTATCCATACCAAACTATAAGGATCCTGATGAGGCATGGTTTGAATATATAGTTGCTTGATGGTTTCTTCAAAGATAATGTTCCTCATGTTATTATCATTGAGAAAAAAATCCATTGGTTGCACTTGCTCCCAAATTTGTGAATGGAATAGGTATTGTTATTGTGGATGTTGTAGTGAGGAAAATAGATTTTGGGTTAGTTTCCTCTAATGTATAAAATTCTTGATCCTATTCTTTAGGCCATGCAAGCAAGACATTTTTTTATGGTACTCTATGTTGGAGTAGTTGTTGGTTTTGTGTTTTTCAGGCCATTTACCTACCTAAGATAATTTGAACATGTATTAAGAGTTATATTCTTTAGAATGGCATATGCTTCTCACTTTACCTTCATCTTGGACTCTTCCTCAATGATTGTCACATTCCAATATGATTCTACTATCATCTTGAACTTAACCAAATTTTGGTTTGGACTAAATTAATGGACATAGGTTACTTTGATATTTGAGTAATATACAATTATTTAGTTGATGTTAATTTCACAAACAAATCATTTAAGGCATCAATGTATTAATAAAATGATTGGTGATGTTTATTTGTAATTTTGACTATTGAGTTTAATGATCATAATATACATATGATAATATTTGAAACCTTGAAGGATTCCAAGAACTTATCCTAGGTTTTCTCAAATTAATATTTTTTCTAGTCTTTTTCCCATATAGTGTCTTCTCACTGCCATTTATTAACATGTGAAGACACTTTCATAAGTGCAATCTTGGTCTTCTCTTCATCATAAAAGTCATCCATAGAGAAAATGACTTTAATTGATCTCTAAAGAGGAATCTAATATATTTGTGTCTCATTCACCATTAAACATAGGAATATTTCTAAAAGAGCTCTCTAGATTATCCTAGGAAATATTACCTTGTGAATAATCACTCAACTTCTTTGTGAATCACACATATTTATACACAACTGTGTGAGAATGATCATTTTCATTTTAGCAGAATCTGCTCAAGATTTGTATTTGCTTAACTTAATAGAAAATATCCATGGTTGGATTTACAATGCACACCTTATCATGTATAATTTATCCCATAGATCAACAGAGTTTGGCCCTACTCTGATACCAATGTATACAACATTCCCATGCTACTATAAAACCAATTACATTTTTTTAGTAAACTTAGTTTCATCTCTGAAAAGTGTATTAGCCCATTTCTTAATAAACAAATTCACATAAAATGGACAATAATATGCAATAATCATATTATTCCTTCATACATAATTAATCATACTAGATTGATATGGATGTGTTACCAAGTTAAACTTGATTCACCTCAAGCATACATCAATTTATGTTCTTGGGACTTGTCTATAATGGGGCTATAAGAGATGACTTATCCTAAGTCACTCAAATGATAAAACAACTCACACCAATCAATACCTCACACCCAACGTGTTGGCCTCTAATGCACATGTGACCACTTCTTAAACTACCTACATATAAGTTTGTTCCCACTACATAAGTGAAATGGGGTTTACTAATAATATCAAAGTTTTGATGTGCCTTGAAATTCTGTCAAAATATTTGTACTACATTGTTAACACCAAAGTGTATAGTATTTCTCCCATCACTATCTATAATTTTTAGAATTATATAAAAGGAATATAAACAAGAAGGAAAGTCTACAAAAATGATAATCAAGAAAGTCAAAGAAAGAATTAGTTACAGGGAAATTCAATAAAAAAAATAATCAAGAAAGTAGCAAAAAGAAAAGTAGGTGTAGATAAACTTTACAAATACAATAAAAATGAGTGTAAATAGGCATGCATATATATTGTTAATCTACATCAGAAGATGAAACCAATCAAAGGAATTTGATTTTTGGAGTGATCAGTGTTGAATCAACTTCTCACAAATTAAAGAAAATAGGCAATCTAGGTGCAGCCCTCACAAGTAGGTTTTTTATTGGAAAGTGGAATATGAACCAATCAATGTCCCTCCTTTTTTTTTTCTAATATTTGGAAATTCAGTAAGATCATTTATTTTAAGGACTTTTGATGTCTGATAGATATTCAAACTTTTCTCCTCAGGCCTCAAGTTTTTTTTTAATATTACCTCATCTAATATTACTATTTTAACACTCATTATGATAGCCAATAGATATTTAACATCATTAGAATTCCCTATTTTAATTATTATTATTTTCTTATAAACCATGGTGAAAGAAATAAAAGTGGAAAACTTGGAAGGAAAAAATATGCCATTAAATTTGTTTCCTAGCAAAATACAAGTCACTGAGGTGACATACTATATATGTTGTTTTTCAGACATTTGAGATCATATTTTATCATTACATAGATGTTTTACATCAAATCAAAAAATAAATATGGGTATTTCTGAATAGAATGATTTCTTGAGAGGTAGTATGAGATACAATTTATTATTCGATTAATATTTTATTTAATTAAACCTATGAGAATATGACTTGCAATCCATATGTGATCAATGATTTACATTCAATATTGAAGGATGATTAAGATTTCCTCTCCCTTATTCTAGTGCATGGTAGCATCAGTGTGCCCACATTTAAGTCCCTGAAGGTGGTCAGTGGGGATGCATGAGCTTGTCTTTAATTAGATGGTATATACAGAAGGGTGAATGGTCAATAAATTCAATTAAAGATGTAGATACATTTTTTGATAAGTTTGTTCTACATATATTTATGTTTTCATATTAAATGTTATTAATTTTTTTATTAGATTATAATGTGTATGTAAAGATGCTGAGGTTTAATCAATATGTAATTAACTCAAACTAGTGGTAGAATTAACATAATATTAAGAAAATCTAATCTATAGATAAACTAGAATTAACATAGTATTAAGATAATCTAATCTATGTATAAACTCTTCATCTATGAGAGCAAGTTTGATATCATGTTGAGAGTATGTTTGAGTAATGATTCTAAAGTGAAGAATTTTTTTAATCTATTTTATAATTTTAGAGAAGGCTTTTCGTGAGATATTGCATGGTCCATGTTATCCAAATTATCTCAATGAATGTTAATGCTTGACATTTTTCACATATTGAATATATCATAAGATTATGCTTTATAAAAATAATACAAGGTGAACTTAGTTTAATTTCAAATTTTATTCATGAAAATAAAATTAAAATACTCCTTTGAATCACATGAAGCAAATTTCCATGGTATACACCTTTAGTACCTTATCAAGATCACCATAGAAACATATGCAAATATTTTTTATTTTTTAATGAATTTATTACAATTAATAACAATGTTGGCATCATGTTTTGTGTAGAAACAACTCTTGATTTAATTGAAACAACTCTTGAATCAATTAAAAAGTGGGAGATGCTAAAAAGCACATTGATCATGCTATATTTTATTCCATTCCATGTTTGGATTTTTTTAACATGTATTTTTAATTAGATACCTTTGAAAGTTACCACTGAATCATTAATTTTTCATAAGGGATGAAGGAGGACTACATCTTAAATTATTCAATTTTTGTTTTCTATTTTCAAGTTAGGTGAATATGGATTTATTCAACATAGTCAAAGATCTTACTTCTATGATAGGTCCCACATTTTCTATCTGATTCTAAGTAATCACGATGGAATACCTATGTATTGGATATGGTTTGGTCTTGAGTGGAGAGCATGACACTTCCACTTACACAAATGTAAAAAAACTAGTTGTGATCTAGGTGTAGTTCATAAATTTCCATGACTAAGACAAAAGGAGCATATACAGTAAGAGAAAAGATATATTTGGTGCATAGTGATGTCATTGGCTTATTTCCTACTCTTTCAGGATTAAAAAATGTGTTAAACTTCATTGATGATTTTCACAAAAAAATGAGGTTTATTTTTTAAAGATAAAAACTATGGTGTTTGAAAAAATTAAGTTATTTAAAGCCATAGTATAAAATAGGAGTGATAAAAAATAAAATTCTGAGAAAAATTAACAGAAGAAAGTATATCAGAAAATATTTTCAAAACTTTTGTGATAATACATATATTAAAAGGAAATTAATAGTTAGATACATATATCAACAAAATAGGGTTACACAAATAAAAAAAGGACTAAGACAAAAGGAGCATATACAATAAGACAAAAGGAGCATATACAGTAAGAAAAGATTCATTCAGTGCATATTGATGTCATTGGCCTATTTCCTACTCTTTTAGGATAAAAATACGTGTTAACCTTCATTGATAATTTTTACATAAAAATGAGGTTCATTTTCTAAAGATAAAAACTATGGTGTTAAAAAAAGATATTTAAAGTCCTAGTATAAAATTTTAAAAAAAAATAATGGAAGAGAATATATCAAAAAATATTTTCAATACTTCTATGACAATACATATATTAAAAGTAAATTAATAGCTATATACATATATCAACAAAATAGGTTTACACAAAGAAAAAATAAAATATTAATATAAATGCCATGTGCATTCTTAAAATAAAGGATTTACTTGATTCCTTTGGGCTAAAACAATAGTTACTACTACTATATATTAAATAAGTCTCCCACCAATTTTGTAATAAATATGACTCTTAGTAAGAGAATGTGAGTATCAAATTGATTCGGTGAATGTATGTGACATGTGGACATGAACCAGGTTTTCCTTTCTGTTGTATGGTTATTATGAGTCATTTCATGGTTAGTTTATTTTGGTCTTATCTCAAGTGCATGGTGTTATGAAGAAACAGAATACGAATTGACATTCATGTGCACTAAAAATAGATTGATAAGTTAAAATGACATAGTATTCATGTTATATATTCCTTTAGATTGTAAAAAAATAGGTTGTTGATTAGTCTAATGAATAGTTGAATAAATATACTTATTAATTAAGAAGTATCAAAAATATTGTAATATAGGGTTGCACTCTAATCATAGATATGAGTAAATGTTACTTTTATGATAATTTTGTAGTAAATATTTAATATGGGTTTAATATTATTTATATATGCTTAAGTTTGTTATTTAAGGAGCTCTGTTTATTATAATGATTTCATTTTACTTGAATTGGTAGGCGAAAGGAATTACTAATGATGAAATAAAAAAGTGTGAACTTATTGGATTCTTGTGTGTCCAGTCTTGGAATTCATATTCCATATAAATTTTAATTAAAAATATCTACAATAAGTAAAATGCATGCTTACCACATAAATTAAGATCATAAAATGTTCTAGTCAAACCACATAGTATTTGAAAGAAATTCAATAGGGAGAAAAATAAATTGTCTTTGAATATGATCACATATTTTATGATATGATGAATAAGGTAGAGTTTTTTCTAGAAGATAAATATAAATTATCTTGGTTTATGGAAGGGATGAAAAAAATACATTTCACCATCGCATAAGCATAATTTAACACTAAGTAAAATGTAAGAGCAGTTCTGATTAGGGTTAAACAAATCTAAGAGTATGTCAATGCATCAACCTCAACTTCAAAGATAAAAAACACTCTAAAAAATTTTATAATAAGGATGGACCAATATCAAGATGGATAAGACAAGTCTAAGTCAATCTTATGATGCATAAAGTGTGATAAGGAAGGGCATCACAGGAATGAATTCCAAAAAATCCAAATAGATTTATACAAAATATGTAGAGTGGTAGGACATGTGACATGTCTCTATCATATTTTACAATAATATATAAATAATAAACAAAAGCTATATCATAACTTTTTTAATTCACCTAATCATGATGAAAAAGTTACAGATCTCTCTAAGAGCTAAAGTAGGACATTACAAAGAATGTGTTTATGGCTATTATGTAGAAAATGTATTTTTTAACTCACATAATTTCTCAACCAAAAGTTAGCATGACAAGTAAATAACAATCAATTGTGCCATGGATTTTAAAGTTACCCCAACCTCAACCTTTAGGTATGGTGTGTTGGACACTACTATCGTAGCCATGGATAACTTCATCCTAGAACTGAATACCTCTAATTCCTAGACACAACAAACACCTCAAGCAACATCACTTATTTAATATCAATATGGTGGGTATGATGGCCTACAACAATATTAAAGGTAGAATCCACAACATTCCATAAGAATATTTAGTCCATGACAATCAAATGGTTGGTGATTCCAAGAATATAGATGAGGATACATGGGAGGATACTTAGGCAATGTACAAGGAGGTAGGGGAAATAAATCCCAATGGCATCTAATTTAGTGTTACCTTTACAAATAATTTAATTAGTTAGGAATTGTTCATCAAATCCTTGGAAAAAACACTATTGTGCTTATTGTAGGGTTTTAGATCAACATGACATAGAGATTATTTATTTTTGGATAAATAATGAATAGAATAGGTGGTAAGGAATGTGAATATGATTAATGCACAAACTTAGGAAGATGCCTTCATACAAGTGGTCACATAACAATAACATGTATAAGAAGGATTACCACCCCTATAGATGCCACAAGATTAAGGGTTAAGATAGGCTCATAAAGATAAATATCTTGAACCAGTTTTTAAGAAAAAATTAATGCAAGAAGCTACTCAGATTTTGAAAATAATCCAACAACAAGAGACTATTGAATATGATGTTGTATCTAAGGATGCATATATATATATATATGAACAAATATTTCACATTATGAAATAATATTATGTTGGCACTACTTTGAGAGATCTAATGAAGTTACTTAGCATGTTATGTAATGAAGATATCTCACAAAATATCACAAACCTGCTCCATAATTTATTAGATTATGCACAGAAAGGCCATCAATAGATAAATAGAATAATATGGTATGTAAAAACTAATAAACCCTAGGATATTTACTCTAGGATAAATATTGAGGTTGCAGGGTATGAAATACCCAATGTAGTATTTGATTTTGGTAGCACAATTAACATGATCTTGAGATCAATGTGGGTAGCTATTAGATAAATTACACTAATTTATAGTCATGTCACACTCAGCCTTGTAGACTATGGGTGAGTTGAAACTATTGGATATCTATAATATGTATAAATCAAAGTTATAGAGATAAGTGTGCATGGTGACTTTGAAGTCATTGACATGAAGACAAACTAAATGCCCTACCTTACATTGATTGGTATGAAGTGGGTGTAGAATGATTAGATAACCATCAATACAATAATTAACCAATTAAAATATCATTAAGGAGATAATATCATATTAATTCCATTAAATAAATGTGAGATAAATCCATATTACATCCCTAAAGAGCCTGATTCACTCTATGTTGGTGGAGAAAGTAGTTAGATGAAAGTGAACCTAGAAGATAAACAACAAGATCTATGAGCTCTTGCATAAAGATTTATCTATGATAACACAATATCTATGCAATGACCAATTACTATGTAAAAATGTACTAAATCACCTATAAATCACATAATTATAAATAGAGGAGGTGTGATCTATGTTTTTTAAGGTCACCAACTTGGTATAACATAAACTTTTAATACTAGATAAGGTACACAGATAAGGATTATATAGAACCAACTTTTAAAGGCATCCTTCCATGATATATGGTTTCTTTCATAATTGGATATTTTTATATGAATGTACTAAACTAGGATAAGTTAGATCATGAGATGCATCCTCTATGAACGGTCTTTGTGATAGAATGCCAACTATGACAATATTTTATAACTAAGGACATTAGTTAGTTTATTCTTTGCTTCCAATAATATATACTAGATATTGATCAGAGGGTAAATGATCTAAATTATGCACTAAAAGGTATTTATAAGAATAGGTGGATAGTTCACCATGATTCAAATTTGGGATGGGATGAAGCATGTGAAATCCTTTTAGATAGATTCCAATTTATAGAGGCCATAAAAGAAATTGGATAGTGTTCAAATAGGGATACTATCTAGAGATTTATATTTATTGATGTGTCAAAGTCTAGATTGAAGAATCTATGGATATGAAGTACTGGGATATGTATTCAAATATACACTATATGTTCTCAAAATTTCCTAGTATATACATCAAGACAACAGGTAAGAGATGAAGCATTAGGCATATATATAAAGCAACTTCATTCAAACATTAATTTTTGAGGATGATAACCCTTTGAATCATAAGGCATTACAAAATTTAGAGATTTTCCTATGTCATGGATTGGTTGATGACTTAGGCATTATAACTTAGTCATCTTCACAACAAAGTGTAGCCTACGACTTGAATGAGGCCTTATGAATTTATAAATCAAAAAAGTGGAAGGAACCAATCCTCTCTCAACCTTGTCATAAGATACTAGATCAATATGAGTGGATGTCTAATTTGAACAAGGATGATGACATGGCTTTATATAATATATTTAAACCTGAATAATATCTTGAACCACTCCCAAACCTCATGCAAATTAGATAGAAGAAGAAAGGCTATGACATTAATATTCTAGAGTGGAAATCCCATCAAATATTATGTGACTCAATTCCTGAGGGAGAACACATCTATTAGGAACCTCTAAAGGAATATGTGGGTAATATTGAAATATATGTCATTCCCAAGTTATCCCATATTGGATATTAGTGGTTGCAAGAAGACATGTCAAATGTTATGCATCTCTTAAGGGCTTATCAGGATGTATATCCTACAAAATTCATAGAACTTAAGGGTGTGGATCCATCCTTTGGAGAAATACACATTAAAATAAAGGATTTTTCATGTCCAATTAATAAAATGCCCTATCAATTTAATTTAAATATGAAACTTAAAGTGAAAGTTGAGTTGGATTGCATGCAGGAAGTTGGTATTATCTTTCAAGTAGATAAATTCAACTAGGTTAGCCCTATGGTAATTAAACCTAAAAATACAAGTGAGATCTGAATATGTGGAGATTATATAATCTTGAATGAGGCTTATATCAATGACTCATTTCCTATTTTATTCACATATGAAGTTTTATAAGTAGTCTCGAGTCATGAGGTGTATTCCTTTATAAATAGCTTCAATGGATATCACCAAATCTTGATCATAGAATGGGATGGGGATAAAAATAGTTTCACAATCGAATGTGGTTCATTTGCATATAAATTAATGTTAATTGGTTTTATAATGCACTTTTTTTTTTCTCTAGAGGCGTAATCACTACATTTAAATATTTTATTGATGAATTTTTGAAAATATATTTATAAAACTAGGCAATGTTTTCCTTATTAAGAAATTATTTTTATAAACTCAAAATTGTATTGGAGAGATGTAGGTCATTTTGAATTTTAATAAATTTCAATAAATGTATATTTTTCACATTGTTTATAGTCTTTTTAGGACATGTAGTTTATAGTAAAATCATCTTAGTATATTAAGCTAAGATCATAGTGACTATGGAAATGCCTCCACCTATAATTTCAATAGAGATGCTATATTTTATGGGATGTATAGGATACTACCATAAGTTCATTAAGGGGCATGTAACCATATAATAATCTTTTGAAAATTTATTTCACAAATAAATGTAGTTTGCATGGATAGAGGAATGCCAAGTAGAATTCATTGAATTAAAGAAAAGACAGTGACTACATCAATTCTAATCTTCCTAATCTAGAGTAGACCATTTCATGTCCATGTAGATGCATTAGGAATCATATTAGGATTAGTGTTAAAATAACTGGGAGAGGTTGGGTTGGATTAGCCTATTCATTTTGCAAGTATGAAATTGTCTACTGCAAATAAAAACTATACAAGAACTAAATGAGGAGTTTTAGCTATGGTGTTCACACTTCAAAGTTTTTATCACTAAATTTTGGCTACACTATTTGAGTTATTCATCATTCATCAAACATTGTGATATTTAGTTAATAATACCATGATAGGACACATTTCATATTGGTTGAAGCTCTTCCAAGAATTTAAATTTCAGATAAATGTTAAACCAAGATGAGAGAATATGAGTCCAGATCAATTGAGTAGGTTTCAAAATGGTGAGGAACTAGAGGAACTCCCAGATGATTCTCTAGACACAAATATGTTTCATGTGTATATAATCCTAAAAAAGTTATAATATATCATAAAATTTATTACATAATGTATATTTTTAGAACACTATGTAGAAAAAGATAATATGTAACTCTTTACTAGGGTTTTGCCATATAGTATCATCAATGGATTTATCTATTATTTGGGAAAGAATGGAGTTTTACACAGAGTTTCACTGGAGCATGAAATTTCATAGTGGCTTGAAGAGGCACATAAGAGGATTAAAGAAGGTCACTTCACAAGAGACATGATTATGAGGAAGATCTTATAGATTTTCCTTTGGTGGCCATATATATTTCAATATGCCCACATAGACGTGCAAAATCATGATATATGTTAGAGGATGAGAAACCCAAACCAAAGAAATGAAATGTCTTTAAAACAAATGTTAGCACAACAACCTTTTGAGAAATGGAAAAATGATTTTATTAGACCCATTAGTCCATCCCATAAATGCAACCATGTTAGATATATTATTATTGTGATAGATTACTCTACACAGTGGGTGGAGGTTGTTTTGATGCCTGGTTGTGGTGATAAAGATGCATCAAAGTTATTATATGAAAACATCATTACTAGGTTTGTCTATCCTATCAAACTGATAAGTGGTAGAGGAACACATTTATTGAATAATATTATAAATATTATCATTTATTAATTAATTATTTCTTACCATAAAAGTACAACATATTAGTTCTAGGCTAATGGCCAAGCTGAAGCTACGAATAAGGTACTTGGTAGGATGCTTACTAAAATCTATGATGTCAAAAGGGATGATTAAGATGATAGAATTAATATAGTGCTATGAGTGTACCACACACATTATAAGTATGTAATAGGGTTCACTCTATTTTATTTGGTCTACGGTTTAGAAGTGATCATGCTTATGGAATATGTAGTACCTAGTCTACGAATCACAATCATTATGCACATAGGGGATCATACATAATTGAAAAATAGGTTATTAGATCTAAATCACATAAATGAAGATATATGAAGATAAAATTAGACCAAAGAAGTGCACAAACACAACTACAAATCCTAGCATGATAAGAATCTATGCACAACAGAGTTTCATGTGGATAAGTTGGTCTTACTTTACAACATCCAGTTTAGAATCTTTTCAAGCAAGCTCAACATCATATGGATAGGACCATACATCATCCATGAGTTATCAAAGCTAGGAACATTAATCTTAAGGGATTTATAGGGAACCATTTTACATAGAATGGTGATTGGTTGTAGCTTCAAACCCTACCACTAGTGACCTATGTACGCAGGCCTAAACAAATGATGAATCGCACCACTTTAGTCTGTGATTTGATTTTAATTATTTTATGTGGGTTTGGTTTGTTTCATTTATATTGTATTTATAGATCCAAAGTGTGTCTGAGTAGCTTTACACAAGCGTAATAAGAGGCCATATTGTAGAAATATCCATCAATATAGACTGAATTGAGTAATAAATATATCATGCCAAAGAAGGATCGACTATATTAGTAATTTAGTTTAGGAAAGACATGCATGACATGATCTTAAAAAATAATGACTAATGGATAATTATGGTTGATTAAATGATAAAATAAGGGAAGAGGTCAACATTAAGGATGGAATAATTAATTATGGTAGGATAATGGTAAGGTGGCATGTCACATCATTTATTTAAATTTCCACAAAAGGAATGCTAGCTTAACAAAAAGTACACCAACTCAGCAAAAGGAGATATTTATAATTTAATGATATCAATAATAAGATCAAGGGATGTCAAATCATATTCAAATCTGAATTTGGGAACATGTACATGAATATCTATAAATATATGGCTTTACCTAATCGAATCAATATTTCACACTTAGCCAATTTTTGAGTCATTATTGTCTTCAAGTTTTTGGGCATTATGTAAAAATCATAATGTCTAAAGTCTTCATAGTAGTGATAATGGCTGAGATTGATCATTCTCAATTGATAAAATGACTCATGAAAGCACAAAAACAAGATATAGGGATTAGGTAAAACTTGTACCAAATGAAGTTGATAGACCTAGATGAGTATGATTTTATTAAGGCTATAGAACACACATATTTATTTAGGATGGATCCCAAGGCATAAAACCCTTAGTGGTATCATAGCTACATAGACTTTGAAATACAAACATCGAGCACTTGATCCACTTACCTACATTCAGCCAATTGGGTGACATAATGGAGTTAATGCATAGTAAATATAGTGAGGAAAAGATTTGCCTTTCCTTTGATGTCACCATACATGTGAATTAATTTATAATGGCACAAGCTATAATAATGGTAGCAAGGGTAATACCTTTAGGTCCATACAAGTCAAAATCCCCACTAATCGTACTAGAAATCTAATATGCATATTCCATAGGCAACCTAGGGATCCCCTTGAAGGATATCATGGATGAGCCAGTTCATATTATTTAAAACTTCATCACCAAAATATTCTAGGAGTTGACCAAAGCTACCAAGGAGGCTATAAAAGTCATAATTGATATCATCCATCACATGATTTATAAAGATGAAGAGTTTAGTTGGCATAAGTTCCTAGTTTCAAAACTCACCACCAATACTAATAAGGTATTGGCCTTGGCAAAGTAAATATTTTGATATCAATCCTTGGTCTTATTGTTGGTATTTTCCCAATGGAAATCACTTTAGATGTAGTACACCTACACATGGACTATTAGACTGATATAGAGTTCATAAATCTCATCTTTAAGTGAGAGGAGATCACATAATTTGCACATATATAGAAGTTCAAAATATGGTGGGATGAATTGGTGTAAATATTTATTATAAATCCTCAAATCCCTATTTATGTGATGTAATACCTAGGCTAACATCTAGGAATTCAAAACTACCACAAGGTATAACTATTAGAATTCAGGAGCTTACAAAGGTACCCAATGCACCTTTACCTTTCTTTGTTGACATGGAAATAGTGGAAAAAAAAGTTACAAATCAAAATACATTGGCTATAATAAGAATGATGTTGTTGTTTCTAACTATTTTTCGCTTTTTCACATACAAAAGATGAAAGAAACTATGATAATGGTCAGGGGTTAGATGATACCCAAATAAAGTTTGCACACCGTATCCAGACGATTGAAGGAGCTCCTCTTTGGCTGTGGAGGATGACACATGTAGATAAGAAAGACTTAAACAAAGAAAGTGTTAGATAAATATATGGTGGAATACCAAGCAAAGATCGGTCCTAGAAGTGTAAAGACTTCCTGGAGGGATGACAGTCCACTTGTTGATAAAAATAATGTTACTAGAAAGAGAAATGGTAAAAGACTGAACCAAAGAAATAGAGATAATGTGTACCTGTATTCTTAGTCATCGACTTCGATAGTTCTGTCGGTGTCAATTGGTCAAGGTTGCCGACGTCGGTTATACTGTCGACGTCGGTAGGGGAAATGAACCTTGGATGAGTTTCAGGTCTGTCTGTGGTCAACAAAATGGTCTGGGATCTCTGTGGGAGTTTAATGGTTTGTGCAGGATTTGAAAGGTAGTGAATATGGTCTAAAAAGGGGCTAGGTAGAGGACAAGGGTGGAAGGAAAATAAGGATGAGGGGACGGCTTTTCATCCTTTCCGAGAAGAAAGTCGGGTTGTCTCAATACTTCTCAGAAATAGCCAATGGATTGATTACCAAATGCATTTAAAAGAATACTAAAATATAAAACCAAAAGAAATACTTAGCTCTTGGTGGAGAACCAGAAGTGTAAAAGACCTGTTTTCATTATGGTTGATGTGGGAGACTTCGTGCAACCTTCAATCCGGTGTGGAGTGACTGATGTAGAGTTTCTTAGCCTAGAGAGTGTTGTTGGGATGCTAATGCCTGCAAGGAGTTGAGGAGCAAGAGAATTCGGATCTTGGAGCAAGAGAATTCATATTTATGGGGGGTTGTAATGGAGGTCGGCTTTAGTTTTAAAGAAACTGACGTCGGTGATACCTCTAGCATCGGTCGATGGTTGACCAACGTCGACAGATAAAGAATGGGAAAAAGGCTATTTTTAGCCTTTTGCCCATTCTTCCAACTGCCAAGTTTAATTGTCATTGGAAAATGGTCCAAAGGTGGATTAAATAGGTGTGAGAGGTTAGTGGGAGAGTTGAAATGGGGTTTAGGTAATTATGATTAGCCATAGGGTGATGGAGGTATCCAAGGTGGGGTGTTATGGGTGATGTGTCAAGGGTGGTGTTATTAATTTAAAATAGGTAATTTATTTTAAATTAATAAGTGTGTGGGTTAGAAATGTTTAGAAGTGGACCAAGGGGACCAAGGGGGTGACCAAGGAGTAGACACAATTTTGGTGTCTACATTTGCCCCCTTTTATCTTGTTGGTTGTTCTTGATGAACTGTAAGACAAAAATAGGAGTAGGTTGCCCCAGGTATAGTATGAGTTGTTCCCCCTCAAAGTAAGAGTCGAGGGAAGGTAACCTGATATCGGGTGCTGATTTGATAGATAGTGGATGGATATGGTGAAGGTTGAGTGTGAATGCTACAATAGTTGAGATTGCATGTATACCACTTCATGCGATAGGTAGGTCAAATTATCACAGTCAAAGGTCAAGGAGTGCTAAAATCAAAATAACCGGTCCCTAACATTTAGTCGTAGCTGATTGGATTAAATGATCCAAGCTGTAGCTACAATGGTCATCATGTTCCAAGTATCTCAGGCTCAAGAAGTGCTCCTAGAAAACACAAAAATGTCACAAGTAGTGGGGATCAACTGGAGCGTGATCCAATACTTGTGGGGGTCATGGACAATTTGCTAACTATTCATGAGGTAGCATATGCAATCAAAATAACCAAGGCAGAGTTGTCTTGAAAGGGGTCATGGTCTGAGGAGATAGTCATGATTTCCAAGGTCATTGGTCGAGTCAAGCTTAGATATAAGTCATCTCAAGTGTGCCCCAGGAGGAGTATAAGATGACTTCTACTGTGAGGGCTGGTTGTTGTGGGCATGATTTTGGTCATTGTAAAAGAAGACTGATGCTTTAAGGCCACCGATGTCAATTATAAAACTGATGTCGATGGCCAAAAGAGGCTGATGTCAGTAGAAATCAGCCGATGTCGATAGCCTAGGGCATGATTTTGCCGACATCGGCGGCCTACCAAATCTGACAAAGCTAGATTGGCAGCCCACCAAAAGTCATTTGTGACATGTTAAAAAAGTGAGCTCTAGATTTTATTGAGTGAAAGTAACTTAAAGTTCACTGTAGCAACCGTGTGAGGTGTTAAATTGTCATTAGTGGAGAAAGGGAGTGAATTTGAACAAGATTGGAGGTTGAAGAGTTGGTTGTGGTCCACCAGGAGTTTGTTGAGAGGCTAAGGTAGAAGAGATGGTAGAGGGTGGAGGAGGCCCTACGGGAGGACCACCACTAGTGGCACCCATCATACCACCTCGGTGGCAGTGACGAGATGAGGTAGGAGGTGTATTTTGGTTTTTTGGTTTGTTTTGAATTGGATTTAATTAGTGAATTTTTGTGTTTTTTAGCTTGAAATTGAGGGGGAGGGTTAGTTAGAAGGTTGGGTAGGGTAGGTAGGCCACTTTAGGTATGTTTAAGAGGGTTTTGGGGGGAATTTAGGCTAAAAATGGGGAAGCACTAATTTTTAAGGCTCACCCCATTCGGCCTTAGGGCCGAACCAGTCACCGACGCTGGCAAATCCACCAATGTTGGCCGACCAGCAATCGACATCGATCACTTAGCTACTGATGTCGGTCACTAAGTGACTGATGTCAATTAGATAAGTGTCATCATCATCACGCTAACTGATTTTAGTGGCTGCAAATGTGTCTAGGGCTTAGAAAAGTGTTGAAAATGAGAAATTGGATGGCCTAAGTTACGTCAAGGCCTACTCTATATAATGATGGTCATGTAGGTTTAATTAGTGGGTCTATTAGGTAGATGGATGGGTGAATGACTGAGCTAACCTCAGGAGACCTCATGTCAACTGAGTGCTGCCTACATAGCCCTAGTCTTAAGGGGCCCTAGGCTGATGTAGTTCTCTTAAAAGGGAAGAAGAGTCATAAAAGTTGGTAGTTGTTTGCTAACATGGGTGTTGTGTACTTCTTTGGTTGGATGCAAGTGAGGCAGATGCTGATGCTGTGAGATCAGCTCCTGATGTTATTGATGTGGATGTGTCAGGATATCACTAGGGATGAGTGGACCCAGATTACTGCTATAGGACTAGGTGGGCTGAGGTGATACTGCCAAGTGGCCAGGGATTTGAGCCTGATGGTGGCTTTGATTGAGTGGTGGGATCACTCCACCAACACTTTCCACTTGCCCACTAGAGAGTTGACAGTCACAGTAGAAGACGTGTATCAAATTTTGTGGCTACCGATACATAGAGCAGAGTTGTATGCGTACTCAAGAGAGGTGCATGACATTCACATGGTGACACTGTTTGGTGAGCACGCTACTGAGGTGACTTACCATTCAGCCATCTTTGCATATGAGCCTTTATATGTTACAAATGAGGATGCACATCATTTAGCCATCCTTATGATGATTGGCATTACAGTCTATGCACTACCAAATGTAGAGGGAGGCAAATTTTTGGTTGCTATGACCAGACTTTTGACAAACATGTTAGAGCAGCAGATGGTGTTCACATGGGTGCCCGTATTATTGGCACAACTGTATAGAGAGTTGTGGGGGATCAGTTGGTGGTGGTGATATAGTTTGTGTGTGGGCCACCTCCTACATTGCTGGGCGTATGAGCATATTGTGGTCACCTGACCTCTTGGCCTACCAATAACTATTCAGGCTAGATTCAGAGTTGGTTTCAGGTGGTGGAGGGAGGTCATGGTGCAGACTCAGGTGGACAACATAGTCAGGGACATCAACTACTATAGAGGGGTAATGGAGGCCCTGATCCCAGCGGATATCATCTGGAGACCATACCTGATCTATCTAGTATTCAGAGACTAGGCAGAATAACTGGTTGGGGTGTAGAGTTTTAGATGTGTTAGGGGCAGATGATTTGATGAGCTTGAGAGGGTGCCAATGGAGAGAGTGTGGCACTAGTATGGGCTACTACAGGATGTGCCTCACACCTTCTCTATATATAGGTGAGATGATATTGAGGCACCACTCCCACTACTAGAGGAGATAGAGCAGCTTGATTTTGAGGAGCTACTCGTAGGACTTGGGATAGTTGATCTAGGTTACATAGAGGCTTACTCAGCTTGGTGGGTAGGGAAGTACGCAGGGGTTTAGAGAGGACCATAGCCTAATCTACAAGTAGTGAGTTGAGAGAGGGATGCAATGAGATAGGAGAGGGATGCTGCCATCTAGGAGAGGGATGCAACACGAGGGTAGGTGACCATTTTGTAGGGCCAAGTCACATCATTACTGGGTCAAGTCATAGTTTTGATAGCCCAAGTGGTTGCTTTGATAGGGCATGTTACCATTTTGTAGGGACAGTTGGCTGTAGCCCAGGCACAGGCTTTGGTAGGATAGGTTTTTGGAGGGTAGGGCCCAATTCAGCCACTACCATAGTAGCTAGCACAGTCAGCATCTCAGCAGCCAGCTTAACCACAGCCACAGGGTTCAGTGCAGGGTGCGGCAGTAGGATTGATGGGTCCACCGTAGACTGTACCTATGTCTAGGTATAATACTATGTTGGAAAAAATTGTGTATTATGAGGGGGAAATAAAGGGGTTCCCTTAGATACAGTGATATTTAGAGATGAGGGCTGAGTAGAGCCAGTAGAGATCTATGTCGCAAGTGACTACTTTGGGTTCTCGTAGATGGTGGCAATCAGAGGGTGGAGATGATACGGTGTCATCACGGCCACTGCCACCACCACCACAGCCACAACCTTAAAGCCTTATTAGGCATTATGTATAGACTGGCTTGTGAGCCGTTGATGCAAGATGTACTTTATTTTTTTGATAGAGAGAGACACAGATGTTGTACTATTGTAAAATATTGATGTCTAGATATATATGATAAGATTTTGGTTGGATTATTGATGTGCTATGGATGTGTCATGTTATGAATGTTAATGTTTTTAGCATTTTTCATATGTTTTAATGATATATGCTTAATGTGATGATGTTTATGATGATTATGTTATGATGATGGATGATTATGTTACAACTTTTTCTATTATTGTGTAATGATGTATGCTGTAACATTGGTTTGTGTTTTGGTTGTTAGTTTCCATGTGTATTGTTTTCCATGAAAACTAATGTGATTGGTCTATGATGATGTTAATGGTTGTGGAAATATGTGATTGGTTGTTATGTGATTGGCATGTGATGAAGGAATGGTCGAGCTAACCTCAAAAGACCCCATGTCAATTGAGTGCTGCCTACATAGCCCTTGTTTTAAGGGCCTCAAGCTAATGTAGTTCTCCCCGAAAGGGAGGAAGGGTCAAAGTGGTTGATTGGTTTGGTCATGAGAATGATTTAGCACTTCTCATATGTCTGATGGTACATGCTTGCAATGATAAGGGGTAAGATGATGTTACAGCCTTTTCCATATTGTGTGATGGTGTATTCTGTAACATTGGTTGTGTGGGTTTTTCATCCCTAGCAAGTTTCCATATTGAGTGATGGATGTATGCTAAAAATGAAATGAGTTTATTTATGCTTTAGCAAGTAATGGTTTATGCTTGACATAAATTATGTGGTTGATAGTTTCCATGTGTATTGGTTTCCACAAAAACTAGTGTGAATAGGCTATGATAATGTTAGTGGTCGAAAAAAGGTTTGGTTGGTTTGGTTTGGTTAGCAAAAGATTTGGTTGTATGTGACCAAGGTATGTAGGAAGTGAATGGCATTTTTGCCCTTTTATTGACAAGGACTGTAATGATAGCATAGGTAGGGGGTTTTTAGAAACAAAAGCCCCATTCATGCATTACGTCGTTGACCATTGGTTGTGTTAGAGAAGTAATCGAATTACTTTAACATTAAAATGGGCTCGAAATCCCTTGAGTATGTCAGGGTAATAGGTGATGTGATATGTTAGGATAGGGTGACCCTTTTTAGTAGGGATAACTTCACCCCTTTTTATAGGAGACCCTTAGAACAACTATAGGTCAAGTCCATGACTTTTTTTTTGGTAGATTGATCAATGCGAGAAGTCTACATGGGGATGTTTTTAGGTTGTGGAGCTAAAAGCTTCACTGATGCAAACAGGGAAGGAGGTTGTTGGGAGGTTGTTGAGTGGTAGAGCAACCGGCGTCAGTCTGATCAACCGACGTCAGTCATATACAGTGTTAGAGAAAATGACGTTAGTCAGGTGTCAGCTGACATCGATCACCTCCAGGCCGATAGGGACCGACGTCAGTCGCCTGTGTGGTTCCAGAACTATCAGTTGAGTAAATAATTTGTTAATGAACCACTTGTTTGCATGCTAAGAGTCAATTATAGACTACAAGCTGTGGATCTAATTATTGTATGCATGGGATCTATATAATAGACCCATGGGCTGTATTGTAAGAGTGTGCTAGTAGAGTTGAGTAGGCCAGTTCCTTTTGTGTGTGAAGAGAGCAAGGGTAGCCCTCCTAGTTCCACAGCAGTGCCAAGTGTGGGTGCTAGTTTGGAGAATCAAATAGATTCTTCATGTATGTATGATCTTGGTCAGCAAGTGTTGCAAGGCCACGTTTGGATATCTACATGGTAAGTAAGATCGTTGATTTACATATGATTGTGTATGTTTGATCTAGGTTTGCAAGTGTTGTAAAACCAAGTTGATTTTTAGGTGGTGGCAAGATCAGGGAGATCACAACACAATAGGTAGCAAGATCAGGTAGGATCTACTTGGAGTATGATGTGTACTCAATCGTGATGTACATGGAGTACATAGATCAAAGAGGAAGGCAAGGTAGATCCTTCCATAAGTAAGATCATTTGAGTTGTAAGTTATTGCAGTTCATGGGAGATCTACTTGAAGTACTTTGAGTACTGGCAATAGTAGATACTGACTAGTGGGACTGGCAGTAGTGGATACTGACTGGTTGGAGGTGAACACCAACTCTGTGTTTGAGTTGTGTGTTGGGACCGTAATTGAGAGAGAACTCTTGAAGTTGAATTACTGAACACTTGATGTGGCATACCTGTAAGGTGGGAAGAGTGTGGCATCTCTTCATTTGTAATTCTTTTTTGGTAGAGTATTAATACAATTATGTATTGTCTCTCATATTCTATGTTATTTTTGAATTTTAGTTACTTATGCATTCTGGTATAATTTTGCATTTAATTGCTAATACAAAGGTAATCAATTATGTGCTTCTAGATCCTGACAAAGTGGTATCAGAGCTAAGGTTGTAGGGAGCAGGTTTGTGTTTGATTACAGGGCACTCTCAGGGGTTTCTGATTGAGTGGGAGTATAGCAATGGCAGAAGACAATAAGCTAAGAATGGAGGAATTGAAAAACACGAATAGTCAATTACGGTGTGATGGAAAGAAAGAGCAGGTAAAGGAATATTTTTGGTTGGTTGAAGATTAGTATGAAGGAACTGTAGATGCAGATGTTGTAGGTGTTGTTACACAGGATGCTCTGGTATGTTTCTTGGATAAAGTAGAATCTTGTTTTATAGATTTTATTGCCTCTTTCCATGTAGCCTGAAATAGAGTATTTTTCCATGTTAAGGTCTTTGAAGACTTTGGAAAGATTTATTTAGGGGCTGGTGTGCCTTGCCAAAGAATTGGCAAAGGGGAAGTGAAGATGAAATTGTGGGCAGCCAACATATAGGTGTTGAAGGAGGTCATGCAGGTCCTAGTTTTAAAGATAAGGCTAATTTCTTCAGGAAAGTTGGGTGATGAGAGATGCACAAGAACTCTCACAGTGGATACACTTGAATTAGCTGGTGGTAAGAAAGCAGGTACTCTTTATCTACTTGCTTATATTATTGATTCTTCTTCTGTTGTGAAGATGTGGCTTTGTAGGCTTGGTCACAAGAGCAAGAAGGAGATGCATGTTCTTAAGTGGAAGACATATGTCTTTGATAAACTTAAGAACTGGAAAGCCTTGGTGTTTTTGGAGGAGATGATGGACAGAGATCAATGGATGGGACTAAGTAACTCTGAGCAGAGCAGTTTGGACAGGGTTTTAATCCAAAGAGAGCTTGCGGGTAAAAAGTCATCACTCATAGGAGAACATAGGTACCGACATTGGTCAAAAGGAATCGGCATCGAACAGATAGGTGCTGATGTTGGTCATGTGCAAACCAGAGCTGGTGGTGTTGGGCAGGGTAAGACTGATGTCGATCAGGAGGACTAGCGTCGGTAATAGGTAAGACTGATGTCAGTCAGAAGGATCAATGTCATCAAGTAGACACTGACATCAGTTAGGAAAACTGGCTTCGATAGTCAGGATAGTGGCATGGAACTGACGTCAGTCAGATGTAGACTGTGTAATGACTGAGGGTAATCATTGGAATGGATTTTGGGTGGACAGTAACTGTCAAGGAGTCTCAAATGCCCATATGGAGGACTGAAAGGGTAAGTAAGCCTCAAATTTGTTGTTCCTCTTCTTTATAATCGTTACTCACTGTAGAGTAGGAAGGATCTAAGAAATAGTGGGAGCATGGCATGATGAGGATGCAAAACCAAATGGGAGATTTGGTAGGGTTGGCAGCTAGATGAAAGCACTGAAAGACAAATGGATACCTTAGTTGAAGAATAGAGAGAATGGATACGTGAGATGGAAGGCTAGGTCATATGGTCTTGTGGAAGCTCCAGGATAGTGGTACAGGTTTGACAGGTGGAGGACAAAGCATGGCTTTAGTCAATGTCATTGTAACTACTGTGGTTTCTTTACTAGGTGGATGATGAGTTGTGACATTATCCTATTATTGTATGTTGTGTGTTTGATTGATGCAGGGTTACACATACAGGGTTTTACTGAGCTAAAAGTAAAGTTACTTCAGTGGTATGTCATGAGGAATTTGGGAGCAAAATTCTTTGGCATAAGTGTGTTTCTAGAGACATGGAGATCACAGATTGATTTTGTCTCTAGATGATTATGTGAATCCGGTTAGCATGCCGATGGGTTGGACAATTCTATGAATAGTGTCCTGATTCACATGATGAGGTTAAGTACATGCGTACTGGACCTGGGTTGCCCACGCAGTGGGAGCTGTCAGAAAGTTTGGAGCCGATCCAGGAAAGAAGCACTGAAGGGCAGTTCAGTGGATTCTCAGGTGTCTGAGATGGACCAGTAGTAGGTATACATGCAATGCAAGGTCAAGTTCTTTTCTACATGTGTTTGTAGATGCGAATGTGGCAGGTTACTTGGATGATAGGAGGTTCACCATAGGTTTTGTGGTGGGTGGTCTTCAAGGTTGAGCTTGAAGAGGGATATAAGCCAAGAAATAGATTAGACAGAGTATGGGTACAGGTATAGGTGCAGATATTTATCTCCAAGTGGGAGATTGTTAGGTTGTGGAGCTAAAAGCTTCACTAATGTAAATAGGGAAGGAGGTTGTTGGGAGGTTGTTGAGTGGTAGAGCAACTGGCATCGGTCTAATCAACTGACGTCGGTCATATACAGTGTCAAAGCAACCAATGTCAGTCAGGTGTCAGCTGACGTCAGTCACCTCCAGGCAGACAGGGACTGACATCGATCACCTATGTGGTTTTAGAACTGTCGATTGAGTGAATAGTTTGTTAATGAACCACTTGTTTGCATGTTAAGAGCCAATTATAGACTAGAAGCTATGGATCTAATTATTTTAATTAGATGTCTAATTATTGTATGCATGGGATCTATATAATAGACCCATGGGCTATATTGTAAGAGTGTGCTAGTAGATTTGAGTAGGCCAGTTTCTTCTGTGTGTGAAGAGAGCAAGGGTAGCCCTCCTAGTTCCACAGCAGTGCCAAGTGTGGGTGCTAGTTTGGAGAATCAAATAGATTCTTCATGTATGTATGATCTTGGTCAGCAGGTGTTGCAAGGCCATGTTTGGAGATCTACATGGTAAGTAAGATCGTTGATTTGTAGATGATTGTGTATGTTTGATCTAGGTTTGTAGGTGTTATAAAACCAAGTTGATTTGTAGGTGGCAGCAAGATCAGGGAGATCACAACACAACAGGTAGCAAGATCAGGCAGGATCTACTTGAAGTACAGTGTGTACTCAATCATGATGTACGTGGAGTACATGGAGCAAAGAGGAAGGCAAGGTAGATCCTTCCATAAGTAAGATCATTTGAGTTGCAGGTTGTTACAGTTCATGGGAGATCTACTTGAAGTACTTTGAGTACTTGTGTAATGGAAGTAGTGGATATTGACTAGTTGGAGGTGAACACCAACTCTGTGTTTGAGTTGTGTGTTGGGACCATAATTGAGAGAGAACTCTTGAAGTTGAATTACTGAACACTTGGTGTGGCATACCTATAAGGTGGGAAGAGTGTGGTGTCTCTTCATTTGTAATTCTTTTTTGGAAGAGTATTAATACAATTGTGTATTGTCTCTCATATTCTATGTTATTTTTGAATTCTAGTTACTTGTGCATTCTAGTATAATTCCACATTTAATTACTAATACAAAGGTAATCAATTGTGTGCTTTCGGATCCTGACAGATGTTGTTTTGTTTTGTGGTCATATGTGAAGCTGATCGATGCGAGAAGCTTTTGAGAGAGTGTTGTTTGTAGCAAGATTTTTTAGGAATAGCCATCCTTTGAGGGAGTGGTCTATATTTTTGCTTTATATATTTTTGAGGGCTTTGAATAGTTGTCCTTCAAGAGAGTAGTCTATTAGCTACAACAATGATGATGCAACTATCCTTCGAGGGAGGAGTTTGCATTTAGAGTTTATGACCTTTGGATATTTTGCTTGACATCCCAATTTATTTTTGATAGAATTTTTTTAGTCATGGACAAGACTATAGAAGTTCAAGGGCTCCCTTTTATTAGGACAAAGCATTCATACTTTATAAAAGGGTTGCATAGTGTTTGTTTAGGGGAACAGGGTTGAAAGGAATGAGGATTAAAATGACAGGGATTGCTCAAGGGATGAGCTCAAGTTAAATATCAAGTGAATGAGTACTTGATTAATAGTAGAATGGTCACAGATGCAAGGCATTAAGGGGCTCAGGTTCTGGCTGGCCTTTAAGAGAAGACAAATGATAGGTCCCTGATCCATACTTGTGCGTTATGATATAAGGTCTGAGCCAATTAGGAGCAAACTTGCCTCATTTACTTCTTTCTATGTTGGTCACGTGTTGGTTTTCTTTAAGGACGAGGTATCCGATCTTGAAATCTCATTCTCTCAGATTTTTGTTATAGGCACGTTTGATATGATTTTGATAGACATGGAGATGGCTAAGGGCAGCAAGACGATGTTCATCAAGTAACTCAAGTTGAGCTAAGTGATCTTGACGAAAGTCATCGTTAGAAAGAATGTCATGTAAAGAGATGCGTAAAGAAGGTATCTATACTTCAAGAGGTAAGACAGCCTCTATTCCATACACTAGAGAGAAAGGTGTAGCACTCATAGGGGTTTGGATGCTAGTGCAGTAGGCCCACAAAGCGAAGGGAATGTGAATGTGCCAATCCCTTCCAGTGTCGTTGACCACCTTCATTAGAATTTTGGTTAAGATTTTGTTGGAAGCCTTGGCCTGCCCATTTTCTTGTGGGTAGTAAGGCAAGGAGAAGCTGAGCTTGATGCCAAATGAGTCACAAAGTTTTTGGATAGTTTTGTTTTTGAATGATTTGTCGTTATCGGTGATGATCTTGTGGGGTACACCAAAATGATAGATGATGTGGGTGTTGATGAAGTCAACAATTTTGTCAGCTTTAGTGGAGATGAGAGGAACAACTTCCACCCATTTAGTGAAGTATTTAGTTGCGGTTATATTAGACTGATGTCAGAGAGACGAATGAGGGTTAATCTCACCGATTAGATCTAAGCCCCATTGTGAGAAGGGCCATAAATCCTTAGAGACTTGTAGAGCATGGCTAGGGATGTGAAGTAAGTTAGCATGTTGTTGGTATTTGATATAATGCCGAACATAGTTGCTGCAGTCTTGGTGAAGAGTGGGCCAATAATAGCCCAGGCGAAGGATGCGCTTGGCAACTGAGTTACCACTGAAGTGTCTGCCACAAATCCCGTCATGGACTTATTTGATGGCATGAGATGTTTCAGTGGAAGTTAGACATCAAAGAATGAGGCCATTGAAACCTCTTTTGTAGAGAAGACCCCCTAGCATAGTATATCAAGCCATGATTTTGATAAAAGTGCATCGCGCATTGATAGAGAGGTCAGGAGGAATGGTAGAAAAAGTTAAGTAGTCCACAAGTTGTTTATACCAAACATCCTGTGGACTAGAGTCAATAGTGTTGATGAGGTTGATGTTAGTGGAGATATATGAAGGCAATGCCACACGATGCACCATGACATAAATTCTTGATGAAGATGATGAAGGTGGAATATGGGAGGCAAGAGAAGCCATGATGTTAGCAAACTTATTTGTAGATCAAGGAACAGTTTGCAAGAGGTAATGGTTGAAAGATTCTAGCAGGGTGTCAACACGATGTTTGTACCTTTGCAAAACTTCATTTTTACAAAGATATGAACCGTTGATTTGATTGACGACTAGTTGTGAGTCACTGAAGATGTTGATGGTCTTGATGCCTAAGGAAAGGGTAGTTTGAAGTCCCAAAACTAAGGCTTCATATTCAGCCATATTATTGGTACATTCAAAGTCAAGTTTGAAAGATAGGGGCATGGGCTCACCCTCGTGTGGGATGAGAATGACCCCCACACCCCCACCATGTTGACATTTAGACCCGTCAAAGAACATAGTCATTTGATAGAATATGTCATTAGTGGAAAGTGTGGTGATGGATTCGTCAGGGAATTTGCAGTGAGAAGGTTGGTTGTCAGGTAGAGGGGCATCTTCTAGGTTGTCAGTGATTGTTTGCCCCTTTATGAATTTTTGTTGGATGAATTCTAAATCAAACTCAGTAAGAAGCATGAGCCAATGAGCCATATGTTGGTTTTGGTATGGCTTGGAATGCATGTATTTGAGGGGTCAGTGTGGGTGATGACATAGGTTTTGTGATTGAGAAGATAATGACAGAGTTTGGTAGTGGAAAAGACTAATGCCAAACAAATTTTTTTGGTATGAGTATACCGAGTTTCATAGTCAACGAGTGTTCTACTTATATAATAAACCACCTGCTCATAGTGTTACTCATCTCGGTTCGCGATCATGGCACCTAACAAATGGTCTATTGCTGAGATGTAGAGGTAGAAGGGTTGGTCGTCTTTAGGTGGAATAAGGACTGGTGGAGAGACAAGATAGAATTTAAGGGCTTCAAAAGCCTCTTGGCAATCCTTATCCCAATTAAAGGAGACATCCTTCTTGAGGAGGTGATGAAAGGGTTGACATTAGTCAGAAAGCTGTGAGATGAAGCGACAAATAGATTGAAGCTTCCCTTGCAGGCTACGAAGTTGCTTTAGATTGATAAGTGGTGGCATCTTGAGTATAGCTCGAATCTTAGTGGGATCAATCTCAATGCCACAAAGGGAAATAATGAATCCCAAAAGCTTCCCTGAGAGAACCCTAAAGATGCATTTCTTGGGGTTAAGGCAAACATTGTATTGAAGAAGGCGAGTGAAGATTACTTTAAGGATGGTTAAATGGTCACGACAAAGTTTAGATTTTCTTAGTAGGTCATCCACATAGTCCTCCATGATTTTGTGGAGGAGATCATGAAAGATGTAAGTCATGGCACGTTGATATGTGGCACCTGCATTCTTTAGGCCAAAAGGCATGACCCTATAGCAAAAAGTCCCCCATGGGGTGATGAAGGTAGTCTTGTGTTGATCTTCTGGTGCAATTAGGATTTGGTTATATCTTGAAAACCCATCCATGAGTGATAGCATCTCATGACCAGCCATGAGATCAACAAGTTGGTCAATGTTGGGTAGAAGAAAATCATCTTTTGGGCAAGCTAGGTTAAGGTCACGATAGTCAGTATAGATTCAGATCCCCCCAGTTGCTTTGGTGATAGGGATGATATTTGACACCCATTGTGGATAATCAATGGGTTGGATAAAGGAGATGGAGAGAAGATGCTAAAGCTCCTCTTTGACAAGGAGTGCAACTAGAGGATGCATCTTGCGAAGCTTTTGCTTGATAGGCTTAGCCTCTGGGTTTGTGATGATGTTATGAATGACGATGTTAGGGTCGATGCCGGGCATGTCGCTATAGGTCCAAGAAAAGCCTTTGCTATGATTGGAGATAAATTTGGTGTAGTTGATTTGTTCCTAGGCATCCAAAGATTGACCAATCTTTAAAATGTGAAGAACATCGAAAGATGGGAGGTTAATGTCAATGGTCGATTCATTTAACATAACCTGCATTTTGGAAGGAAGGGAGTGTTGAATGAAAGAGTCATCGGCACCCATGTAGGTGAGAATGGCATCATCATCTATGCATTGGATAGTGTTGATGGTAGTAGATTCATTGTCTATCATGTTGGGATAAATGAGAGGGAGAGACTTGGATACCCCACCTAGTTGATAGGTTAGGGGTTCCAAGCGAATGGTGTTTATGAAAAAAAAACTAGGAGGGATGGAAACCACCGACTCCATAGGTGAAGATGGGGAAATAGGCGAGTTTGGAGGTGATTGGTTTATGATAGGTTAAGGGCAAGGGTTTTTAGAAGTTTTAGTAGGTTCTTCAAAACCCAGGCCATGTCACTTCTTGGCATTTTTTATGGCCTCATCATTTGGTGGTTCGACGGGCTAGTGGGAGCCTTGTTCATAGTGCCCAAAGCCAAAGCCCTTCCATGCACACCTATGAAGATAGGTATGAGCAAATTTTAGGTTACCAAGAAAAGAGAAGTCAGACGTGAATAGTTGAGGTGAGGAGAGAGAATTTCCATCAGTGGGAGCTCGATCTAGCCCCGCATAGATGAGATTTGTCTGAAGATTGGGAGGACCATAAGGAATGACCATTCTGATACGATGGTCATAGCCAGGACTATGATGAAGTTGCCCATACTCTTGAGGAGTCTAGAACATGTCCAAAGTGAGTAAATGATACTCCCTAAGTGAAAGACATTGGAAGATATCTTCCATAGGGTCTTTTGTTGTCACTTGAGGAGGTGGTGTAGGTGTAACCACCGTTTGCATTCTTGTTGAAGCTTTCACAGGTGGAGGCAGTGTTTGAGTCGATGTCTTGAAAGGAATGAGAACATCGTTGGGTTGATAATTTATGTTGCATGTCTTGAAAGGGGAGGGGTCTGTAGGAATGGCATGGACTTGATCGTCATGTTCAAATTTGACACAACGGTGTAATGTAGAAGGGACATAGGCCATGGCATGGATCCAAGGTCATCCTAATAACATGTTGTATTAGAACTCTCCCTTGATGATGTAGAAGAGCTCTGGGACTATTCGTGGGCCAACACGAATATGTAAGATGATGGTGCCAATGGTAGTGGCGGTGGTGTCATTAAAAGATCAAAGAATTGTGTTGGTTTTTGATACGCAATTCTTTGGGAGAGCTAATTAGTCATAGGCATGGGTGGAAATGATATTGATGCTAGCACCCCCATTAATCATAACTCACTTAATGTGAGTTCGATCAACATAGGCTGTGATGAAAAGGGTAGCGTCTTGATCTTCCAAGTTGGAGGTAGGAATTTTAGAATCACTAAAGATAATAGAGGCGACAGTGGGTAGTGATTAGACTAAGGCAGCTAATGGTTGGGGGTCCTCAGGTTGGACCTTTACTACCTGTAAAGCTTTAATTAAAGCTTGATGATGTTGTGGAGAGCTCTGAATGAGGTCATATAAGGTCATCTTCATGGGCGTTTGGTGAAGCTGTTTCACCATAGAATCATGGATTGCCTCTGAAGAAGTGGGTTGGGATGTACTGAGGATAGAAATTTTGGGTTTTGGTGGTTGAGGAGGTTTGATAAATGGGTAGGTCCAAGGAATAGCAGCTTTCTCTTTTGCTTTATCCTTTTTTGACCTAGTGGCCACATTGATGGTGTTAATCTCAAATAGAGGGGGTGAAGGAGGTAAAGGGACCATAGTCTGATGATGGGATTTTGATGAAGGTAAAGAGGTTTGAGAGACATGAGATGGTATTGGAGATTTGTTGATAGTATCCTCAAGAAGAAGGGTGTCTTTCTCCAAGTATTGGTGAATGGCCACTTTAAGGGCACAAAAAATTTTAGTGTCATGTCCAGGTGTGTGATGATATAGGCAAATTTTAGTGTCATCAAACCAGGACAGTTTTGGTTCGAGAGGTTGAAATGGTTCAATAGGTGGAAGAGTGATGCTAGAAGTTTGCAAAAGTCAGCGTAGTATCAAAGCGTATGAACCCACTAAGGGGTCTGTGCTTGTTGATGCACTAGATGTTGATGACTTTTGTTAGGGAGTTGTTGAGGGAGATTTACGTACCACCTTTTGGGTTGGTGGTGTGGCCACTCATGTAGACGACACTTTCTTTGTGAGGGGTGCTGAATTTTTTAGAGGAGGTAGGTTTTTGGTGGGTAAAGGGATTAATAGAGGCAACTTGTTTTTTTAGGATTTGGAGTAGGGAGCACTCCTATTAATGTAGAAGGATGTGGGCCCAAAATAGAGGGCAGTGATGATGGTGGAGGAGGAGTTCACCGATGTGTTTTAGTAGCCTTCTTTAGTTTGGTTTGAGAACCATCACTGGATCATCTTTAATCAAAGTAGGTGAAGAGACATGTTCTTCTCTTGGTGGAGAAGGAATTGGGGAATGTGACTCCTCAAGAGGATAGAGGGCAGGGATGATTGTACCTTCTACTTGTGGTTGAGGAGTAGGAAGGGTAGGGTCCTCCATTGGTAGTAGTAAGGATGAAGGTGGGGCTAGCGATGCTGGTATGGTCAAAGCATCCTCCAATATAAGAGAGGTCGATGGAGAACTAATAGGAGTAGAAGGTTCATCCACCTATGGAAGAGAAATGGGAGAAGAAGGATCTTCTACTTGTGATGGACAAATAGGAGAAGAAGACTCTTCCACCTGTGAAGGACCAATGGGTTGACTAACCTCTTCAGACTGTGAGAGAGGTTGGTTAGGCATGAAAGGAGAGACCATGTTGACCGTGCTATATTATGCTCTTGGGAGTCATCAGCCATGGTCTGCACATTGTTTTGGCTAGGGGATGGTTAGGAAAAGGTTGTCTAAAGATGTCTATGCTTTGGTTAGGTGGCAAGTTTGGGTTATCCAAGACAAGATCACCTTTATCTAACATGTCCTGAATGATATTCTTGAGGGTCTTACAATTTTTTGTGTCATGGCCTTTGACATGGTAATAATTACAAAAGTCATTCTCCCTATACCATGCAAGGATGGCACGTGAGGGATCAAATTGAGGGGGTAGTCAAATTTGGGGGAGGTTGAGGACTCCCTGTTTGACAAGTTTATCCAACACAGATGCATATGATTCTCCTATTAGAGTATATTGGCACTGTATGTATCGTTGTTGGAATTGTCGTGTAATGCTTTGAGATGTGGAAGGTTCAGACTGGTTAGTTGTGGTTGAAGATGATGGTCTAATGACTACAGCATTTGCTGATCCCTTAGATTTGGAATTAGAGGAAGAAGATTTGGAGGAAGGGTCATTCGACTTTGTGTTGGGGTTTTTACTTCACAATTTGACTTTATTTTCTTCGACAACACGGAGTTCAAGCTTCCTAACCATGGTGAAAGCTTCATCAAATATGCGGAATGTTTGGACCCACAAAGTAGATGAGATATGTTTGGCACACGCTTGTGAAAAGAGCTCAATGAGCTCAAGTTGAGGTAAAGAAAAGGAAAGTTGGTTGATTAAGCCTCTCCAATGGGCAACGAAATTGGCTATTGATTCATCGTCAAATTGTCTGATAGAGTATAGGTCTGTGATGGAGACCTTTTTGGTGATGTTGATTGAAAAGTGGTCAAGGAAAAGTTGAGCTAGTTGGGTGAATGTAAAAAGAGAGTGACTGGTAATAGAACTATACCAATCGAGGGCAGCACCAAAAAGCAACATAGGAAATGTGCATAGTAATAATGCATCATCATGTGCTATAAGGTAGCAAGCATGTCTAAACACTCGTAGATGTTGATGTGGGTCTTCCTTACTCTGGAAGTGAGTAAACTTGGGAAGTTCCCACTGACTAGGATATGGTCGGATTGGAATTGAAGGACGAATAGGTTCATCACAGATTTGTTCATATGAGAGAACATTTCTTGAACCCGCAATGGATGTCTCAAGATTAGACATTTTGTCCATCAACATCTTGATTAGATCAGTTGATGGATTTGCAGGTGGGGTGCCCCCTAGGTTGTAAGGCACTTGGAAGGTGTTAGGAGGGGCATATGACGTATTTGGTTGCACTTGTATAGGTGCAACATATTGGTAACTAGTCATAGGGACTGATGTTGAAGCCAAGGGTGGTTGTGTCACGAAGCCAAAAGGCACAACTTGACTTGATGTCACCAGAGGTGGTTGGATGGTGGCAACACTAGCCAAAGGATGAGTAGCCACCCTTGTGCTGATAGGTGCAAGAGTAGGTGGGATGGAGACAATTAGGTTTTGGAATGGCATAGAACTTTGTTGAATAGTTTGTGGTTGAGGGGGTACCGAAACCCCAATGGAGGTAGGTCCAGAAATAGAAGGAGAGGCCACACTTTGAAGATTAGTCATGTTCAGGTTGTTAGCTGAGGCAATGGCTTGATTGTCTATGGGTTGAATCACAGCGGCTATTGATACGACTGCTGTCTCAACTAAGGAAGTTGACATCCCATAAATTGGGTTGCCTAAAGAGTCTCGCATTTGACTCCTCGTGAGATAGTGCTGAAGAGCCTTGACATTGAGGTCAAGGAACCTTTCAAAGTCTTGGTCCCCTTTGGGAATAATAGGAGGTTGAGTTGGGGTTGGTTGGATAGGAGTACGCTTAGTGTCTGAATGATACTCCATTAGAGGACTTGTTATGGAGGGCAAAGGTGGAAGTGGTTGTTGTCTTGCATGGTCAACAAGAGTTCTAGTTTGACTACGTGTCAAAACCATCCAAGGAAAGATAATACGTCCTTACTAGCTCAAAAAACTAGATAAAAACAAAAAATAAGATGAAGACAAGCAGACCCTAAATGTTAAATTCCTAAGAATAAATTTTAGAGTCGTGTTGGCTTATGCCTTAGAAGAGTGTGTTTGGGAAGTTGGGCTTTTAGAACGGGTCCTAAAAGAAGTAGTCTAAGGTTGGTTTTGGGTTAGTTTTGGTGCTCAAAGTCTGTATTAGGTTTCGTACATGGCCTGGTGCTAGGAGCTAGCTCCCCTCACTTCACGAGCCCAGAGACAAGCTGGGTCGCTTAGCCAGCATATACTTCCCCTAGAGTTTATACTCTACTAGAGAATAGAGTGGGTTCTCTCCTTGGTAGTGAAGTCCAAGTGGGATCACCAGGAAGGTTAAGGTATCTGCTAGGTGATGAAATCCTAGTCAGACCTTGTCTCAGGTATGTTTAGATATTTGATTGTGATAGTGGTCTGGTCATGTAACATAAGTGCACTATGATTTATTCATAATGCACTTTTAATTACTAGATGAGCTAAAAATGCATTCAGGCAGGAATGAAATGCAATATGTTTTTAACCCAAATTGAAATGTGTGTTCGGATGTAAACAAGTGGAGAAAAGGTTAAGAGTATGAATTTCACTACTCTAAGATGCAGGAAAGAAAAAAAAGAAGGATTCTTTTTAACTTGCTAATGGTGTCTTTTCGAAGGAGATAGAAGAAAAGGATGCAAGAAGAGATCTAATGCATCTATATGAAAATTTTGCTATTTAAAAGAAAAAGTATGAACCCAAGGAAAATTCCAGGATCCCTCCAGGTGTGCCAGAATGTTTCTAACTATTTTTCACTTTTTCACATTCAGAAGATGAAAGAAACTATGATAATGGTCAGGGGTTAGATGATACCCAGATGAAGTTTGTGCACCATATCCAGTTGATTGAAGGATCTCCTCTTTGGCTATGGAGGACGACACCTGTAGATAAGAAAGACTTAAACAAAGAAAGTGTTAGATAAATATATGGTGGACTGCCAAGCAAAGCTCAGTCCCAAAAGTGCAAAGACTTCCTGGAGGGATGATAGTCCACTTGTTGATAAAAAGAATGTTGCTAGAAAGAGAAATGGTGAAAGAATGAACCAAAAAAATAGAGATAATGCGTACCTGTATTATAATGCTGGTCTTCCACAGTCACCAACATCGATAGTTCTGTCGGCATCGATTGGTCAAGGTTGCCGACGTCGGTTATACTGCTGACATCGGTAGGGGCATTGAACCTTAGACAAGTTTCAGGTTTGTCTATGGTCAACATAATGGTCTGGGATGTCTGTGGGAGTTTAATGGTTTGTACAATATTTACAGGGTAGTGAATATGGTCTAAAAAGGGGCCAAGTAGAGGACAGGGGTGGAAGGAAAATAAGGATGAGGGGAAGGCTTTTCAGCCTTTTCGGGAAGAAAGTCAGGCTATCTCAACAGTTCTCAAAAATAGCCAATGGACTGATTACCAAATGCATTTAAAATAATACTAAAATATAAAACCAAAAGAAATACTTAGCTCTTGGTGGAGAACCAGAAGTGTAGAAGACATGTTTCCGTTATGGCTGATGTGGGTGACTTCGTGTAACCTTCAATCCGGTGTGGAGTGACTGATGCAAAGTTTCTTAGCTTGGAGAGTGTTGTTGGGATGTTGATGCTTGCAAGGAGTTGAGGAGCAAGATAATTTGTATTCGGGGGGGGCTACAATGGAGGTCAGATTTAGTTTTAAAGAAACTGACGTCGGTGATACCGCTGACATCGGTCAATGGTTGACCAACATTAGCGGCTAAAGAATGGGGAAAAAGGCTATTTTTAGCCTTTTTCCCATTTTTTCAACTGCCAGGTTTAATTGTCATTGGAAAATGGTCCAAAGGTGGATTAAATAGGCGTGAGAGGTTAGTGGGAGAGTTGAAATGGGCTTTAGATAATTATGATTAGCCATAGGGTGATGGAGGTATCCAAGGTGAGGTATCCAAGGTGGGGTGTTATGGGTGATGTGTCAAGGGTGGTGTTATTAATTTAAAATAGGTAATTTATTTTAAATTAATAAGTGTGTGGGTTAGAAATGTTTAGAAGTGGACCAAGGGGACCAAGGGGGGGTGATCAAGGAGTAGACACAATTTTGGTGTCTACAGTTGTTATAGAAAATACTATTAATAACTCCATCCCAAACTTCCTCATCATTGTAGCCACTAATAACCACATCAGTGCCACTGGATTATAGAAAATTTAAGGTCCTAACAAGCCATATATCTCCTTCCTACCTAGATGAAAGATAAAGAACCAGAAGACCGGGTTAGATGATCCTCATGTTCTTAAGATTGCATCCCAATGTCAATGGCTTAAAATGCATATAGATGAACAAGTGGTATGTATAATAATTATGTATGGCATGGACAATCATTTATATTAGAGGGAAAATGCGAATTAGTTATTATTTTTGAAAGTGGTATGCATTATCTAGGTGTATAAGAAGGTACCATCACATATGTGGGTACAACTGCTTATTCATCCTCCTTCAATTATGGTGGATACAGTCTTAGAAGAGGCTAATTTTTTAAAAAATCCAACTAGATATCTCAGAAGGAGGGTTATTTTTCAATCCCTCACATGCATATCCATTTGATCTTATACCAAAAAGTTCTCCCAAAGTAATTACATGCAAGGATGGATGTTGAGGTGTTATAGGGCAATTAAAAAATAAGTAAAGGAAACAACAACTATTACAACTCCTGTGAAAGAAGAAGAAGAATAAGTTCCAAATTTTCAAGCCACTTAAACCACATAAACACAACGACAATCTAAAGAAACATCACAACAATATAAGTTAATATTTCTTAACTCTAGTCAAAAGGACTATGTTAAAAAGCAAACAACTTATGAGACTATGATTCTTTCTTCACCATCACATTCTGATGAACCTTTCACTAATACTTAGGATGTGTTTTTGTATGCACAAATGTAGAAAAACAGAAATCTACATGAGAGGAAGCAATGAGGGAAGCTCAAAGATGAGCTAGAGAGGAGGAAATCATTGTTCTAAGGCAAAGGTTAACCTAAAATTAGATGAGGCACAAAGATGATAAGACGTAGATATTTATACATAAAAATAGAAATTAGAAGAGTCACAAAAAACCCCATGCTTATATAAAATTCAATTGGAGGAAGGGGAAGTATAGAAAAAGAAAGCACAAGTTGTGGAAGAGGAAGAAACTAGAGAAAAAGCACAAACATAACAAGATCTTGCAAACAAGGCTAAGTAAGATGTGGAGGCTAAGTGTAAGGAGTACACTATAAATAATAAATAGATGAGAAATAATCTAAGGAAGAAATAAACAAATTTGATGAATATAGAGAAACTAATATGAAACAAAAACATAAATAGAAGGATAACAAAGCTATTGAAAAACATAAGAAAGAGGAATAAAAATGAGAGGCAACTAAGACATAAAAGAAGGCCAAGGAATAAAAGGCTAAAACTACCACAAAAGAAGATATTGTGACAAACTAGAAGGAACATGATAAATAAGTAGAAGATGACATGATAAGGGCACAATAAACATAAGTTACATAAGACAAGGTGTAGGCAAAATAAGACAAAGCTACCATAGTAAATGTGAACATAGGAATGCAATAAGGGGATATTAGTATTGTGTTAGTGAATTAAATAAAAATTGAAAAAAAAACACACTAAATGCTAACACCTTAAGCTTATCTAAAAGTGGGAGCTTAGTGAAGAAAAATAAATGAATAAATCACAACTAAAATGCAATAAACACACATTCCTTACCTTCCTTGATGCTCTAAGAGTGTTGTTTGATTGGCTTGATCAGTTTATGTTTCAAAAGGTTTATTGTAATGGAGCTTGATTGTTCTCCACCTCCTCTTGGCACCATGTTTTGTTTGGCTTGTGTGAAGATTCTCTCAATATTTTGACATTATAACACTAATTGGCATGTTTCAATATTTATGTCACCTTGGATGTAGTTTTAAAAAGTATGATTTTATCGATTCCAATCAACACTTATGAGAAATGAAATGTAAATAATATGGATATTTGGGTTGATGATAATGGCCTATGAAATGGTAATGGAATGGGGAGAGGCTACACAATCCTTGTAGAAGATACTAGGATAACTTGTGTCGAAGCTAAATTACCAATCCTCCAAAACTATAAAAGGATCACAAATGTATACAAACTGATCTACAAGGCATGTATAACCTATTTTGTAACAACCACAAACATATTCTATATTTGAATCTGATTTTAACTCAAGGGACTCTAAATCTAATGTTGAAACTAATGTTGATTTTGATTCTAATTGTAAATTTGATGTTAGTTCAAGAATATAACCTAACTTTAACTTTGACTCTTCATTTGATGGGTACTTTGTTACAATGAGGTCTTATTGAATGCTTGGTATTGGACAAGTAACAACCTATAACGGCATGATGGGAACCACCAAGACTAGTTTGTCAAAGTGAGACTCCTCTACAATAGGAAAAAGGTCAAGAGACAACTCCTTAGAGACTAGCTTGTCAATAGGAAGCTCTTGAAAAATAGGCATATGGTTGTGGTAATGATTTTCCTAAAGGTGGTTATAATAATTAAGAAGTGACTCAATAAAGATTGGCTTATCAGAGTGAGACTCCTCAATAACTGGTATAGGATCAATAGGTGATTCATCATAGGTTGACTTATCACAAGTGGTTGACTCGATAAAAACATGTTGGATTGGTTGGTTCTATTGACCTTGGTTTATAATGAGTTGAAAAATACCAATTTTGGACACAACTTGATCTTGGAATGATTGGATCAGTTGAAGGACTGATTAGCTCAATTGAGGTTTAGATTGAATTAGTTCTAGATAAGGAATGGCCACGGTTAGATAATGCTAGAGCATTGGGGAGCATGATTTCTCACATGAGCCAAAGGATAAAGTACTAAGATGGTAACAATATGGTGGTATGGAACTTGATTGCTCACACAAGCCAAATGACTAGGTCCTAGAATGGTAATGGTATGTTGTGGAGCTTGATTGCTTACACAAACCAATGCATCTAAGTCCTCCTCATAAACCATATTAGCCCAATTTTGAGTTGGATCATAAGTTATTTCTTGACTATGTTCCATGTATTGATTATTGTAAAGAGGGTATGGATTTGTATCCCAAACAACATTATCTATAGTTGGGTCTTCAAAGTCCTCCTCACAAGCCTCTTTATACCAATCAAGGTCTTGATTTGGATTTTGTGAATTTTGACTATGTTCCCCATATGGAGTATTGTAGGGAGAATAATAAAACTCCTTATAAAAAATTTCTCTATAGGGGTTCATAGTGGGATTTTGTGTGGCCATTATATCATAATTTGGATTGTACATGACTCCACCATAGCTAGACATATCCGTGTAAATGATGAAAGCTCCAAAACAAAAAGGCTTAGAGTTCTACAAACTCTAAAAAACTATGTCCAAAGGACAAATGGTTCAAATTTGGTCTAAATTGGTTGAAGGGGTGGATCTGTATCTCCAATATGGTCTAAAAGTGGAGTTGTATCTCCAAAATTATTTGTGAGACTTGGCATAAAACAATCTAACATCAAATGTCTAATGTCAAATATCATACACATAAAAGGTCAAGCATCTAAATAAAAATTGGCATGTTAAAAGTATATTTCAAAGTGTTCCAAACCAGATCTAAACTAAGAAAGGGAAAAGTTGAGTTACTAGGTCTTTTGTCTAAACATAGAGTCAAAATCTAGGCTCAAACAAATAGGCATACGCTAGGACTTTTGGTCAAATGATGTCAAAAAATAGACTTAAAATAAATGCTAATGTGATTTGATTTAATCTAACAAGTTTGGAAATAAATTTGACATAGACCTGGCACACAGAATCAAACATAAACATGATCAATTGGCATAAGGCATAAGGTAAAAGGCTTTTAGAGAAAGACTATGTTCTCCCAAATAAAGGCACAAACAATGTGAGGATAGGTATTTTAACAAAAAAACCATCAATAGTTTTCAAATTTAGGTAATCTATTAGCCAAATTTATGCAACCCAAAAGAGAAATATCTATGTATCAACACCACAAATTGAGGCCTAAACAGAAATCAATCAATGTTTGAATCCAAACTTGACAAGGTTAATTGAAAACTCAACGTTGAAAACTAGGATTTTACCAAACAAGCTACACAAAATTGGACAACATGATGACACATAATTGAGTTCCAAATGGTTGATGTGACATGGTTTGAAAAAAATGATGTTTAACACAAGATAAACAAGTCTTGAAATAAATTGAGCAACCTAAAGGTGTAAGCATGCTTGAATGATGTGACCAATGCTATGTTTCAAAGGCTCAAAGGCTCAAAATGGTTTGACATGATTTGGGTAGCATAAGGATACCCTTTTAAACTCAAATACATGGTTTTGACATGGTTTAAAAACAAAAAAACAAGTTTTAATCTCAAATCATACCAAGCAAAAATGACCAAAATACACTAAGTATAATCGTCTGAATCCTAGCAAGGGTATGGAAAAGTGGGGTTGACTAAAACTATCAAGCTTTCAAATGTTTCTAGGGGAATCAATTGCATAATTACTTTCACATAAAACAATGAAAAAGAAAAGCATAGATTTTGGGTTCAAGGATTTGGCTTGTTGCAAAAATGTCTTGCCCTTTTTTTAACCACTACATCCTGTTATTCACTCAGTGTAGTGAGATGTCTAAATTTAGATACGTCCCATGTGAAACTCAAAAGGAGTGGGTGAAGTCAATGCTAGGAGGTGAAACCCTTGGTCAAATATTCTCTAAAAAATGCATGGGAGGTAATGACGTCCCCCTCGCAAGCCAAGTTTACATGAAATAAAAAGACTAATAGAAATACTTTAGGGTCATTTTCAAGGTCACCCAAACTTTGACGAGTGTTTGGGGAGTGCTTTAGATGAAATTCTTTCTAAGCCTTGGACTTGGATTTTTTCAATAAGGATAGCACTTTTGATTCTGAGGGTTTCTTAAAGGGGAAAAATGGAAGAGCATACACGTGACATCTTTCTCTTTGCCAATTAACAAACAACTAAACAACTATTGAAGATAAAAAATTAGACAAGTGAATTCAATTTTAAGTACTAATTTGAAAATTCAAGTGGTGTTCTTTTGACCCCTTGGTCTTAATTTGTAACTTTAAAATCTAACTAAAATATTTAATCAATAACAACCAAAATGATTTTCCTTTAAGCACCAAAATGAAAGGTTTGATTCATTTTAAAACACCTTAAAAGAAGTTTAAAAGAATCTATTTAAGCATGATTTGATGATTTTTCAAGTAAAACCTAGAAAAAAATGTTAGCAAGATGTTTAAATTAGAAGCACTTTTGAAGATGAAATAACCAACTTAGAAAAGTGAGTTCTCAAGTTTGTATTTTTAAGAAAAAAACATAGTGACCATCAATATTTCTATTAACCGACGATGGTTATACTAACTGACAATAGTTTTACTAACTGGTGATGATTATGCTACCTAGAAATGGTTATACTTAACTAATGATAGTTGAAAATCACCATCAGTGGTTTACTCAACTGGTGACAGTTACTGTGTAAACCCATGACAAATAAAAATGGCAAAACAAAGTTATAAATTCCAATTGCAAGAGTTTTAAAGATCCAAATGAAGATTTAAAAGGTGCATAATGATCTTCTTCAGGTGTGGGATGTGTCTCATCCCATCGGGCATGCCATTTGTGAACATAGGAATGAAATAAGGGGAGATTAGTATTATGTTAGTGAATGAAATCAAAATAAAAAAAAACACACTAAATGCTAACACCTTAAGCCTATCTCAATTAGGGAGGTTAGTGAAGAAAAACAAATGAACAAAGCACAACTAAAATGCAAGAAACACACATTCCTTACCTTCTTTGATTCCCCAAGAGTGTTATTTATTTTCCTTACTTATTTTATGCTTCAAAAGGTTTGTTGTAATGGAGGTTGACTATCCTCCACCTCCTCTTGGCACCATGTTTGGCTTTGGCTTGGCTTGTGTGAAGCTTCTCTCAATATTTTGACATTATAAGACTAATTGGCTCCCTAAATTAAATTTGGAATGGTAAATTTGCATTATCCAAGTTTCTTGAAGATATTTGAGAATAAAAACTTTACACCAAAATAGCTTAAAATTCATTTGGCAAGGACTCCTATTTATAGATTTTTACAAATGGCTAGAATCAACTTGAACCATCCATCTCAAGATTGAGATGTATGGCTAAGGATTAATTCAATTATGTAATAAAAATGCATATATATTCTCATAAATATTTGGGATAGAGGGGCATTTTAGAGGCATGGGAGGCATGGATGAGGCATGGGATGGCTTGATTCTAATATTTGTGGCATTTATGGCCTAGGGATGTCTGCCCAAGAAATGATGTCACCTAATGATGCAGATATTCAATAATCATTTTTAAAAAAATCAATAAGTTCTCATGGAAAATTAACTTAAGGACCTAACTTGGATTAATTATCTCTAAGCATGATTAACCACTTTGATGCAAACCTTGGCTCTTTATGCACAAACTAATCAAATTGGTCAAAATGTCTTGTCATTGGCCCAAAATTTGATTAGATTGGAATTGGAAGTCAATGTCAAATTCATTAGATATTTTATCCCATTTATGATGTTTCCAACACAAAATAACAAAGGCACGTGTCTCATGTAGATATTTGATAGAAAAGAGCAATCTGGAGCACCTAGGTGCAAAATTGGCATTTTGACTTAGAATGATCTGATCAAAGTTAGTTGGCCCATAAATTGCACTTCCCTATTTAGTGATACCTTGACCAAACTTGAAACTTAAATATATCAATTTCAAATATTTTAATGTGTTTTAGTGTTTTTAGACCAAATTGTACATTTTAGGTGGAAATTGGTCAAAATCTTGATTTGAGATTATCGGTGGCTAGTTTTAAGTGTCTACAGTTTGCCCTTTTTGGGGAAGATGTTGTAAACCATAGGTAAAGCAATATCTTCTCAAATAATGAGATATGGCCTATATTCCAAAAAGAAGATAATGGTTGAAGATCAAATCTCCAAATGTTGTTTGAGAAGCTTAAGATGATGCCCCCTCAAGGGAGTGGCCATCACATATGTGGATGGATGGTCCCTCGAAAAGAAACAAGAAGAAAAGCAAGATTAATTTATAGTTGAGAGTAATCCAAATGAGAAAATACTTGCATGCATTGATTTAAAAAGGATATTGACTTTCCCAAAGGTGGTTATAATCAAGAATAAAATTCAAAATAATGATTTTCCCATAGGTGGTTATAATCATTAAGAGGACCTGGATCGGCTAAATATGATGGTGCCCCAGTTAGGGCTGATTAACAAGCATAACTCAAGGATAGAACCTAGAATACAAATTAAATATGAGTAGGTGTAAAGTGATAAAAGATATGGATAGAAGAATAAGATTGATCATTATAAATGATTCAGTTGTACCTACCAATGAGGAGATACTCATCCTTATTAGAAATGATACAAATAAAATGGTCAATAGGTTGATTTGATCAAGATGGGTGGAAGGATTTTCCAAGGTGCCAATGAGAAACTTCTATGGATCCATTGATTATAGACTTTATTGAAGCTAATTTTTTCTATAGCATGTGATGGTAGGCATCATGATAGAACACCATGAAGACTATCCTAAAATATGCATAAGGACTAACTCTTGTTCCAATAAATAATTGAAAATAATTCACCATTGATAAAAACCATGATGACAATGTTGATGTATGAATATGGATGGACTCAAGAATAATATGCAAAGAATCACCCAATGAACACATATAGACTGAGTCAAGGTAGTAGTGTTGAAAACAAACAAATAGGTAATTGAATAAATAATCAAATAAAGAGAAAAATAAACAAACAAACAAATAAACAACTTCAAACAAATGAACAAACAAATAGAAAGCTTGAAAACAAAAGCAAAATAAAGCATCCTATCAATGACCATGCCCTAGTAAGGTGGATTGAGGATAACTGACTAAGCTTAGATAGGACAAATGTTTTTGGATTTTGAAATGTTATGAATTTTTTTGGCATTTTTGAGGTATCTTAACTCGATCAAGAATTATAAGATACCTACTCACAAAATAGTGAGAGCATGGCTTAGGTTGCTCACAAAATAGTGAGAATGTATATAAAGAGGGATTGAGGTGACCTCAACATGAATTGATCATGGCCCACATAGTCACAAAATGACCTCAAGTCATAGTAATTACATCCACACAAAAGGTGGAGAAAAACCAACTAGGTCCCAACAAGTTCTCAAATCTGGTAAATGGCTAGTCAAATTAAAATAGTAATGGCAAGGAGATGTGGCAATGCATGATAAACAAGTGTTTCCCATAGTTTTCCCATAGGTGGTTATAAATAGGATACAATGTAATAGGTCAATGATACTAATTTTTCCATAGGTGGTTATAATAAGTAGCAAGATTGGTGAGACACGGATTTGCCCATAAGTGGTTATAATCAGGCTCACATAAACTAACTTGATATAATATGGAAAATGAAAGATATCTTGATAGATCAATGGTCACACTACTTTCATAGACTATAATTTAAACATAAACTTGATTTATTATTGAAACCTAATCATAATCCTCTCACAAAAGGTGCAAAAAGAACCAAAGCAACCAAGATCAAAACAAAATTGGGTAAGATGACTTAAAATAGGCTTTGGTCTAGATAGGAATGGTATGGTTTTTCTAAGGCTAATAATGGGTTGATAGATTGGATAAAAATGGTAATAATATTTCCTCCAAGTGATGGGGTGAATGGTAAGATCTAGGATAATGGAAAATAGTCATATGTAACAATGGTAATGAAATGGTATGGAACATGTTTGGTTCCAGCCTAGGTGTGGTTTTTTATTTTGTTGTTCCTTATGAAGTGGGGATGCACGTCTTAATCAGAAAATGATACAAACAGAATAATCAATCATGTTAATTACTACCCCACACCTCATCTAAATAACTAACCTATCAAGAACTTAATGTAGATTTGATTTTCAATAATGTTTTTATAATCTTCATTGGTCATTGATTCTAATTCTTTCAAGTGTTGAGACAAGGTATCTTTGTAGCCTCTACAAAGGAAAGTATGACCATGGATGGTAAATAGGGACAAATAATGGATAGCAGGTTTGATTTTGAAATTGAATGGTAGATTTTAATGGAATGGGTAATGGTGGGAAACAAATGAAAATTAGGACTTTTAGTCACACATAATGTTGATGATGCTAAATTCAACATAACTTTGGTTGTGGCAGGGCTAAAGAATTTTTCTCTTAATAGGATCACCAAATTTTTATGTTGTTTGATTTTGAGAGTAGTTACCATCTGATTAGGCTATATATTGGAAGTTATTTTGATTTGATCTTGAATAAAGTCTTCATTAAGTAGTGAAGAAATTTTGTGCTCATCTATTGGTGCCTCGAAGAGGTTTTCACCAATGAAGTTGTCTTGATTTTCCCATAACAGATTTGTGTAGATTTCACTAATGAACATTAGCTTTTGACTTTGATTGTCTTATAACACTTCTAAAAAATTTTCATTATAAGATGTTGAGTTTGAACTTTGCATGTCCCCTAGTGTCTCTGAAAATATTTCACTAGGAAAGTGTTCTTGTAATACATAAATGTGGTCTTAGCCTCCTTTTTCTTCTTCAACTACTATGTCACCATGGATATAGTTCAACAAAGTGTGATTTTGTCAATTCCAATCAACACTTGTGGGAGATGGAATGTCAATAATATGGATATTTGGGTTGATGATAATGGCCTATGGAATGGTAATGGAATGGGGAGAGGATTCATAATCCTTGTAGAAGATACTGGGAAAACTTGTGTCAAAGATGAAGTAATCATCCTCAAAAACTATATAAGGATCAAAAATGTATTCAAACTAATTTATGAGGTATGTAAAACCAATGTTATAACAACCATGAACATATTATGTATCTAAATCTGATTCTGACTCTGACTCAAGGGACTCTAAATTTGATGTTAAAACTGATATTGATTCTAATTTTGATGTCAATTCAAGAATATAACCTAACTCTAACTCTAATTCTTTATCTGATGGGTACTCTATTACAATGATGTCTTATTTAATGCTTGGTATTAGACAATTAATAACTTGTAATGGCATGATGGGTACCATGAAGACTATTTTATCAAAGTAAGACTCTTCTACAATAGGAAAAAGGTCAAGAGACAGCTCCTTAGAGACTAGCTTGTCAATAGGAGGCTCTTGAAAAATAGGCATATGGTCAAGGTAATGATTTGACTAAAGGCAATTATAATCATTAAGAATTGACTCAACAAAGACTAGTTTGTAAGAGTGAGACTCCTTGATAATTGGTATAGGATCAATAGATGAATTGTCATAGGTTGAATTATCACAAGTGGTTGGTTTGACAAAAACATCTTATATTGGTTGGTTCTCTTAGCCTTGATTTCTAATGGTTGGAAAATACCAGTTTGAACACAACTTGGTCTTGGAATGATTGGATCAATTGAACGACTGATTGGCTAAATTTAAGTTTGGATTGAATTAGTTCTAGATAAGGAATGGCCTATGGTTGGATAATAGTAGAGCATTGGGGATCATGATTTCTCACATGAGCCAAAGGACAAAGTCTTGAGATGGTAACAACAGGATGGTGTGGAGCTCATTACTCACACAAGCCAAAGGACTAAGTCTTGAAATGGTAATGGTGTGTTGTGGAGCTTGATTTCTCACACAAACCAATAAATCTAAGTCCTCTTTGTAAACCATATCATCCCAATTTTGAGTTAGATCATAAGCTGGTTCTTGACTATGTTCCATGTATTGATTATTGTAAAGAGGGTATGGATTTGTATCCCAAACAACATTATCTATATTTGGGTCTTCAAATTCCTCCTCATAAGCCTCTTTATACCAATCAAGGTCTTGATTTGGATTTTGTGGATTTTGACTATGTTCCCCATATGGAGTATTTTAGGGAGAATAATAAAACTCCTTAGAAAATATTTCTTTATAGGGGTTCATCATGGGATTTTATGCGGCCATTATATCATAAGTTGGATTCTACGTGACTCCACCATAAGTGTAGCTAGACATATTAATTTGAAACAAAAAAGGCTTAGATTTCTAAAAATATTGAAAAACTATGTCTAAAGGACAAATGGTTCAAACTTGGTCTAACTTGGTTGAAGGGGTGAAGGTGTATCTCCAATGTACTATAAAAGTGGAGCCATATATCCAAAATGATTTGTGATAAGAATTAGCATAAAATAGTCTAACATCAAATATAATATGCACAAAAGGTCAAGCATCTAAATAAAAATTGACGTGTCAAAAGTATAGGTCCAAGTGTTCCAAACAAGGTCTAAACTAGGAAAGGGAAAATTTGAGTTACTAGGTCTTTTGTCCAAATGTGGAGTCAAAGATAGGCTTAAATAAATAGCCATATGCTAGGACTTTTGGTCAAATTATGTCAAAATCTAGGCTTGAAACAAAGGCTAATGTGATTTAATTTAATCCAACAAGTTTGGAAAAAACTTTGACATAGACCTAGCACATAGAATCAAACATAAACATGATCAATTGACATAAGGCACAAGGCAAAAGGTTTTTAGAGAAAGACTATGCTCTCCTAAATAAAGGCACAAATAATGATGAGGATAGGCATTTGAATAAACAAAAAATCAATAGTTTTCAAATTTGGGTGATTGATTAACCAAATTTATGCAACCCAAAAGAGAAAGATCTATGTATCATCCCCATAAATTGAGGCCTAAATAAAAATCAATCAATGTTTGAATCCTTGACAAGGTTAATTGAAAACTCAACGTTGAAAACTAAGATTTTACTAAACAAGCTAGACAAAATTGGACAGCATGATAGCACATAAATGAGGTCCAAATAGTTGATGTGACATGGTTTGAAACAAATGATTTTTAACACAAGATAAACAAGTCTTGAAATAAATTGAATAGCCTAATAGTGTAAGCATGCTTGAATGATGTGACCAATGCTATATTTTAAAGACTCAAAGGTTAAAAATAGTTTGATATGATTTGGGTAGCATAACACTACCCTCCTCAAATCAAATACATGGTTTTAACATGGTTTACAAATAAACAAACAAGTTTTAGTCTCAAATCATACCAAGAAAAAATGACCAAAATACACTAAGTATAATCATCCAAATCCTAGCAAGGGTATGGCAAAGTGGGGTTGACTAAAACTATCAAGATTTTGAACATTTTTTAGGAGAGCCAATTGCACAATGACTTTCATGTCAAACAATGCAAAAGAAAAACACAAATTTTGGTTCTGTGGATTTGGCTTATTGCAAAAATGTCTTACCCTTTTTATAACCACTACATCCCACTATTCACTCAATGTAGTGTGATGTCCAAATGTAGATACGTCCCATGTGTAACTCAAAAGAAGTGGGTGAAGTCAATTCTAGGAGGTGAAACCCCAAGTTAAAATTTCCCTAAAGAACTCGTAGGAGGTAATGACGTCCCCCTCGCAAGCCAAGTTTGCATGAAATAAAAGACTAATAGAAAGGCTTTAGGGTCATTTTCAAGGTCACCCAAACTTTGATTAGTTTTTGGGGAGTGATTTAGATGACATTCTTTCTAAACCTTAGACTAGGATTTTTGCAATAAGGATTGTGTTTTTGATTCTAAGGGTTTCCTAAAGGGGACACATGGAAGAGCATACATGCAACATCCTTCTCTTTTCCAATCAACAAATAACTATTAAAGACAAAAATTAGACAAGTGAGTTCAATTTTAAGCACCAATTTGAAAAATTAGGTGGTGTTCTTTTGACCCCTTGGTCTTAATTTATAATTTGAAAGCTATTTTCAATATTTAAACAATAGCACCCTAAAAAAATTTCCTTTAAGAACCAAAATGAAAAGTTTAATTCATTTTAAAACACTCTAAAATAAGTTTAAAAGGATCTATTTAAGCATGCTTTAATGGTTTTTCAAGTAAAACCTACAATTCTTTTTTAGCAAGACATTTAGCTTAAAATCACTTTTGAAGATAAAACAACCAACTTAGAAAAGTGAGCTCTCAGGTTTGTGTTTTTAAGAAAAAACACAATGACCATCAATGGTTTTATTAATCAGTGATGGTTACACTAACTGATTATGGTTTTACTAATTGGTGGTGGTTATGCTAACTGATGATTGTTATACTTAACCAATGATGGTTGAAAATGACCGTTAGTGATTTACTCAACTACTGATAGTTATTGTGTAAACATGTGACAAATAAAAATGGTAAAACAAAGTTAAAAAATCAAATTGCAAGAGTTTTAAGGATCTAAATGAAGATTTTAAAGGTGCATAATGATCTACGTCATGTATGGGATGCATCTCATCCCACTGAGTGTGAAATTTTTGAACATAGGATTACAATAAGGGGATATTAGTATTGTGTTAATGAATGAAATCAAAATCAAACAAAACATACTAAATGCTAACACCTTAAGCCTATCTCAAAGGGGGAGCATAGTGAAGAAAAAAAATGAATAAATCATAACTAAAATGCAAGAAACACACATTCCTTACCTTCCTTGATGCTCCAAGAGTGTTTTTCGATTGGCTTACTTGGTTTGTGCTTCAAAATTTCTGTTGAAATGGAGCTTGAATATCCTCCACCTCCTCTTGGCACCAAGTTTGGCTTTGACTTGGCTTGTGTGAAGATTTTCTCAATATTTTGACATTATAACACTAATTGGCATGTGGTTCTAAAGTCAATTTGGCATGGTAAATTTTCATTATCCAAGTTTCTTGAAGATATTTTAGCATAATAACTTTGCATCAAAATAGCTTAAAATTCATGTAGCAAGGCCTCCTATTTATAATTTTTTGCAAATGGTTAGAATCCACTTGAACCATCCATCTCAAGATTGAAATGTGTGGCTAAGGATTAATTCAATTATGTAATTAAAATTCATAAATAGGCTCATCAATATTTTGGATAGAGGGGCATTTAAGAGGCATGGGAGGCATGGGGTGGCTTGATTTAGATATCTGGGGCATTTATGGCCTAGGGATGTCTTCCCAAGAAATGATGTCACCTAATGATGCAGATATTCAATAATCATTTCTAAAAACAAATTTTCAACAAATTTCCATGGAAAATTAACTTAAGGCCCTAACTTGGATTAATTATCTCTAAGCATGATTAGGCACTTTGATGCAAACCTTGGCTCTTTATGCACAAACTAATCAAATTGTTTAAAATGTCTTGTTATTGGCACAAAATTTGACTAGATTGGAATTGGAAGTCAATGTTAGATGCGTTGGATCCATTATCCCATTTATAATGTTGCCAACACCAAATGAAAAAGGCACATGTCTCATGAAAAAGATTTGACAAAAAAGAGCAATCCATAGCACCTAAGTGAAAAAATAGAATTTTGACTCAAAAATGATCTGATCAAAGTTAGCTGGCCCATAAATTGAACTATCCCATTTAGTGATTACCTAGCCAAAATTGGCACTTGAATATATAAATTTTAAATCTTTTAATGTGTTTTAGTGTTTTTAGGCCAAGTTGTGTATTTTAGGTGGAAATTGGTCAAAACTCTGATTGGAGGTTATCGATGGCAATTTTTAGGTTTCTATAATAAAAACATAGGACATGAAGGATATAAATAATGTACAACATGAAAGGGAGGATAAGGGTATACAAGTAGAGGTTACACTGTTGAGACTATAGAGCATCAAACTTTGGGATGTTCTTACGACATCCACTCAGTAGACTATATTTTCATTTCCCATTACTCTGTTAAAAAGAATCCCTACAAGTACCCCAACTAAAACACTATTTTTGGTTCCACCCATGATTGAAGTTTATTTGGATGTTGCACAACTTCCCTAAGCCAAATAAATTGAAGGATCCTATGTGTTCCATGAGTTAATAAAAAAAAGTTGGCCATTTGGAGCAAAGGGTCGAGCAATTAGAACAAAACAATGTATAACTAAGGGAATAGAAAGCAATGTATAAAGCAATGTTATACAAGTCATTGAATATGTGTTCCTATCACTCTATACTCAAGTCATAGGCACTAACCCCCTGTCAACTTGCCAAAAGCTAACAATTATAGTTTTGTAGTTTATAAAGGACTAGCAAACCATCCATCACCTATCTAATATTAGACTACAATTAAAAGCTATAAAATCTAAAATAAAAGACCCCTACTAAATTCTTGAGGAGTATTAGTCTAATATTAAAGTTGAAAAATCACAAGCCACACAGTTGGCATAGTAAATGTTAGATTGGAAGTAGTAGCTAGACACAATTTTGAGCAAATCACAACTTGAGTTTGTTATAGTTAGATATTATAAAATAGAATTCTTTGACCAAATATATCCTACTATAGGTATGGACATATATCTTCTAGCCTCCCTCAAGGATAGGGACTCTGGCATGCAACAAATTCAAACCTGGCAGATCTAAATGTTATACAATACCTTTTATAGGTTTCAAGCATAGTGCCATGTCAACAAGCTTTCAAACCTCCATGAGGACATCAACATTAATATAGATAATACTCTAGATTATTTTCTCACTATAGAGAATAGAAACATTCAACAATTTCTTTGTTCTCAAGCACCTCTATGCACACCACTACAAATTTTTCAAGAGTTTTTGCTTAACTAGTAGTCATATAAGATTGATTTGACCAATCTAGATAGTTTGATTGTATCCTTGGTGCACATACCCATATTCATACCACCCAACCAACTTCAAAAAAATCTTTGATATAGTAAGATTTGTGTGGCTATTTCATCTCAAATAGCATAACAAGCATCATAAGAGACTTAGATATTTGTAGGCCAATAGATGCCTCCACCTCCTAGGTAGTTCTCATGTAGGTTTACAATTTTGAAGTTATGTAATTTTTAATGTTTTGATGCGTAAGGCATATCACAATGAGAAGTGGGAATAGTTTGTTTGAAAACCTATAGAGGGAAGCCACATAGTTACACTAGTCTCTTGGAAACCCATAAGGGCAGTAGACTAGCATACTACTTAGTTGAAATCCTATAAGGGATTAATAGTGTGTAATGGGTGAAAATTAGTAAGCATCACCCCAAGTGATTTATGAATCATTTGAGTCCAACCTATCTTTTATGTCCCACACCACCTACCTCTACAACATTATCTTGAGATGTGACATCATTTCAAGTCTGAGAAAGTGTTAGCGGGAGAATGTGAATATCAAATCAATTGGGTGAATGTATAATACACATGGACATAAACCACATTTTCCTTTTTGTTGTATTTTTATTTCATGGTTAGTTTATTTTGGTCTTGTCTCAAGTACATGGCATTATAAATAAAAATAATATGAGTTGGCATACATGTACACTAAAAATGGATCTAGAGGATAAAATAATATAGTCTTTAGGTTATATATTCCTTCAAATTGTAATATAATAGGTTATTGACTAGGTTAATGATTAATAAGTCTCAAAAATGGTGTAATAAAATGTTGCACTCTAATAATAGATATGATTAAATGTTCCTTTTTTGGCAATTATACAATAAAGATTCAATGTGGGTTTAATGTTATTTCCATATGCCTAAGGTTGTAATTTATAGAGCTCTATTTATGAGAATGCTTTCATTTGAATTTCTCTTATTATAGCTCTATTCTTTGTAAAATTAGACATGATTGTTATGAAAACATGTTTTTTCATGTTAAATATATAAACTCCAACTATATGTTTTACTATATTTATCTAAGTATTCCTTTAATCTCTCATCTAGATTGCATAACTATCCATGTAATTAGATGTTTTGGTGAATCCTAGGAACCTTTGCTAATAATGACACCTGATGAATCATGGTATGGTATTAATTTTTTCTTGAAATTTAAGGTGCTCACCTCCCATCCATATTATGTCATAAATCATCTATGGCCCTCATCAAATCCCAAGATGAAGAGGTAACCCAAAAATAGTCCAACACAGTCATAGGATTATGACCCAAGAAATAAGTTATTAATCTATATCTTCAAATATGAAAATAAATTCACATCAAGCATGGGCTCTTAGTACTTTGGGAAATGGGAAGAAAAATCAAAGTAAAAACAACAAGAAATACATCTTCACTTTCAATTAAATAGGGTCTACAAAAAGGTTATAAGGAAACCAACAGATAAACCATAAGGATTTTACACACAAGAAGCAACCAATTTGCAACACATCTTCATTAAATACCAATTACACATACCTTAACTCTTAAAAGTCTAAAATTTATTCTTTTAGTTGTCATTTTTCAAGCCTTGTGTAATTTATGCTTCCAAACATTTCTAAAATTATATTATAGTTAGAATAATGGAGAATGTTTACATTTTTTTACTTAAAGAGGAAGAGGGTTACTGCATTTTATAGTATTTTTATAAGGAACGAGTGTCCACTCAAGGTTATATCTACAAATCTCACTAGAACATGCCTATAGAGGTTAAATCCTTGGTTTTTGTACATTTTAATGTTTCAAAAGTTCCATATCCATGCTACCTCTTTCTATGTCAATATTAGGGTAAAGCAATGATTTTATATTTTTGGCAATTTTAGCCTTTTAAAAATATGAAAATCCAAGTATGGAAATGGAGTTCCCTCAAGGTCTACATACTTAATATTAATCATACAAGAATATATTACCAATGTACTTTATGGTACAGATCCTAAGATTGATGAATTCAATTGAATGTTTATGAAATGCACTATAATCAAATTACACATAAGTGGCTCACAACACACATGTCAAACACAAGCCCTATGAAAATTTTAGAACATGTGTGAGTTTGGGTTAATGGTCACCTCTTATCCTTCCCCTTTTTACCATGAAAACTATCATTTAAAAATTCATTTCACTCGTCAAAAAATCACAAAAATAATAATAATAATAATAATAATAATATAACATCATGCTCCATAGAAAACTCATACAGTTTCATGAATCATGTCATGGTTGCATAAATCACACACATACACTTGTGCCCATGTGTAAAAAAATTTGTACGTATAACTCCTAATCATACTAGTCATGGTTACATAACAAAACATAACTAGACACATGATTAGAAAGCTGATATGCAATCATAGTCATATGAATATATGAGCCTTTTGACTCCATTCACTATTTTATTCTTTTTCTATCATCATGAGAAATAGGAAATACAACTTTTAATAGGAATTCAATCTACTAGAGTTAACATCTTTCTTAATTAAGGCTCTATTTTCTAGAAGAAAGTGAAATAGGGAATAAAACTTGTAGTAAGAACTCCATCTCATAGAGATCACTTTTATTTTACTTGGGACTCCATTCACTATTAGAAACTAAAATAGGAATAGAAATTGTATCATGGACACCATCTAATAGAGATAATAATTGTTTTAATTGGGACATCATATTTATTATCAAGTGAAACACTAAATAAAAATCATAGTAGGAACATCATCTATTAGAGCTAGCATCTATTTTAATTGGGACTCCATTTGCTATCATATTAGAGCAAAGCTTCTCTAGTAGGAAAACATTCTATTTGGAGGAAGGTTAAAATTTAAAGTATTGAGACTATGCATATTAATTTTTGAAGAACACAAGAGGAGATTCATTAATGGTATCATAACCACTTACCCTATTCTAGCTCCTAAAAGAACCAACACAACCATGTTAGATCCAAGTTACTCCCAGGCATCACATTAGTACTCCTCATGTTAGCATTCATACATTAGTATAGTGACCAATAGTTCACATGGATGTGATAATATAATCTACTACATAATACTTACATTTATCATTTATATCCAACTCAATCCATCACATGGTTAGTTTATACAAAGTTAGATAATATATTAAAACAACCCATAAACCTGTTCTACATCCATAAAAAACATGAAAAACTCAACCATCTATAAAATATTAAATATTTAATAACATTTATATGTGATGTTTATGCTTAGGTGTATGATGAATTAAGGAAGAAACTTCATAATAAATATGATAAACATGTATTTTCATTGGTTATGGTGAATAGTCTAATGGCTACAAGCTATAAAATTCTCAAACTAAGGAGATTATTACTAGTAGAGATGTTATATTTGTTGAAAGTATTAATAAATAACCAACATCTAATTTTGAATTAGTTTAATAAATTGAATACATAGAGAAATAATAAAATAATTAGATTGAACTGTATAATCAATAATTTGGACACTCGAATTTAACATATAAAGAGCTATTAAAATCTATCCAAATCTAATAATCATCAAAAGAAAAGATGGAGAGCAATCAGTGTATATTGGACATATCTTAACATAATTTTGATCCTGAATATCCCTTCCAAGACTCCATATTGTCATTTAAATACCAAATTGACAAGATGAATTCCTAAATTGGATATGGGATTGTGAAATATACTCAAGACTATAATGGCAATGGCTACTTGGGAGATGATCTTGACAGTATAGACACATTCCAAATCTAGCTTGCCCCAAATGCTTGGGTCATTTTTAATTTATAGAGGTGTTGGAGGGGGAAATTACCTTTCAAAATTAAAATGGAGGATGGCTCTATAATGGGAAAATTTCTAGAGATTAGAATTCTCTAGACATTCTTTGGGATGCATGTGATTAGAAAGTGTAGGGAATATTTAGGATTTTGACATCTTAAAAATATGAATATTTAGTGAATGGTTATTATATCATTTTAATAATTAATTAATTTAGAAGGTGAGAGGAATGAGGTTAGAATGTAGAAAAGGGACATGGGAATAAATTAAATGGATTAATTAAGTGTTGAGTTATGGAGCTAAAAGCTTCACCAAATGAGCAAATTGTAGGTTGTTAGTGTTACACAGTCACCGACATCGGTCAGGAGAGACCAACATTAGTCAAGAGTCAACCAGAGGATGCCAGCATCGGTTAAGGATCGGCTAACGTTGATCATGTGTAGATAGGTAGGGACCGACGTCAGTCACCTATGCATCTAGAAGTCTATTTTCGTGGATAAACAAAATGTTTGCATGATAAGTTTAACTGTTGGTATTGAGTCCACATTTCTATTTTTGGTAGGACTAATTTAAACCTTTGATTAAGAGGTATATCTAATGGCAGAGAATGCATGCTCATGAATCCTAATATTATATAATAGGGTTAGATCTTCATAGCTTATTGGACAAAACATGTATATGTGAATCAATCTAGGTATTGGAGTTGGTTGTAATTGAGAGAGAGAACTCTTGAGGGAAAGAGATCTGTACATCTGAGAGGTGTGAGAAGAAAGTGTGATTTTGTTCATTGTATTTCCTTCTGGAAGAGTTTAATACAAGTTTTCAGGTGGTTTCTTGTATCTCTTATTCTTTGCTATTTCTGATTCTAGTTACTTATTAATTCTGGTTTAATTCCGTATTTAGTTGCTTACACAAAAGTAATCAAGTTTGTTGTATGATCCCAACAAGTGGTATCAGAGCATTGGGTTGACTAATAGGTTGTATCAGATCTAGTTAGTGTTTGTTGATTACAGGTCACTCACAGGGGTTTTTGATTGAGTGGGAGTAAAGCAATGGCAGAAGAAAGTAAACTAAGAATGGAGAAGTTTAACGGCAAAAATTATCAATTATGGAAGATGCAGATAGAAGATTATCTGTATCAAAAATATCTGTATTTATCATTAGGTGAGGTTTCAAGCAAACCCACAGATATGCAAGATGAAGAATGGAATGTTCTTGATAGAAAGGCTCTGGGATCTATAAGATTGAGCCTGGCATCTTCTGTGATTTCCAATTTATCATAGGCAAAGTCAATGGTAGAGTTAATGGATACGTTAGCAAATTTATATGAAAAACCCTCATCTTCAAATAAGGTATATCTTATGAAGCAATTATTTAATTTGCAAATGCAGGAAAGTGGATCGGTATCTACTCATCTTAATGATTTCCATGCAATAGTAAATCATTTAAATTCAGTCAAAATAGTTTTTGATGATAAAATTAAGGCTCCATTAATCTTATGCTCATTACCTAAAAGTTGGCATAGTTTGGTAATGGCAGTTAGTAATACTGCATTTGCTTCAAATATCTTGAAAGTAGATGATGTTGTTAGTGTAATCTTGATTGAAAAAATTCACAGGAAAAGCACAGAGGAAACATCAGGAAATGCTTTAAGTTTTGAAAGCAGGGGAAGGAAAAAAGAGAAGAGCAAGTAAGGGAGATCAAGGTCCAAGTCAAAGATGAGAGGTAGATCCAAATCCAGAAATGGAAGAAAGATAACCTGCTGAAATTGTGGAAAGATAGGGCATGCAAAGAAAGATTGCTGGTTGAAAGATAAAGAAGAAAATCAGCATGAAGGTAATAAGGAAACAAATGTTGTAGGTATTGTTACACAAGATGCTCTTATATTTTCCTTGGATAGTAAAATAGAATCTTGGGTTTTAGATTCTGGTGCTTCTTTCCATGCAACCCCAAATAGAGAATATTTCAATGACTATGTCCATAGAGATTTTGGAATAGTTTATTTGGGGGATGATGAGCCTTGTAAAATAGTTGGCAAAGGAAAAGTGTAGCTGAAATTGTAGAATGGCAAGACATGGGTGTTGAAGGATGTCATGCATGTACCCACCCTAAAGAGGAATCTGATTTCTATAGGAAAGTTGGGGGATGAGGGTTGTACAGTAACTCTCACAGCTGAATCTTGGAAGGTTTCCAAGGGTGCACTTGTATTAGCCAAAGGTAAGAGAGTAGGTACTCTCTATTTATGTAATTGTATTACTGATAATTCTCCTTTTGTTCTATCTACTTTAGATGTAGATGCAAAGTTGTAGCACTGTAGGCTTGGCCACATGAGTGAGAAGGGAATGACTGTTCTTACGTCAAAAGGTAAACTTTTAGATTTGAAATGCATAGATCTAGATTTTTTTGAGCACTATATTTTTGGGAAACAAAAGAGAGTGAGATTTTTCAAGACTAGGTCAACAAAGAAGAAGCACAAGTTGGAGCTTGTTCACACAGACGTGTGGGGACCAGCTCAGGTAGCTTCTATTGGAGGATCATAATATTATGTTTCTTTCATTGATGATGCTACAAGAAAGGTATGGGTTTATTGTATAAGGAAGAAATCTAATGTTTTTGACACTTTTAAGAAATGGAAAGCTTTAGTTGAGAATGAAATAGATATGAGATTAAAGTGCCTTACATCTGATAATGGTGGTGAGTACTGCAACAATAAGTTCAATAGTTACTATTCTATGAATGGAATACATAGGCAAAGGATGGTTCTAAGGACACCTCAGCAAAATGGAGTCGCTAAAAAGATGAACAGAACAATATTGAAGCGTGCACGGAGTATGAGGTTGCATGCTGGTTTGCCCTTAAAGTTTTGGGTAGAAGCTGTGGATACTATAGTTTACCTAATTAATAGAGGACCCTCTACTGCTCTAGATAGTGGAATTCTAGAAGAGGCTTAGACAGGTAAAAAGGTAGATCTTTCATTTCTTAGAGTTTTTGGTTTTGAAGCTTTTGTGCATGTTGATAAGGAAAATAGAAAGAAGCTAGAAGATAAATCTATGAGGTGCACTTTTATTGGTTATGGCTCTGGAGATTTTGGATTCCAGTTGTGGAATTTAGGGACTAACAAAATTATTAGAAGCCGTGATGTTGTTTTCAATGAGAAAGTGATGTATAGTGATCAACTCAAGAAGCTGAATAATACTAAGGCAAAGTTGATCTGGATGAGGTGATGATCCAATAAGAGCTCACGGGTAATCACTTTCAGGAAAACATAGAAACTGACGCCGATCATGCAAGAATCGATGTCAGCGAAAAAGGAACTGACATCAGCCGTACAGGGACCGACGTCGATCAGACAGATTTTGACATCAGTTGGGTGGAATCGATGTCAGTCAAGTAAAGACTTGGAGATGACCGAGATCGGTCACTGACAGAGAATTTGGGTAGATAGAAAGCTATGTTTGAGTCTCAAATGCCCATAAGGAGGTCAAAAAGGGTAGAATCTTGGAATCAGTGGGACTTTGGCATGAATGAGGAAATTGATTCCTTGAGAGAGAACCAAACGTGGGATTTGGTTGAGTTGCCAGGTGGAAAGAAGACACTAAAAAATATTTGGATTTATAGGCTAAAAGAAGGTGAGAATGGACAGATGAGACATAAGGCTAGGTTGGTAGTAAAGGGATTTGCACAAAAACTAGGTATTGACTTTGGTGAAATTTTTTCTCTTGTAGTTAAAATGACTTTTATTCAGACTGTATTGTCTTTAGTTGCTATTAAGGATTTGCATCTTGAGTAGCTTGATGTTAAGACAGCGTTTCTTCATGGAGATTTGGATGAAGAAATATATATGGAACAGCCAGAAGGATTTGAGGTCAAAGGTAAGGAGAAACTTGTGTGCAGGTTGAAGAAAAGCTTGTATGGTCTTAAGCAAGCTCTTAGACAATGATATTTGAGATTTGACAGGTTTATGACTGAGCATGGCTTTAGAAGATTTCAATCTGACCATTGTGTTTATTTTAAGAGATTGGATAGTGGTAGATATATTATCCTATTGCTGTATGTAGATGATATGCTTGTTGCAGGTTCACACATGTAGGATATTTCTGAGCTTAAGGTGAAATTAGCTCACATATTTACCATGAAGGATTTGGGAGCAACAAAGAAAATCTTTGGCATGAGTATTAAGAGAGACAAGAAGAAATCACAGTTTGATTTTGTCTCAAGAGGATTATGTGAACAAGGTGTTAGAGAGCTTCAATATGCAGGATGCAAAAATGGTAAGTACACCTATGGCTGGGCACTTTAAGTTGAGTAAATAATAGTGTCCAAAATCACATGATGAGGTAGAGTACATGAGTAGAGTTCCATATGCTTGAATAGTTGGAAGCTTAATGTATGCAATGGTATGTACTAGACCTGATATTGCCCAAGCAGTGGGAGTTGTTAGTAAGTTTATGGCCAATCTAGGGAAGGAGCACTGGAAAGCAATTTAGTGGATTCTCAGATATCTGAGAGGGACCAGTAGTAGGCATTTATGCTATGGAGGGTCAAACACTTCTCTACATGGATATGTAGATTCAGATATGGCAGGTGACTTGGATGGCAAGAGGAGCACCACAAGATATGTGTTCACTATTGGTGGAACGGTGGTTAGCTGGATTTCAAAGTTGCAGAAGGTTGTTGCCTTGTCTATTATAGAGGCAGAATATATTGCAGTCACAAAGGCTAGCAAAGAGATGATATGGATGACACAGTTCATGGAAGAGTTGGGAAAGGAGCAAGAGAGTTACAGGTTGTACAGTGATAGTCAAAGTGAAATTCATTTGGCTAAGAATTCAACCTTTCATTCAAGAACCAAACATATACAGCTTAGGTACCACTTCATTAGACAGGTATTGGAGGATGGTGAGTTGAAACTGGAAAAGATCTATATAGATAAGAACCCTGCTGATATGTTAACAAATTCAGTAACAAAGGAGAAGTTGAATCTTCATTCAACTTTTGTTAGTCTTCAAGATTGAGATTGAAGATGGAGAAGCTAGAAGATGTTGATGTATAGGTACAGGTGTAGCTATTTATCTCCAAGTGGGAGATTGTTGAGTTGTGGAGCTAAAAGCTTCACCAAATGAGTAAATTACATGTTATTGGTGTTACACAGTCACCAACGTCGGTTAGGAGCGACCGACGTTGGTCAGGAGTTGACCAAAGGATGCTGGCATTGGTTAAGGATTGGCTGACGTCAGTCATGTGTAGATAGGCAGGGACTGACATCAGTCACCTGTGCATCCAGAAGTCTATTTTCATGGATGAACAGAATGTTTGCATGATAAGTTTAACTATTGGTATTGAGTCTGTGTTTCTATTTTTGGCAAGACTGATTTGAACCTTTGATTAAGAGGTATATCTAATGGTGGAGAATGCATGCTTATGAATCCTAATATTATATAATAGGGTTAGATCTTCATAGCTTATTGGACAATACATGTATATGTGAATCAATCCAGGTATTGGAGTTGGTTGTAATTGAGAGAGAGAACTCTTGAGGGAAAGAGATATGTACATCTGAGAGGTGTGAGAAGAAAGTGTGTTTTTCTTCATTGTATTTCCTTCTGGAAGAGTTTAATACAAGTTTTCAGGTGGTTTCTTGTATCTCTTATTCTTTGCTATTTCTGATTCTAGTTACTTATTAATTCTATTTTAATTCCGTGTTTAGTTGCTTACACAAAAGTAATCAAGTTTGTTGTACAATCCCAACATTAAGCAAGATGGATATAATATTAGATGAAATTAGGCAAGTTAAGTGGGAGAGAAGAATTAGATGCATATATGAAAAAATCTCCTCAAAGAAAATAAAATGTCTTAAATAAATCTATCAAAGGAGTAATAAAATTAAAGATAAGGATTATCTTGTTAATTATGCCTTGATGACTAGAATAAGTAATCAATCCCCAATATTATGTTAAAAAAATTGGAAATATATAGTGCAAGAGTATA